>OZ018323.1:174609048-174696548 GCA_963969495.1 Ceratothoa steindachneri
CCGCTCGCCTGCACTCTTCGTATGCTACACAACCCCTATTCTAGAAGCGAAGCGTATTTTGAAGAAATGCCGAGAACCCATTTGGAATGTTATTCAAGGGCTAACACCAACCCCCCCTCCCTCCAGGCTCTGGGCACCATTGTAGATATAAGAGAGTATGAAAAGAGATAAAGAAAAAAATAATAGCGTAGGCGAGTTGCGAACAGCTTCCTACATCGCTGTTATTCAAGGGCTAACACATCCCCCCCCTCTCTCACACACACACTCCAGGGTCTGGGTACATTGTAGATATAAGAGAGTATGAAAAGAGGTAAAGAAAAAATAATAGCGTAGGTGAGCTGCGAACAGCTTCCTGCATCGCTGGATCACTGTTAGCCAGCAGCGAATCCCCTCGGCCGTCCTGAGTGTAAAAAAAAGACTCATTCAAGCCAAGCTTTCAAGTCGCTCGCCTGCACTACTCGTGCGCTACACCACTAGTAACGTTAAAAGCTTGAGAGCCGTTGATTTCTTAAAAGTTTTATCCCATATGTAATGGGGTAGTGGGGGACACGCTCTATATGTTGTACACCATTCTTACTAATTCCTGCTTAGATTATGGGTGCTAAGTATACTTCTCTACTTCCCCATTGACCTTAAGGTTATTAGACATCATTCGAAATTTAGGGGTGAGGTTATCCAGCGTTGTTTTCGCACATAACTTGTAAATAGTTTGTATATCGAGAGTAATGGTTTGCCACTTTCTTACCATAGACTGGAGGTATGCTTGCCCTACCTCTTCCGCGTTCAGTAAACACCAACTATCGCAGTTGACAGGTGCCTATTTACGGCCCAGTCTGTACAGCACTGTGACAGATTGCCGCCCATCTCTAGACTTCTAGGACTCAATATAGGTAACCAGATCTCCCGTCAAGATGTGCCCGCTTTACGCCCACCTTGTTGGGTCTTCCATCCTCTTAACATATGTACCATCATTTGGCATCTCCAAAAGTGGTCCATTAATCTGTCCCTGCCGCATTCTCATGCCCGATATATACTAATGGTTCTAAGTTGAACCACGGTGTGGGTGCTGTTGCTGTTTAGTCTGATGACTCTCTGCAACCGATCCTGCCCACGGTAGACTCTCTATTTACTGCTGATTGTCGAGGAATAGGCAGAGAGGTGGTGGGAGTTTCCCCGACTCATATATATATATATATATATATATATATATATATATATATATATATCCTATTATCCCGAATGCGGAGGGGTCGTCGTACTATTCCTTATACTTCGTTCGGCCCGTGTCCTGAATGGGTTTATTGACTCAGAGTGCTTAGAGGTTGGCTACGGAGGGATTGGAATGAACTTTGCCAGCAAGCGACCCAAATGAAATTAGATACACAAAAATATGAAAATGAAGTTTTAATGAACACTAAACAAGAGAATATATATATATATATATATATATATATATATATATATATATATATATATATATATATATATATATATATATATATATACGAGTATATACAAATAATGTGCTTTGAGAGATAAATTAATAAGTGAATCTCGGATATCTAACAAGGAGTAACAAGGAAAGTAAGTACCCTAGGAGACCTTACGGTCCATTCAAAGAGGGTACCTTGGGACTAGCAATCGAGCAGGCACATGGCTGCTCAATTGTTTTGCGTCCCTAAACGGCCACTTTTCAAGACTTTGTCTAGTCTTGACTTGAACTGGTCAACAGATTCACTATTGACAACTTCCACTGGAATTGCGTTCCACTTACCGCAGATACTGTACGGGAAAAAATTTCCACACAGATTGCGGTTGTAACGCTTCAGTTCAAGTTTGAAGCCGTGATTGCGCGTTCTGTTCTCACTCAGTGTGAAAATATCCCGGTAGTCAACATTGTCGAACCCTCGAAGTATTTTGAAAACTTCGATGAGCTGACCACGCAGTCTACGGGTTTCCAGCGAGAACAGATTTAATTCCCTAGTCTATCCTCATAACTTTTATGTCGGATAGAGGGAATCAGTTTGGTTGCCCTAGCTTATACGCGTTCCAACCTTGCGATGTCCTTTCGAAACGAAGGACTCCAAAATTGTACGGCATATTCCAGGTGCGGCCGAACGAGGGAGTTGAACAGACAAAGTACTATCTCCTTGTTACGGTATCCAAACTGGCGCTTTATGTAGCTTAACATCCTTTGGGCTTTCTTCTCTGCCTCAATGCACTGTTTCGAGAACTTGAGGTCGCTAGTGATAGTTACACCCAAGTCCTTCGCAGTGTCACTCGATTCAAGAGCAGTGCCCTTAAGCATATACTGAGATTGGGGGTTTCTGTGGCCGATATGCATTACTTTGCATTTCCCCACGTTAAAAGGCATTTGCCACGTGTCCAACCACTCCCCAATCTTCCAAAGATCTTCCTGCATGTGGGCAGTATTTCCATCTTTTGCAACGTTCATACCAAGCTTGGTATCGTCGGCAAATTTAGAAATCTTGGCGTCCATGTCGTTGACGTAGATGATGAATAGTAGTGGTCCCAAGACAGAACCTTGAGGCACCCCGCTAGTAACGGGCACCCACTCAGAGCCTGTCCATTTACCACCACCCGTTGCCGTCTGCCACTTAGCCAGTTCTCGATCCAGCCAGTTACTTTTCCGTCTATGCCTAGCACTCGCACTTTCCGGAGAAGGTGGCAGTGTGGTACCTTATCAAAGGCTTTCTGAAAGTCTTAGTACACCACATCCACCGCCTTGTCCCGATCGTGCTCACTGAACACGAAGTGGAAGAATTCCACAAGGTTCGTCAGGCATGACCGTTGCCTTCGGAAGCCGTGCTGGGAACTCCTCAGTAGCAGGTTTGACTCTAAATACGACGTCATTTTGTCCACCATCATGCTTTCCATGAGTTTACCGACTATCGAAGGACGACTGATAGGTCGGTAGTTTGACGGTTGGCTTCGGTCTCCTTTCTTGAAGATAAGAGTCACCTCCGCTTCACGCCAGTCTCTAGGAACGCATTTGGTCCGGATTGACATGTTGAAGATTGCGCTCAGGTGTCGTGACACTTGATCACGCACTTCTTTCAACACTTTGGGTAGAAACCCATCCGTGCCAGGTGACTTATTCGTCATTAGGTCACTGATCTTCTTTTTTATTTCCCCTTCGGTGAAGTCCATATGCTCCAGCTTTTCCCCCGAGTAAGAATCCATTGGCTGGGGGATGGGACCACACTCTTCAGTAAACACCGAAGAGAAGTAGTCGTTGAGGAGATTAGCATTTTCTGCATCTAAGTGCTTTAATGTCCCCTCCTCATTTCTCAAAGGGCCAATCGTTCGACGGATTAGTTTACGGCTGTTCACATATCCAAAAAACTCCTTGGGATTCTCTTTACAGAGTCTCGCCACGCGGAGTTCCTCAGAACGCTTAGCCGCCGTTATGCTGGACTTCACTCTCCTGGCTAGCCAACGGTATTCGTCAGTCACCCGAGTTCTTCGATTGTCGGTACACAGTTCTCCTCTTCCTAAGCAGTTGGCCGATTTCTCGATTAAACCACTTTGGTTGAAAATTACTATTCACCATACAAATCCCTATACACTTGTAATGCTGTTAAGTTTCACGGTGAAGTCGGGGAATGTGAACGGGAATGGTTATCTTGGAACCTGATGTTTGGGTGGCGCTGGTGAGTGAAGGTGGTGAGGTAAGGAGTGGAGACGATGAGGTAGGTTCTCCAGGGACCGACCTGATCCCACAATTCCGTCACGATTCTGCTGGAAGAAGGCAGTGACGGGAACTTCTTGTTACAGAGGGCCCCACGCTCGGGAACTCCGAGGAATCTTGGGTGCCTCTGTGAGGGCGGGGGGTGGCGAAGTGACCTATCGACGCGTAAGGTCACGGAAAAAAGCCGAGATGTAGTTTTTTCGCTTAGGGAACCAGAGTTAGAATGTTTGTAGTTTCGGCTCTTACACGTGAGTACGAGCTTGGGTCCGCACTGCCTTGCAGACCAACGGGGTAAGGAGCCTCCCTAACTGGGACCGATCTCCTTTCTGAAGACTTGATTATTTGACGAATTACCACTACACCGATAGATGGCAAATCCTGCCCCGCCGGACGCTGTGCAAGCTCTACTACTGAGGGTTAAAAGAATTCGTCTTTTATATTTGACGTCGGGAGAGGTTCTCAGGGCGCCGGAAGTAGATTAGATGTCAAGCTACTCCATTTCGTCTTTTATAAACTTCCGGTAACTACCGGAAGCGAAGATGGTCTCTTATTTATAGTTAAACAGTCCGGGAAGGAACTCGGTGGTTAGCTGAAATGGCCGGCGGTTTCTTTCGGCTGAAGACCACCAGATATTGGGACGGAATGGGAAGGGTTGATAAGCGGCCCGCCCGGAAGAGTTGTGGGCAAAACTTGGGAGCATTATGCTATTCTCCTACACTGATCTTTCAGCTATTCTAAAATTTTGGCTTATTTTAACTTTGATCTCAGGGTTTTAAGAGCCACTCCGTTCACGGCTAACACATAGTTTCAGGTTACATTCTTGTTATTGCCGCCACTTGCAATTTAAGTTTCTCAAGTCCTTCTTGTGTGCCGCGCCCTCTCCGGCTGCCTCTTACCTCCATTTTTAAGTGTGTTCAACTCTCTCATTTATAGTTTTTATCCTTTAAAGTTAAGTTGAAGTTGGCTTCTCAAGCGGACGTCAGCCAGGGCAAGCTCGAACTCACTACCATGATGCCAGTAACGGTGATAACCTCCCCTAGTAAATAGTGTCATCTTAAAAATAATCCGGCCAGAGATTCGAACTGCCGACACAGCGATTGACGGGCAAGCACGCTAACCACTATACTTTGGTGCATCTCCATTTATTTTTATTTAAGTTGATGCTTGTTTTTAGCCTCATATTCGTTTGTTGTCATTTAATGTTTTTCTTTTTGTTATTTTAGCCTTGCTTTGTTGAGATATGTCATTAGTTTATTACTCCAGTTCCCTTCCTTTTAGTCTTTTACACTCTTCTGTACTATTCCTAAATCTGCTTTAGAATTGTGTTTCAGCCTTTTCATTCTTCCTAGTCTTTATTATTATTTTATAACTTGTTATTGCACTTTAAAAAAAATCCCTGCTAGTAAAAATACGTTGGATTGGGGGCATGCAAGCTTTTATCCCTTTACATTTTTACAATCAATTTAGTGCAGATTCACTAACTCCAAATTCTCAGTAATTGTAAGGAGCGTGTTATATAATAGGTAGGCTACTGGCACCAAATTGCAAGATTCAATAGGCCCAGAAAGAAACTCTACAAAATGGACGCGCAGGGATCTCATTAAATCCTAACGTGCGGGAAATACAAAAAAGGGCGAGCGCGAGAAAAGGATAAAAGGTTAAGATACTGAAGCAAACAAAGGGAAACGAATAAACAAACAATTCGCGTCTCGGGATAGAATTATCAGAAGACGGGAGTCTACAAAGCAGCTGGGCGAATACAGACTTTGACCAAAGGAAATTGTAACATATATGTGTGACAAGCAATAGAGATAAAACTATTGGGATATGTAAGTAAATCAAACACACACAGCTGTTCGGTAACTCCACCTTAGGGGTATAACTTAGGAGCTGGATGGTGGAAGCTCGTCTTTCGGACGAGTCTAGGCCACGCGCCCTAGAAGATAAAACGGTATATATAGGCGAGCAATGGGAAGAATCATTAAGAATTAAATATTATAATTGTTATTAAGTTAGTGTCATACTCATATTTGCGTTACGGAACCCCCTATAATTTGCCTAAGTCTTTTCGCTCTAGAATTCAATACTTCGCGTTGAATAATAAGTCTGTTTGTATCCAGCAAAGTACTTATTGACGTGCAGCTTGTCTCTTCAATAAGCTCTTATTATAATAAAATGATATTTTTTCTACATCCTTTCTCAAAGTCCTTCTTTACCTCGATTATCCGTAAACCTTCGGTAAGCCCAGACAACTATAAGAATACCCGTGAAGAATCATCTTTGGAGTCAGATAATTCATTTAACTTTCACATATAAAGTGGTAACCAACCCACCTTAAACTGGTGAAATTGGTAACTCACGGCTATAAACTGGTTACCTCGCTATAAATTGGTAACATATACATCCATAAACTGGTGTTCCTTCGTTTCGACCGGAAAGTGAAGGTATTAAAGAAGTGGACTCATCAACCCATCGTTAAGAAGGACAAGGTGAAAGGGATTTCATAAACGCTATCAGCATCAAGCCGCCCATCTTCAATGGAACAGCAGTAGCAGGTTGGTTCCAAATTGTGTAGGCACAGTTTTACATCTCCAGAATATAGAAGAATACGAAATGTTTCTATGTATTGGCCTCACTTCCTTCTGAGAGCGTCGATCGTCTTCCAGCGGTCATTACAGCGGACCGACGCCAATCAAGACGGAGGGATACGGGAGTTGCAAACAAGGACTCCAACCCCAATTCTACTCTAAACCCAAGAAGAAAAAGACCTGGTGAACTCCATCATCATTGGCCTACCCTTTCGAAGATGCTGCAGTGAGGATGGTGAAAACACTCATTTCTACACGCCGGACCAGTACAATCAACACTTGAACGAGATGATGCCAGACGAAACTAACGCCATACGTTCGGGTACAGTTTTTTTAAATTTATGAATAACAAGCGTAGAAAGTGTTGTGTTCCAGTGATTATCAATTTAACTGCCCAAATTCAGTATTTTTTTATGTCCGGTGGTGTGAGAAGGATATCAGTCCGAGCAATTTAATAAAGTACGAAGTCGGTTAATTGTTAATTTAGAGTTAACTCCTGATAAGTGTACATAGTCCATGTATGCATTAATTTAAAGGTTAACTCAGTATGGTATTTGGTTATTAGTGGGATTGATTTTATTTAATAAATCAGCCTAGATAGTTATTTGAAAACCTTTACTATAAATTCGTTGAATTGGATGGAATAGTCGTCTGCTAATATTTAGGCCTAACGACTGATGTGAATTGAATTTAGAAAACTTCGGGCAGAGGCTTTTAAGAAAAACGGAAAATAAACAAAATAAATATATTAACAAAATCAACGAATGCACAATGAGATAATTGAATTAGGAAATAACTAGTGAGCAGTTATTAGAATTATATGGATGAATGATATAATTAAATTGAAAATTATTAAGGAATACAACGTAATACAATGCATGAAAGTAATGAAAAGTAGAGTGAATGTAAGGTGAAGTGAGGTAAGGTATGGTAAAGTAACTAAGATATATTAATTATGATGTGGTAAAGTAACTATGATGGACTGTGAATTGAGATCTGCAATGAGAGAAGTAACCAGAAATAGGACCTACTCTCGTATGGCAGTTTGCAGAGAATAATTGTGAGAGGACGAGGAATTAAACTAAGTATGATTTGTTTGGAGTTAAATGACTAAATGGATAAGGAATGATTACCGACCTTTATGCTGAGAATGACGCGAGACGAGTGAGGAATATTCATCTTCAGTGTGGTTGAGCTGTAAGCGTGTGTTTGACTAAAGTAAGTGTTGCCGTAAAGAATGTATCTTAGCCAATGATTTTTGGATAGCAATTATATATGTCTTACAAAATATTTGAGTTTTGGGATTGATTATTTCATTGCTATATTAGTGTGCTAAAGTTCAGTCCAGCTAAAAGTGAGGTGTTCTGGTACGCTCGGGCAAGCTTTGTAGCGTCCATTGCAAGGCGAAATAGATTCAGTATGAAGCCTCACAGATGAGTGTCATGTGAATTATGTAAAGGCTTTTTATTGATACGACAATATAAATATTCTAAAATGAAAAACTTAGCGGTGTTCTTTATTAAGAATAACTCGTCGCGTGAATTTTATATATATATATATATATATATATATATATATATATATATATATATATATATATATATATATATATATATATATATATATATTATTCATATAAATAATGATGTAAAATAGTAAAGTTATATATCTCTGTAAAACAATATTGTACAGTTTTTGTCCATTTAAATTATTAGAAATGTGCGTTACAAGGCGGAATAGACTCCTTGTTGAACCTTCACATATGAGCATCATGGGAATTCTATAAAGCTCTGTAACGGCACCGAAAACAAGGACAAACCGTTTGTCAGGGATATGTCGTTCATATATTTCTGAATTCTTTTGTAGGCATTATTGTAGCAACGCATTTATTGAAAGAAGAAGAGGCATAAATATAAACACGTCTCGCTACCTCTGTAGCTTTTTTACGTGTCTTATTATGTATTGGTACAATTTCGTAATCATAATTTGTGTAACAATCTTAAAAGGATGGGACCAAATTGTTTAAAGAGATTGCATATATGTGTATTAAATATTATTATTATATAATATGGCAGAATCTGGTACCCCGGTGTGCACAGATGTATTTACTTGTGTAAATATCGATGCCCTGTGCGTATGTTAAGATGCTCTCAGACTTTAGGTGTTCCAAAATATGTATTGGATAGGTATTATAGCTATTGATATTGGATTTAATGACAAAACTTGCCTAGATAGCAGCTATTAAACCTTGCTATATGAATTTAAAGATTAAAAATGACTTGAAAGAGAAAACGTGATGAATGGTAACTATTTCAACCGGGAAGGTTTCAAAATCACTGACGCATAAATTTAACAAGATTTATTCAACAAATAATGGAATATGACTAATTTGAATTTTATAATACGGTTAATGAATATAATGTGTATTTATATAAATTGAATATATATATATATATATATATATATATATATATATATATATATATATATATATATATATATATATATATATATATATATATATATATATATATATATATATATATATATATATAATATATAGAGGAATGGCCGATGATTATAATGTTTAGAGGAATAAGCTATATAAGGTGGATATTATAGTGAATAAGATATAAAATATGGAGGAATTATATAAAATATAGTATAGTACTGCCACGACGTTTTTGAAGTTATAAATCAGGGGAACTTGATGAATCACTGCGGAGATAAAAGTGATCGTTAATATGCGCTCCGGACTCAGGAAACGGGAAATTCTATTCTGATTGGTTAATTTCGAATTGGGTTGTACAAGGGTTTTGATTGGTTGGTGGTTGGGAGGAGTCTTATTTTGATTTTGAGGTAACCGTATTGGTATTAAAGCTCGTACACAAGTGGATTTTGGGCGAGATGCATAATTTTCTCAGACGGGAAATTGCCAACTGCCTCTTTACGAACTTTGTATGAGCTTGCAAAGATGTCAGCTGCTACAATATTACCCCCAAGAGAGTTACCCAATCCGTTACAAAAATCATTACACTAATCCAGATATCTCCGAGGCCTTCTGTCAATGCGATCAAACCGTGTGATGACGCCGGTGGGCTGGCTGCGATTGCTGGGAATGGCATACAATGCGGGCGAGGCATTGTGACTTGCAGGAGTGGACGGATTGATGGTGATCCAAGTCAATTAAAGGAAACAAATAAACAAACAATTCACGTTTCGGGATAAAGTTATCAGAAAACGGGAGTTTACAAAGCGGCTAGGAAAATACAGACTTTGACCAAAGGAAATTGTAACATAAATATGTGACAAGCAATAGTTAAAACTACTGAGATATGTAAGTAAATCAGATACACACAGCTGTTCGGTAGCTCAGCCTTAAGGGTGGAATCTTAGGAGGTCGATGGTGGAGCCTCGTCCTTCAGACGAGCAATGTGAAAAATAATTAAGAATTAAGAATTATAATTGTTATTAGGTTATTGACATGTTCATATTAACGTTACGGAACCCCCCTTTAATTCGTCTAAGGCTTTCCGCCCGCAAAGTACCTATTGACGTGCAGCTTGTCTCTTTAATAAGCTCTTATTAGAATAAAAGTATATTTTGTTACGTCATCATTTCTCAAAATCCTTCTTTACCTCAATTACCCGTAATCCTTCGGTAAGCCCAGCTATCTATAAGAATACCCGTGAAGAATCATCTTTGGAGTCTGATCAGACCGTGTGATGACGCCGGTGGGCTGGCTGCGATTGCTGGAAATGACATACAATGCAAGCGAGGCACTGTGACTTGCAAGAGTGGGCAGTAACCAACCTGTCCTAACCTGGACAAATTGGTAACTCACCGCTATAAACTGGTTACCTCGCTATAAATTGGTAACTATACCCTATATAATAACTTGCAAAATACTACAAAATAATTAACTAATAAAATAAATTATCCGCAAAGCATTTCAAAACATAACCTGGCAGATTTTTCTTAATTGTGCCCATCTGACGAGTAACATCAAAGGCATAAATAACCTTACTTAATTTCAAGCCTAATATTAGGTTACATTAAAATATAGTAAGTTCAAAACTCCAAGCCAGTGTAACAGTCACGACACGATAGCACGCAAATTTAAGCTACACTCGTATGTCTTCAATCTTCTTTGCCAGTCAGCCCGGATGGATGCCTGATTCCTGCCATGTAACCAGTGTGAGGAATAGCGGAACGCTGGTCTGGTCCCCCAACCTCGAGGACTCTTTGGTGCCCTTATCAACGTGCTCATTCTCCACATGTCCAGGAACTCAGCAAAAGATAATATCGACATCCGCGCGGCAACCGTGGAGCCACTGATACACCGAACCAGGGGTTGCGATATTCTAAAGCACCGAGAGTACTCAAGCGTTTGTGAGTTGCTAAATATGACAATCTGGTCTACGAACCAGGCACGACGCGTTATCTCCCATACCAAGCGGCGACTAGCAGCTATATGGGTGTGAAGGCAGACGCAGCCGTTTGTAGAGCCCCGCCAGTGGCGGATCCAGGAAAAAATTGAGGGCTAACCTGAATTCCTCCCACTGAGTAGTCTGAGAAAAGGGTATTGATCATTTATAATGTTTACCTTATGCACCATTGATAAAACTGTGTTACAAAAAAAAAAATCTTTGCAAGGTCTCAAGTTTTTTTTTCGATTGATTTAAGACAATTTTGCTCAACTGAATCCGAAAATGACATCCATGTCCTCCGATCAGGTCTGGTTTTTATGCTAAGTCGATTTTGAAAAAAAATCCGCGATCTTATAACTAAATCGATTACATTTTTTGTGATAGTTTCGGTTGATTTTTGTTAATATTTCTCAGCAGAAATAGGATTTTCAAGGTAAAAAAAATTGATTACTGCGCATTGATTAGTTGAACATTGATAGAGGTATAAACATGTAAATAGGATATTAGTTCTTCATTGTTCAGAATTCAGGGCATGAACCTCCGTTTCTTCAAACTCCTAGAATTCTCGCGGTAGGGATGTCTCTCTTTAGAGTTCAACAGTAAGCAGCCATCATGACTGCATCCCAGCGTTCCTGATACCTGGTTTTCATATCATCCATGTTCTAATGGAATCTCTCTCTCTGATCGTCGCTGATTGATCCCAGGTTCTCAGGCAACCGATCCATATGTGTGGATATGTAATGTATTTTGATGCTCATGTTGCATCCGAAGTTTCTGATAGCTGTCAGCCCATTCGTGAAAAGTTATATGTAGTACCTGGCTTTCTTGTTGCAAAGAAAGTTATTCAAGAGCAGAACAAAAGCCTTCCATGCTTCCAGTTCCACTTCGTTCATTGAGTTTTTCAACTCTGGATCTCTGATGATCTGACAGAGTTGAGGACCATAAAAGATGCCAGCTTTCAATTTCTCCATGGTTAACTCTGGAAAAGCGTAGTACAAGTAAATGAAGCAGCCACCATCTTTGTCCAGAGCTTTGGTGAACTATTTGATCAAGCTGAGCTTTATGTGCAGCGGTGAGAAGAGTATCCTGTATCTGTCCACCAGAGGGTTGTTTATGACTTTCCTTGCTCTGCAAGGCTGTTCTTCTTCATGTAATGCTGAGCTCGGTCCCCACTAACCTGCATGCTCAGAAAGTACTGGTACTTAGTGAACCCGGACTGTTGTTGTAACAAAAAGTTCACCATCCTTAGTTAAACACAAATCAACCACTCATGCTGATTATATTAGGTTGAGGAATAAGTTCTTGCGTTTTTTTTAATGTTGTGTTGATTTAAGTTTTGTTTACGTGATTTTTGCAGATATTAAGAAACAATAATAAATAATGAGAGCAAAATTTGTAAAGTTTAGGCTACGTCTCTTAACAGCGTAGACGATTAGACTTTTGCTTAGGCTACGTTTTGAAGCCGAATAATAAGTCATTACGGTTTATTTAAAAGTTGTGTTAATTTAATTTTTGTTCTCTGCCCTCAAAATGGAACGTCAAGTTGAAAGAAAGGCGCATTTTCAATCGAGACGGGAACAATGCAAACGCAGCCAAAGCTCGTCGCGATATGTGTGCTGTGTACGGAGAAAATGCTTTATCAGAAAGGACAGCTCAATGGTGGTTTTCACTTTTCAAAAACGGTCATTTCAATCTTAATGACGAAGAACGTCCTGGTCGTCCCATTAAGTTGGATGAAGATCGATTGAACGACCTTCTTCATTAAAATCCTCGTCAATAGACTAGAGAATTGGCTGTACAATTGGCGTGTGATCAGAAAACCGTAGTGAATCACCTTCATTTGATGGGGAAAGTTCAAAAACTCGGTGCATGGGTTCTGCACGCTTTGAGCGAAGGCAACAAACTTCAACGCTCCACGATTGACGCAAGATTGCTTGCGCATCACAAGGCTACTCGTTGATATAAGGACATGTTTCTTCACCGCATCATCACTGGCGACGAAAAGTGGTGTGTTTATGTCAACATGAACCATCGAAAACAATGGCTTAGCCCCAATAAAAAACCACTTCCGCAATTAAAGCAAGGACTTCATCCACGAAAGACGATGCTGTGTGTGTGGTGGGATTGTGAAGGTATCATTCTTTATGAGCTCCTTGCGAACGAGATTGTCAATGCCGAACTCTACGTTCAACAAATGTATCGACTCGCCGAAGCTATTCGTGAAAAGCGACCTCACATTGCCAATATGACAAAAGACGCCATCCAAACGCTTAATTGGGAAATCCTGCCGCATCCTCCATATTCGCCAGATTTGGCTCCATCGGATTTCCATCTGTTCCGATCGCTCTCCAACAATTTGCGCGGCGTTTCGTTCAATACTGATGTGGAATTAAGAACCTGGTTAGACGAATTATTCGAGTCAAAATCCAGGGATTTTTATTGCAGAGGCATTGAAAAACTAGTTGAACGTTGGGAAGAAGTCGTAAATAACAACGGAGAATACATTATTGATTAAATTTCATATTGTTATCAATTAAAAATGAAGTTTTTCTAAAATTGTTAATGGTAATGAATAAATTTGATAAAACCGCAAGAACTTATTCCTCAACCCAATAAAAAAATTCTCCAGCACGTACTTCACCGCTTCATACTTCTCCTTCATTGTAGTCGAGTGAGCGAGGGGTACAGGAGCAAACTGTTTGCCGTTGTGCAGCAGAACACATTTAAAGTTCAGCAGAGGGCTTTAACAAGCCGAGATTGCGAACTAGATCATTTAGCTCCTTTTGCGACGAAGCATATGGAGTATCATCGTGAAAAACATACTTCTTTATTTTCTTCAACACTGAAAAAATTTTAGTCACTAATGTCAGGAAATTCTACAAAAATAGGTATTGGAATTTCACCACATTTAGCTACAGGACGACGTGCTGTTTGTAGATTAGGATACTTGAGGCTGATCCAGTTACTTTTGTTTATACCAGTCAAATTAATAGTGAAGAAGTATCAGTCAGTGCCATGGTTTGTCGGCTCCCTCCAAACCATGGCATTCCAAACTTCAGACAACTCTTCTTGCCCTTGGTCCAACGACGCAGATACTCGGAGCATACCATGTGTCGCGCCCAAGCTTTATCTTGGCCACTAGGTTTCATACCAAGATATAAACTTATGATTAGATTCCCGTTAAGAACAACGGATACTAATAGAATACATCGGGCTTATTTTTGTAAGACCTTCTAACGAATCCATTTCATTCACCTGAAAAAGAAAAATACCAGTTGGTCAAAAATTGGCGCATCTAAACTTTTCAATATTCGTTTATTTAAAGAAATAAGAAAGACTTTTGCATGCTATAAATAAAAAATACCTGTATATGTAAAAAAACACACCGTAAAAACATCATGTGGCGATAAATTAAAAAATTGACCTGATTTAGCAAAAACCAATGTGATTTGGGGATTCAGCACATCAAAATTGTCCTAAATCAGCTAAAAAACTTAGACAATAAAGTTGCTGTTTCCCATTGTAATAAATAACAGTAACTCACATAGGAGTGAGCTCTTACTCTCTCAGATCCTATTTTTTCCCCACACATGAGAAAATTATGAATTGTAGTTTTGGGACTTCAGCTAAGGTATAATACTGAATTTAATAATTATGTTTGGCATTTACCTCCAATTTAGACATGTATCATATAAGGTACTCTTACATTCGATCGCAGCGGTTTAAAAAAAAACATTTTTATATATATTCTATATTATTACATAACTCTCTGAATAGCATAATATAAGTATAGCTTAAATAAGAAATATAAACATAATGGATCTGAAAGGGTTAATAACAGCATCTAACATATATCATTGGTTACGGTATTTCACATGAACATCAACCTCCTGTTTCTTTAGGCAAATACATTGATTATGTTGTCTATTCTAAAATATCAATTTCTTTATAAACATCAATCAGAGGCAGGTTGTTGACGCGTTATTGACCTATGTTATTCCTTAATTACATTTTCAGTCGTTTCAGGCACGAAAATGATCGTTCAACCTCCGCGTTCGAGACTGGAAGATTGATCAGAACTAGGGAAGCTCGGCAGGTTCGGATACTTTGGGGTCTGTTGAGAGCTTAACCAGTTCTTGACACGTCAAATCGCGGCAGTTATCTAGTCTATTATACAGGATTAGGTAGGGTCCATTCCCAGTTGCCTATTTTTGGGGGGATGGGCTTATATATATATATATATATATATATATATATATATATATATATATATATATATATATATATATTCACCATGATTTATTCTACAAGACTTGAGTTTAATGTTAATTAAGGACAAAACGAAGAAGCCGGATCCCATCTTTAATTTAATTTCAACTTTTTGGGTTATTACAAAAACCCATCTTCAGGAGCAGTGGCGGTCTTAGCCTACATGGCGCCCTGGGCGAACTTCACCTACGGTGCCCCCCATCCCCTTCCACAATGTACATAAGAAGTTTAGGACAGCCATGACTTTCACAAAACAACTTTTTATTGAACTATTTATTGTTACTTCAGTATTTTTTAAAAAAATGTCATTTATGAGTTTTACAAACTCTTCATCACTTAAATAAAACACAAACATAGGAATATAGTTATGGTACCAGAAATAGGAATAATACAAATGAAATTGCACAACTAACATAAACTACAGAAACAATATTGTAATGTAAATTATATAAATGTTTAATCCTAAAAGTATAAGAAGGTTGATAGTAGATAATAAATAAAATCTACTGCACTACAGCACAACTACCATCTAAATCCTGACTTTTCTCACTTTCCTAGCTGCAAAATCATGAACTAGCTCATCATATGAAATCTTCTCAGCAACTGTATGATTTATGCTGATAGTGGCCAGACCAGTGAGGCGTTCCTGTGACGTAGTTGATCTTGGGTAGGATTTGATGAGTTTCAATTTCGAAAAGCTCCTCTCTGCTCCAGCAACAGTGACTGGAAGAGTAATACCAATCCTGAAAGCAGTCCACAAATTTGGATATATTTCAGAGAGCTCCCTTTCGTGGATAATGTTAATTGCTCAAGCAAGGACATAGTTTTTAATGGAATGTCTGGCAAGTTTTTCAGCTCTTGTACAAGCTCTCTACCATTCAAGTCAGTATAACCCTTAAACTGTAATGTAGTGCTAAGGTTCTCACATTGTTTAATCAGCTCCTCAAATGTGAGATTATGGAAATTAGTCAGCACTCCAAACTTCTCTCCCACATTTTCCAAGGTTGAAAATCTTTCCTGAATGGCTGACATTGCAGCATCAACGAATGCATTGAAGAATATCACCTCCAACTTCTTCAAAGCATCATTTAAGGGCTCATCACATGCTTCATAGGAGAAGTGCCACTTTGTAGACCTCAGCCGTTTCTGTTTTAACACAGCCTCCACATGCATTTGTTCACATATATCTTTGGCTGCCATCTGTGCAGCAACTTAACCTGTTGCCCTGTATTCATAGAGAGCTCTCTCTGTCTTTTTTAGGAGATTTACTGCAACATCAACTTGCATGATACGAGATTACATCTACTTGCTCACATGCTGAATTTGGCACAACAGGTCATACCACACAACTGAATAAATGGCGAAGCGGTATGATCTAACTTCCTCTGCTAGAGATTGGGCCTCAACCTTTATTACAGAATCTTTGGTGTGATCTCTTACCACGACCAGTGCATCTCTCACTCCAGCTGCTTGATATCTTAGGGGCTCCATACTCTTGATCTTGCTCTCCCATCTTGTGTCAGACCACATCTTCAAGGTGATATTCACATGTTTTTTCAAAATGGCCCATCGTTGTGTGGAGGCTGAAAACAAGTTATAAAGCTTCTGCAAGATGCCAAAGTAACTTGTGGCATCAATAGATCCCTTGGCAGCATCGGCCACAAGCAAATTCAGAGAATGAGCCCCACATGAAACAGACAAAGCTCTGCTATTCATTTTAAGTAGACTGGATTGAACACTCTCGTTTTTTCCCTTCATGTTGGCCCTATTGTCATATGATTGTCCTCTACAGTCCATGAAAGGAATTTCTAACTCCTCCAGTCTCTTCAAAATCATAGATGCCAAAAGATGACCAGTGGACTCTTCCGCCTCTAAGAACCCCATGAAATGTTCCATGATATGGGGCTTTTCCTCAAGTGATACTGCTCGAATCACAACTGACAACTGTTCAGTGTGGCTGATGTCTGGAGTGCAATCTAGAATTATTGAGAACAACTTAGATTGTTTGATGTCAGCTACCATTGCTGAAAGGGTCTTGCTGCTCAACAAATCAATGAGCTCGTTTTGTATGTGGTGGCTAAAGTAGCTGGTGTAACTAGAGGTCCCTTGTTGGACACGGTTAATGTACTCTTGCATTATAGGGTTAAATTGTGCTATAAGCTCAACTTCTTTCAAAAAATTGACATTTGATGGTTAGAATAACTTTTATGTGTGTCCCCTTAGTGCCAAATTCCTAACGGCCAGAGAATGCACAATGGCAAGAAGACCTGTTAGCACTGCTTTCCATTTTGATATCTCAGCCTCCTGAAGTGCGATCTCCTGCTTGTCAATCGTCTCCCCTCTTTTCATCCTCACTGCCAGCTCTTTCCACGTTTTCAAAAATTTTAGGTGTTTTGGACTGCTTTCGTGTGATGTGAGCAATGAGCCTGCATGCTTCCAGTCCGAAAGTCCCATTCTTGTTAAATGTATCTTTCTCTTGCAAAATAATGTGCAACAGGTACAGAAGAGGCTGTTGTTTTTTGGTGAATAGACCAGCCAACTTCTGGTTATATTCTCACCACTAATCAACGACTTCCTGAAATAATGATGGTGGCAACTTCTTCCATCACTGTCGTTTTTAGGGAATACAAAGTCAGATGATTTTTGAGTTGGTCCTCTGGAAGTCAATTGCGTCCTAATTCTGTCCGTCAGAACTGAAGGCCAATTAGCAGGGTCAGTGGACAGAAGCTCATCCTCGGTAGTCAATTCAGCTCCAGGCAGTTCTAATGGAAAGAACAAGATAAATATAAATTAGTATGCACATCTAAGTTAGACAACACAATATTCACAGCATGTGTTATGGTAGTGATGTTATGGAATGATGGTTGTGATTCGTGAGATACCACAATCATCTGGTAACCCCAGTGAATCAGTGATAATATTATAATTCATAACTGTTTACAGAATTGTTTACACACACACACACTAATAAATAATTTACTGCTTTATATTTGAAATACATCATTTATTATTTTAAATTATTATTTAACATTCTATGTGCAAAAAAATAAATAAATAAATAAATAAATAACTCACATAAAGAGTCCTGATGGGAAGCAGTGGAAGCGAATGGGTCTTCATCCTCTGGATCTGACTGCATTTTTGGAGACACAGGTCTATGTGAGGCTGCAGAAGTAGATGTTTCCCCAGCCGGGTCCGAAGGCTCCAAAACCATTTCTGTAGAGGCTTGTGTGGCTGCAGAAGTAGACACTTTACCATCCTGGCTAGTGGCAGAGGTTTCAAAATATTTCAAAAGGGCCCCTTCAATCAGGAAAAAAAAAAAATAAGTGACCAATGCATGAGTTTGCCAAAACAATAATTTAACTTATTGAGCACAAGTTACTAAACATTTTCCTAGGAAACTAGGTAAATTAGGGCTTAGGCTAAATACATCAGTGCACTTCAAATATCCCAGAAAGATGTATGATCACAAAATAGCAGTGAGATGTACTGGCAAAGTTCTATACCTTCATCTTTTGCTCGTTTCTCCGCTTCTTCTTTCCTCTTTTTTCTACATTGATCACTTGATAGCTTAGACCTTTTCTTATCCATTTGCGTTTCTCAGGCCTTGATGGTTTAGTGTTAAGAATTTTTCTCTGTAATAAATAACATATGATATAATACTATACTTACTATATGAGCTTTATATATATATATATATATATATATATATATATATATATATATATATATATATATATATATATATATATATATATATATATATGGGCTTCCCTTAGTTTAGCGACCATAGCCTAAAATACAGGTCTTTCCACAAATATCGCCCAATTTCGGTTCCCAATGGCACAAATACATTCAATACTTCATGCTCAATTAAAAAACACTACAAAAATTAAATTAATTAATTAATTGGACGGTTTAAAACTTACCACCGTCAAAAATGGGATGAACAGCATATGGAATAATATAATACTAAAAACGTATACTACAACACCAGTTCAATAGTGTAATAATATAAATCTGAGGGAATGACACATAACCGACGGTAAATACTAAAATGAACGTTATGTTAAAAAAAATAAACTAAAAAACTAATGAGGTAAAGTACAGAAGAAAATATTGGAAAAGAAATTATATCAATCAAACTCAAACACTAAAATAAACGTAATAGTACGATATTTAGCAATTGAAATGGAGAGGAAAAAAAAGGGAGAGAATTGGATACATATACAATATAGTAAAAACTGAATAAAGAAACTGATAATTAGCTTACATGGTCTGATCACAATCACAAGTGAAAACGAGAAGGAATTTTAAGATTGAATACAACTAGGTTGGTTGTTAAGTTATAAACAATGGAAAGGATAACTTGTTATTATTTAAATTTGGGTTGTTTTATTTAATACTGAACAATTCGTTAATACGGAGAGTGGATAGAGATTTAATAAATTTTAAGATAGAAAAATTGTTTAAAGGTCACGTCTGTTTCACAATCTATCGCATGTTTCCTGGTGGAAGAAAGCTCTTTCTCACTTAATGTTTTTTTTCCTCTTCTATACCTAAGACCCATGTGAGAACAGAATCACGACTGAAGTGAACGTACTGTGCTTACTATATTAGTCCCCTTCTTACAGCTGGGGCTAGTAAATCAATATCTACAATATACGAACTCATCAGCGTGGGATTACTATCTTTCACACTAAAAAAAAACCGGTCATCGAAGTTATGGTTTATTACTCTCAGACAACCCCATGGGACTCCGGTTCATAGCCTCTGACCTAGCGAGAGGGTGACCGGGATGGGACCCCATGCTCGGGAACAGGGGTCATAGGAAGTCATATTGAGTCACTCCACTCTCCCCCTCTCTATAGGGAGACTCAGGTTTGGAGTCAGTTTGGTAGAATACATAAGAGAGAGATGTACGAACAATAACTTTGAACAAACACACATATAACTACAGATCTTGCTTCGAGTAACATTCTCCTTCCGTGCTAACTATACCTAAGTGCCCTCTACAAGACCAGTAAGTATGTTTATCTTCAGATGCAAGAGACGGCAGCAAACAGGTGCCCCCCTCCCCCCCTCCAAAAAAATAACGTAAGTGATTTTATATCGTTTTTATCTGCTGAGTTAACTTCTTAGGCGTTAATGACACTAGCCAACAGGTTTTAACTTTCTCTCTGCTACTTGAGTAAATGTTGTTATAATTAATTAATTTTGGTGCACTGATTCCAAATCTCTGCTCAAATTTCTCCTAGCACGTAAGGTTCCTGAGTTATGCAACTAGGCTATATAACTCACTTTATCACCTTGGATCAATTAATGATATAATTATTCCGAGTTTGAGAAGAATGAAACGTTTCTGGGCAAATGTTTGGAATTGGAGCACCCTATTTGGTATTATGTACGTCCTTTTGCAGACCCAGACAAGATATGTATTACATATTAAAGAGGTAGTACTCACCTAACTATAAATTTCTTCAAAAATGTTTGAGATTCTTGCTCTTGCGCCTGTACGTGGATATAAGATCATCCCGTTCTAAGAACCAGTCTTAGTCACCCATCATGATTTCGTTGAAGCGGCCTTGATACCTACTTTCCATCATTGCGATATCTCGGTGGAACCTTTTCCCATGTTCGTCACTAATATCACCCATATTAGATGGAGAGAAATCTAGATGCGAATGCAAGAAATGCATCTTAAGAGACATCCGACACCCCATTCGTTGATAGGCTTTTAACATGTTGTCTACTACTTCTTCATAGTTTTCAGCCCTATTATTACCAAAGAAGTTCTGCACTACACGGACAAATGAATCCCATGATGCCAATTCAAGTGGAGTTAGTTTATTTCTGAACTCCTGTCACGTATCAATTATCTGATCTCCGGCCCTACAAAAATGCCAGCTTTAAGTTTAGCATCGGTTTTCTTTGCACCAAATTTCTCTTTGAGATACTGGAATCCATCAGAACCATGGGCCATTGCTTTAACAAAATTTGTGATAAGGCCAAGTTTGATATGAAGTGGTGGAAGGTAGATCTTCTGTGGATGTACCAAATGCACTTGCTTCACATTGTATCGGCCAACTATGTGTTCTTCTCTTTCGGGCCACTTGTTGGCAATATAATGATTCCTGTCGTCACGGTGGTTCCATAGGCGTAAGAAGCACATATTATTTGTATATCTTAGCTTCAGTCCAAGAAGTAAAGAAATTACCTTTAGATCACTACAGGTATTCCACTTATGATTCGAGTAATGAACACCTTCCAAAATAAATTTCATTGAATCATATGTCTATATCATCTCAACAATAAGTGCGACAGAAATTGAAGGTTTTTTGTTACCATTGTGTAGCAACACAGCTTTGAGGCTAGCAGCACTTGCATCGATGAATAGTCTCCATTCATTAGGTAAATGCTCGTTTCCTAGCTGATTCATAAGGCCATTAACATCAGTACAGAAAGAAGCACCATCTTCTTCTTTATAGAAGGCAGCTAAGGCCTCATGGTGGTTACGGAAAGTGAATATTTTGCACCGTCCTCTAGAAGATTCCATTGCTGTAGTCTGGAGCCCAACAGTTCTGCGTTCTCCTTTGACAATGACAAATCCCTCACGAAATCATTGAATCTTTCTAGATTTATGAACTGGATCTTCTTTTCCTTAGAGTCATCCTCATACATTTCATCGTCATTGTTATCCTCCTCTTCAGGCGATGAATCATCTTCTTTAACTGCACTAGCTGATGGAGGAACTGGAATTGACATCTTCATATTACGGGAGATTGGTTTTATAGCTTACTTACAATCTGGATATACAATTTTTGACCTGTTCTTATTTGAGAATCCCGCAATATTTGTGATACAAAAGTAGCAATCAAAAACATGATTTGTTGGCTCACGCCACAGTGGTTAGCAATTTAACCACTGTGTGAGCCCCGTATAACACACCGTACAAGATTTGTGAGGTGCCCAGCGCTTGTCTTGGTCACCAACTTTACAACCCAAATAATAATTGTATGCAGTTTTCACTCTTTTAGCTAATTTTTTCCGCTGGTTGCTTGGAGTATATCTTCCACAGATATAACAAAAGTTGTCTAGGCTATTTATACATCCTCGCCGATTCCTGTTTTCAACTTATTTTGTATATATCCTGTTATATACTTTTGTATAATCTTATTTCATTTACAAATTAACTGAGAGATAAATCTGAAAGAAAAATGCAATTAATTACTGTATGTAAATACCGTTTCAACACCACTACTATAATGGCTAAATTTGACAATGTGATAAAGAAACTGTGTAACGCAGGAACCAAACACACACAACACATCCTCTCAAAGGAAGATCCTAAAAGTTTTTATCAATTATACAAAACTAAGGTTAGAGATAAAATAGGCCCACTTATAGATTCCAATGGAGAATTAGTGAGTGATAGGGACTCAATGGTTGGAACGCTAAATGACTCTTTTCTCTCAGTATTTACACAGGAGGATACTCTAAATATACCCGAGGTGTCAATGATCTTTCGGGGTAATGATGAAGAGAAATTAAAGGATATCTTGATCAAAAAGGAGATAGTGACAAAGGAAATTGATAAAATCAAAAGTAGTAAAGCACCCGGTCCTGATGAGGTCTTTCCTAGAATTTTGAAAGAATGTAAGGATGTGTTAAGTGAACCCCTAGCATGCATCTTTAGAAAATCATTAGAGAGTGGCATTGTGCCAGTGGCATGGAAGAAAGCTAATGTGATACCTATATTTAAGAAAGGGGATAAAACAAATATGCCTAATTACAGACCAGTAAGTTTGACATCAGTGGTAGGGAAAATGTTGGAATCTATTATAGCAAGGAATATTAGAGATCACTTGGATAAGCATAAGTTGATAAAAGAATCACAGCATGGCTTTAGTAAGAGTAAATCCTGTCTGACTAATTTGCTGTCATTTTATAGTAACGTGTATGAAGCAGAAGATAATGATGAAAACTATGATATTTTATACTTGGACTTTAGTAAGGCTTTTGATCGAGTGCCACACTTACAGCTTCTGAGCAAAGTTAAAGCACACGGGATTGATGGCAGTATATTTAGGTGGATTCAGTCATGGCTTGGTGACAGACAGCAAAGAGTTAGTATAAATGGAGTTAAATCAGAGTGGGGGTGTGTTAGCAGTGGAGTTCCGCAAGGATCTGTTTTGGGTCCCTTGCTATTCTTAATTTATATTAATGATCTTGACATAGGTATAAGTAGTGACCTGAGTAAATTTGCTGATGATACTAAGCTAGGTAGAGCCATTAGGGCTGATTCTGATGCTGTTGTAATGCAGGAGGAATTGACCATTCTGTCCAATTGGGCCGAGAAATGGCAAATGAAGTTTAACATAGACAAATGTAGTGTACTTAGTATAGGTAGAAATAATCCATTGAATAGTTATAAATTAAATGGGAGAATATTAGGGAGGACCGATTGTGAGAGGGACTTGGGTATTTTGGTAAGTTCAGACCTTCGTCCTAGAAAGCAATGCCTAAATGCTAAGAATAAAGCTAATAGGATATTGGGATTCATTAGGAGGAGTGTAAGCAATAAGAGTGCTGAAGTCATTCTAAAACTGTATCTGGTGCTAGTTAGGCCTCATCTAGACTATGCAATACAATTTTGGTCACCATATTATAGGAAGGATATTGATTTGCTTGAGTCTGTGCAGAGAAGGATGACAAAGATGATTGGTTGGCTAAGGAACTTACCTTATGCTGAAAGGCTCATAAAACTAAATCTACATACATTGGAAAGGAGAAGAGTCAGAGGGGAATTGATTGAAGTCTTCAAATGGGTAAAAGGATATAATAAAGGGGATCTGGGTAAGGTTCTTATACTTAGTGAACATGACAGGACACGTAGCAATGGGTTTAAGCTTGATAAGTATAGGTTTAGGAAGGAGATTGGGAGGAATTGGTTTACAAATCGTGTGGTAGATGAATGGAATAGGCTCACTAGACATGTGATAGAAGCCTCCTATCTTGGTAGTTTTAAGAATAGATTAGATAAATATATGGATGAAGCTTCTAGATGGGACTGACTTTTTTTATGTACATATGTATATATTTTTCTAAGGAATGGGGAGATTATATTTTGCGGTTGCATAAATGGACATAATCCTCTGGATGCATTTTATGTATATTGTAGATTAGATCTGACGAACTCCTGTAAAGGGTGACAATGTTGATGACTTTTCTCTGGTAAGAAATCTTTTGTGTGTTGACTGGAACAGGAGCTGCCAAGTGTAGGCCATGAATGGTCTTTTGCAGTCTCCTTCTTTTCTTATGTTCTTATGTTCATCACGGTAGCCGAAGCAACGCTGCCCATATGTGTAACTAAATAACTCAGGGAGCTTACGTGCTAGAACAATTCTGATTACAGATTCGGAATCAGACTACTTGATTTAGTATAAATCACAAGCTAATACCCAAGTAGCAAAATCATTGCTGACTAGTGTAAGTGCCCCACGATAAGCGTCTAAACAAACAGCTTACCAAACAAACTTTAAAAATGTTAAGAGTCCGTAACTAACAAGCAAACTTCAAACAGTGTTGAGAACTTAACTAACAAACAAATAAACTTCAAAGGTTAATCTATTTATACCATACCTTTGTCAATTATTCTAACTCTACACACTTCCTCCATATTTTTATCACCCTAATAACGAAGAAAGCTTTGGGTGCAATTCATTTGAAGATTTATTTTGAAGCAAAAACTTACTTTTAAACCGAAACGACCGTTATATGTGTCACATTTTCTGATACTTCAACCCTCATATCGAATCCATATGTCTGTGCCAAAATATTAAGTGCCAAATTGATGCAGGCACAGATAATTTCATCATCACCCATTGTAAAAATGAAGCTTTCCTCCTTATTCTAGAATCAATGTATATAAAAACACTAAGGGATGCTCTCACTAATGAATGATTCGAGTGCTCTCCCTATTCTTTTTGTTTAAAATCTTCTCCATCCCCACCTTACTTCTCTTCTATTCATCACATATTCAGCCTTTACAATTTCTTTTCGCCGGTTAGTCAAAGCGGTAACCTACCTGTGTTATTATTCCCATGTCCGCCCACTATGTCAATTTATTGTATCTCTGCTTTTATTCATGTTTCAATTTGCATATTTAACATCTAATACCCTGCATAATAGCCTTCTTCTCCTAAAATGTAATTAATTTTGCCAGACCCGAAACGTTGTCAGTAAAGTCTAAGAATCATGAATGTGGTGTTATTTCTTTATTTCTAGTCCTTGGATTTATTAGACTGGCCCAGATCTATAGAGGCGATTTTTCATACTTAAGAACTTCTTAGTCTCACCCATGCAAATTGTGAGGTTTCCTATAAAAACAATTTTAACAAAGTTTTAGCTCAATTGAACGAGTTTTAGTAGTGCCACAAAGCTTACAAAGTTTGACGTTTTACGGTTTTTCCACACCACCCATGAGGTAATTGTAATAGGCGCGTTTTTTGTGGTATCCCCAGGAGGCCTATTCCATAGTGTTTTGCAATGAACTCAGCTTGTTTTGTTAATTGCTCATGCATTTCTTCAATGCATATTTTGTTGTTTCGGGAATTTTTTCTCTGTGACAATCGACCACCTGTAGAAGCTACTGAAGCTCAACTTCGTTTTTGGTAAGATGATTATTGTAGCTCTCAATCAAGGCTACAGCTCTCTCTGCATTGCCATTGATGACATTCATAGTATGAGTATATTGTTTTACTGTTTGATAGTCATTTCTTTCATTCCATTTTGAAGGGTCTACTTCTATAAAAGAGGAATTGAACGACAATTTTGTGAAGAAAAGTAGACTTGATTCAGGTACGAAGTCAGCAAGAGTTTTGTCTGAGATACTCTCTTTTACTCCCTGTGTATATCGTTTCTTTGGATGCTGCGAGCCAGGCTTCTGCAATGCTGCAGCCATCTTTCTCTTCAAATCTAGAGTAACCCCTTCACCCATGAAGGCAAGGGACACAAGTTATTTGCTTAGATACCAAAGGTGACGACCAAGTTCTTTGGAAACTTTGCAAGTACTCTAAGTCATTTCGTGGAACAGTATATACAGTTGAAGATGTAAACCAGTTGGGAACGTAGTACTGTACAACAAACTGTGCAAATTGCTCGACTGATGCTTGCTCTTTCTTGGTCATTTTAAATTGTGACTTGAAGAGTACAATTTTAATTCAATAAATAACCTTTGCCATCTCACGTGTTCGATACTACGCTCCAGGTTGTTTGAAAGAAAAGCTTTCTGTGTTACCCTCTAAATATGAACTGATAGTTGCTCGAGGCTGATGACATTTCAACTGTTTTTGACAAAAACTAAACACAGCTTCTTTCCAAGAAACATGTATTGTGTGTTTCATACGATAAAGTATTGATAGTCTTACAGGAATCATGGAAACGCTTGAATAATTGACTTTCTGGTCCGGATGAAGCACCAAATCACTTTGGAAATACATCAAATACAATTATTTCATGAACATGATGCCTGCAAGGAAAAGAAAGAAGACCTCTATTTAGTTTTGTTTCTATTGTCACATATGCACCTTTCTTAGGACCAGTGCGACTAGCAGTGGTGTCAAAACACATGGTTTTAACACTGTCCTCGATATTCCAATCTTGAAGACATTCCACAACTGCTTTTGCTGTTTCAGCACCTGTACCTGACGTTAGTTTCGGTATTCCCCAAAGCTTAGAGTTACCACCAGCAGACACTAACACGGGCAGTCTATCTATATTTTCAGTGCCAATTAAATCAGACATTAATTTGCCATCCCAATGGACTGTAAGAGGTGCATCTGTAGTGAATGTTTTCTTCAAACTATCTGCTATTTCTTTATGCAGTTCTTTTCTTTTTCTTTGCAGTGTACTTCCACTTATGGTTATATCATCAATATATCTTCCATGCCGCTAATGCTATTGCTGAGATCACCATCATCACACGAGGAGCACTCATTTTTGTTCTGTCTAATGTAACCACTTAGTCAGGTGAAATAATTTTCACGCTTTTAAATATTCTCTTTCTTGGAGGATTGGATGGATCGGGCTCTGCTTCATCACTGCTCTTTTTTCGCTGCTTGAGCTACTTGTTAGCTGAACAACTGACAAATTTACTTTTCTACGCAATTCTCGTTCAATTCGCTGCGATTCTTCTTTACTTCTTTTGCGTTTTTTCTCTTCATTCTTTACTGTTTTCTTGTCAACACTACCTATATAGCCTCGTCTACCTTTCTTTCTCTGAGCCTGTAGAAATGAACGATCTTCTTCATTGGTTATCATTTCTAATGCGTTAGCATGAACTATATCAAACAAATCGTTTAAAGATTATTGGAATGAAGTTTCTTTTGATATTTGAATTTGATTTCACCTTGATTTTGTTTTTTGGAGGGTTCTGAACTGCTCATATTTCTTCTGAATCTTTGTAACCACATGTTGTTTGTCTCTAGTTGGTATTTTTGCTTTGTCTTATATTTCATATATTTCTGAATATACAGGGTGTCCATAAAATCTCTTTACAATTTTAAAAAATATTACAAAGGCAATTGATAAGATATCTTAATCAGACTTGTTCTCTTATATTTAGTAGTTTTCAAAGTTTATTTCACCCCATTTAGTACACCTCTATATGGGCACCGTTAGTCGCACGAAGCACATCAAGACGGTACTCGATTTCTTGCCATGTTCGCTGTAGCATAGCCTCATCAATGGTTGCAATCGCATCTGTTATCTTTTGCTTTAGTTCAGTAATGTCCCGCATCTTTGTTCGACACACGATATCTTTAACATAGCCCCATAGAAAGAAATCCAGAGGTGTGATATCTGGTGAACGTGGTGGTCACGGAATTGGTTCATCCCTTCCAATCCAACGGTCTGGAAATGTTTGATTGAGGAACTCACGAACATGCAGTCCCCAATGTGATGGGGCACCATCTTGCTGGAAAATGATGGTCGGTTGAAGGTCCTGCAGTTGTGGTGCCACATGTTCTCAAAAGGTCAAGGTAGACATTTGCAGTAATTGATCTCTCGTGGAAGAAAAATGGACCAATAATTCGATTGCACATAATCTCACACTAGACATTCACTTCGGGACTATCTCGCTGAACTTTTTTAGTCAGGAGGGAGTGTTCTGATCCCCAGATTCTTACATTGTGTTTGTTCAGTTTCCCTGAAACATGAAAGGTTGCCTCATCACTAAAACAAACTCTACTGAGGAATGTTTCATCATGTTGCAGCATGTTAACTGCAAACTCTTTTCGTCATTTGGCTCGATTGCCTGTAGGAGTTGCACTTTGTAAGCGTGCAGTTCTTGTGTAGGACCTTGCGTACTGTTGAACGTGGTAGCTCTAACTGTCTGGCAGCAGTACAGATGGAATTTGTGGGAGAACGAGAACAAGTTTCTCTCACACGATCGATGTTTTCCTCAGATGTTCTTGGTCGCCCACTTCTCTTTCTATCTAACACTGTCCCTGTCTCCATAAATTTCTTGTGCCATGCACGAATTGTCGCACGTGATGGTGGATTTCTTCCATACGTTTTTCTGTAGTTTCGTTGAGTCCTATTTTGTCTCAATAAACCACGATACACATTGTGACTTCTCTTGAGGAGTAGCCATTTCTTAGGGGTTCATTCAAAAGGATGCCTCTTTAATCAACGGGATGCCTGAAACACAAAAATGCAATGTAATTAAAAACTTTGAAAACCACTTTATGGACACCCTGTACAATGTTACACGCATCTTTTACATTCTTTTTGCATTGCGTTAAGGAGAAAAGCCGTCTTAATATCTCACCATTGGATGGAAGTTTTGTGGTTTGAATTGCATCAATTGTTTCTCCATAGGCCATACTTCTGTTTTACTTCTTGTTTTAATTGAACTTGACATGCTAATTATATTCCAGAAAGACTTTGTTAAACACAGATAGACACTGAAACAATTCTCACTCTTCACGGTTCACACAACACTGAGTAGGGCATTGGTAATTGCCAACGGGTAAGGGATGTGTTGCTGAGACGATGAAACGCGACGCCAGAGCACCTAGAAAACTACACTTTAGGCTTATTTGTCCTTTGTACCTACCCTATAACACCACAGGTTATAGGATGATAATAAAACTTAGAATGTATTTAATATAGCTGTCAACATAATACAACTATTAATTTATAGTTAGGTAATATTTACTCTGAAAAAGATAATTATTCACTAATATTTAACTATTTTTCATCTTTTGCACATATTATTAATATGTGTAAAACTAACATTCGGGATAATTTTTCTTCGGAAATGTTATTTCCTAATTCGGAAAAATTCCTTACAGGGGTGGGATTCAAACCGTGCACATTGAGGCAGCGAGCAACCGCTTTGATCTCAATTAAACCGTCCCTTAGACCACTCGGCTAAGCGGAAGACAAAAATCTTCTGAATAAACAAGCTTTTAAGGTACGCTTCGCTAGGTCAATCGGGAGTATGAAAGAGAGAGAAATTAATAGGAAATTCAAAGGACAAAGGAGAGTTGAAGTAAACACGCGGTGAATATACAATGTATAAATCTTTCATGAACGCGAAAGAATGATGAAATGAATCCAGAAAACCTCAAGAAACAGAAAAACAGGATAATTTTTCTTCGGAAATGTTATTTCCTAATTCGCAAAAATTCCGTACAAGGATGGGATTCGAACCATGCAAATTGAGCCGAGTGGTATAAGGGACGGTTTAATTTAGATCAAAGCGGTTGCTTGCTGCCTCAATGGGCACGATTCGAATCCCACCCCTGTAGGGAATTTTTGCGAATTAGGAAAAAACGTTTCCGAAGAAATGAATCCAGAAAACCGCAAGAAACAGAAAAACAGGATAATTTTTCTTCGGAAATGTTATTTCCTAACTATAACCTAACTAACTAGCAAACTAAAAAAAATATATAAATATATATATATATATATATATATATATATATATATATATATATATATATATATATATATATATATATATATATATATATATATATATATAAAATGGCGGGCCAAAAGCCAAAGGTTTCCATAGAAGAATTCTTTTTATATATAACCTAAAAGAAGCTCTTGCAAGATTGGAATAGAATTAAGCAGAAATCGTGGAAGTAGCACCGGCCTTACCACTGAAACAAAAACTCATTGGAAGGTTCCGTAAAGTTGGAAGTCCAGCAAATCAACCAAGAAGTGGTCGAGGAAGAAGGATTATTGATAAAGGTGCAACAGACTTGGCACCTGCAGCACTTACACAGAATCCCAATAAAATTACACATGCACTCATATTTGTGTTAAATATGACCCCTTCCCCCTTCTTACAGAGAAGAAATGGATATAAGAAACAAATAGAATATAAAAACAAAAATAAATAAACAAAAAACTGAACAATCCAGAAGGGATAGATTAAAAGTAACCAAAAGCAATGTGGACGTCAATAAATTCGTATAAAATTTGCAGGCATTAGTACCCTCTCGCGAATCATACACACCACGTGAGGAGAGATTTGGGCATAGGCAGTGCCGCACCAGGTATGCGGGTTCGGAACGATAGCATCATCGAAGGTCTCACCGTCTCACTGGTCTCAGTGTGTGGTGAGCTTTCGTATTTTTCGGACGTGTCTCTCGCAGAGCTTAAAGAATGCCGTCGTTCCGGGAGGTAAGTAATCTGACGCTCGGGGAATTTCAATGCCCGAGGGCATTTGTCCGTTCCATTTAGTATTACCAATGAGGCAAAAAATTTCTAATATCCCATAAAGGAACCCACTTCGGTTGAAGTAGTAGGAGACATTAGAAGAGTTGCGCGTCTTGCCCATAACCTTGTACTGAGTCGCTTCTTTGGGCTACTTGAAACCATGTTCCTTTAATGTATATTCACTTACCACTAAAAGTTTTTGAGTTATAGATATATGACCATTATTTTTGTCTTTTTTTAATAATGAATTTTCAAATATTGCAACAAATACATCGTTTCAATACCCTAATGAGAAATTGAGAAGGGAACCACATACCAGGACCTTGCTCACGATCCGAGACATGTTTGCTGCCCGTCACCGACCTATCCGGGTGATTACTGCATTCTGCCGACCCCCGTGCCAATAAAAATGAATGCTCATGGAAACGCGTGTATACCAAAATATATTAATACATGTACACGCGAACATGCCTTCACAAACACCGTTTTACACAACATAAACACACCTCTTCAACTCCCTAATGGCCTATTTCGCATTCATGGCCGCTTATTGGGTACACATGTACGCCTGCAGCATCGGCACCGAGTCGCGTTAAATACGTCACAGATTTCGCAATTTTCTTGGACAAAACTGACAACAAGGATTTGGCGGCCTCAAACCTGTCCATCAACGCGACAGGGGCTTAATATAGGCCCCTATGACAGGACGAAGCCGGCTAATCCCTGACTCTAAGTTTTATTACATGGCTAGGTAAATTTAGTGGCATTGATGCGCCTCGACCACCCCTTTATGTGGGCAAAATGGTTGAAAATAAAGGATTATTTGCAAAAGAGTGCGTTCTCAACAGCCTCCGACCATTCCATCGATGTGGACGCCTTCTCAGACGCGCAAATGATACTACATAGTTCGTAGTTCGTACATATGGGAACGCACGAAGGTACGAACAGAGAGAGAAAACTGAGGTTACCAACGATTGTATTTCACCACAATTGAAAATAAAGGGAGTTCCATAGAGCAAGTTATTATGGAACTCGTAGAGGCATTATTGTTCGTACTTCGGATTTCATTTGAGACTGGGTGAGTACGGCAACTTATGCCCTAAGTAGGCAGTCGCCAGATGAGCTCCTAAAATTAAAAGAAACAACAACATTTGAGACTGTTCGTAGTTATGAACTCATATACATATATTCGCACTTATTGATATTTCTCTATACATGGATTCGTACTTCTGAGTTTGTACTTGAAGTTTTATACCAGTGTTCTTACTCCTGAACGCGTCACTATTCGCACTTTGGGGTCCCTATACTTATGTTCGCAATTCTGAGTTCATACACCGATGAGAGACCACAGTTCTTGTGAGTTCTTGGATCTCTGTTCGTACTTATGCGTCCTTATATGTATGTGTATAGAATTTTATTTATCTACCTATTTAGATTTTCAAGAGTTTTTTTTTGTTTATTTTCTAAAATTGTAAATTTGTTAAATTTTACATAATTTTAACAGTTTTATAACCACCTTTCCAGGGACTAAAATCCCCGTCCAGGTTGAGCACCTCTGGCCTTATCTAATTCATTTCTTTGTTCATACCCATCATTCTCTTGCTCTGTTGGATTACACATTTTATGTTTCTAAAAACAAACAAACAATCAGAGTGCCTCGGGAGGCTAGGGATGGGGGGGAGCTGTCGTGCTTTGGGGAGATGATGTCATTACGTCCGAACTTAGAACCGACCAGGTTCTTCTTTGTTCTAGAGAGGTTCTCCACCTGGAAATGGGGGAGGGGGATAATTACCCCCGAATTATGGGTTCTGTCTTCATTATTGCTTTTTTTCTGTTACTTTTGTATTGTTTCGTCTCTTCTTTCATTGAGTAAATGCGAAGGTAAGTCAAAAAGTTCACGGAAATAGGTACCCGTTTGTGTAGACAACTTCTAACATTCTTTTAACTATTTCTGTTACTCTTTTTTGTGTTCTTATCTACGTGTTTCCATTATGTCCTCTGCATGTTATTTCTAACATGCATTTTTAGGTTTCCCTCATGTGTGTTCAGTTTTTGTATGTACGTTTTAAGCACATAAGTATGTTTTGGGAATATGTTGGGTATTATTACGCCATCCGACATAATTATGCTTCAGAAATTCTCCTTTCATTTTTGCCATCGGGAGTTATAAACTGGATGAGATTCTCCAACCAGATAATGAAATGGACATAAAGATCAGAATGACAATCCTGGTAAGCCCAAATGTACCAGGCTGGTGGGCCTCGTTGTGTGCTTGTGTGTGTGTGTATATGTAGAGGGGAGGATCGGATAGTATTGTCCTTTTAAACTAACCAGCAATCACCCTACCTGATTTCACGTCAGGAGTATGCGGGTATGGGTACCCCCATTGAGGACGTAATACTCTATCGGAAGGATTCCGGAACAGATGAGAGTGGGTATGTTGTGCCGTGAAGGCTGGGGGGGGGGGGAGGGATAGCGCGGGTGTGATTGGCTGTATGCGTGATGTGGGTGGAGCAACTTACCCCCGTAGGGGTATCAGCGTATCCACCAATGGGCGGCCAACTCGTAACACTGCTGAACGTTTTGCGTCTGCGCTTGCTGTGATCAAACCTGTGCCTCGACGCTGGACGTCCAATGCTGCATCCACGAGACTAGCGAGACCTTCACTGTTCAAGTATTCTGCATAGTCTAGAATTTGACTATATTTAAAAAATATGCATCTATCACAAAAATATGCACCCATCACAAAAATATGCCTCCATCACAAAAAATATGCCTACATCACAAAAATAGGCATCTATCACAAAAATATGCATCTATCACAAAGATATGCACCCATCACAAAAATATGCCTCCATCACAAAAAATATGCCTACATCACAAAAAATATGCATCTATCACAAAAAATATGCACCCATCACAAAAATATGCCTCCATCACAAAAAATATGCCTACATCACAAAAAAGCATCTATCACAAAAATATGCACCCATCACAAAAATATGCCTCCATCACAAAAAATATGCCTACATAAAAAATATGCACCCATCACAAAAATATGCATCCATCACAAAAATATGCCTACATCACCAAAAATATGCATCTATCACAAAAATATGCATCTATATAAAAAATCATCATCACAAAAATATGCATTTATCAAAAAAATTCATCTATCACAAAAAATATGCATCTATCACAAAAATATGCATCTATTACAAAAAAAAATAATTTATCACAAAAATAAGCATCTCTCACAAAAAAATATGCATCCATTACAGAAAATATGCATCTATCACAAAAATATGCATCTATCACAAAAAAATAGGCATCTATCACAAAAATATGCATCTATAAAAAAATTCATCTATCACAAAAAAAATAATTTATCACAAAAAAATATGCATCTATCACAAAAAATATTTACCTATCACAAAAATATGCATCTATCAGTTATTGTTTTTCATTTTCGTGTCTGCAGAGTTCATTTTCAATGTAATTTTGATCCTGAGTTGTGATAAATCTCAAATCATTGAATAATTCTCGGAACCTTAAAAAGAAATAAAAGACAATTGTGTGAAACGAAGGTGACTTAAATATTTTCCAGTAATTCTAATTCTTCTTTGTACCTGACTACCTTGTTTGTACCCTGTCTGACCCTTCTAGATTTTATTTGTCATTTATCAATTGTTAATTGATGTTTTAGTGAGATTCTTTTAGAAGCTTTTTTTATTTTTTCATTAGATTTGTATTATATGATTCGTGTTGTTCCATGATTCGTTCTTAATAACCTTATAGGTCTCAATATCATATTTGATTCTTTTCATTATGTTTTATCATTCCATCTCATTTTTTACATCGCACTATTCTTAGGAGTCTCTTAGCAACGTTGCACAAATGTTGCTTTTTTTTCACATTTTGCTCGGATTTTACCATTTGATTATTAAATCCTAAATCGGTTTATGAGTGGGATTTAGAAAGTATTTAGTTTTGTTGCCAACCTTTTGTTTGTTATTTTTTTTTCCTGATTTTGGTTCTTTGTTGTAAACTTGCCTTTGACGTACACATGTATACAATGATATGCATACACTTCGGCACGCACTCACTTTCTCCTTTTCGCTTTGCGACTTTGAATAGTAATGATAATGGTCCCGGATCAGCGATGGGGATCACGCGTGAGTTGCCCTCAGTGAAGAGGAACGGCCTCCACTCTATCACATAGCCGACCGTCGCTTCTTCTTCGTTTCTCTCGCACACACACCGACGCCCCATTCAAGATGTATACGCAAAAGTAGCGCCCACCAGTGGGGGTACAAAGGGATGGATAATAATAATAAAAAGAATGTCTAAGCAATCTTGTCCCCCTCTAATTTTCGAAGTTTATCAAACCTGAGTTTGTGTTTCTATAGCGTCGGGAAGAGTGGTAAGCGGATAGCGGAACAAGTTAGTACAAAGAACAAATGTAATCGAGAGTACAAATCCCCATCCCCCCTTCCTTTATGAGTTGACTCCTTAATGATGGAGCTAAGTGTGGGAGGACCTGTAAAATAAGCTCCACCGGCTGCTCATGGCTGGGCAATCTTTTTTATTATCATTACTTTTAACCACATTTCCTTTAAATATAAAATCAGGCCCGTAAAAGATTCCTCCAATTCCTTGTTAGAAAGAGAGGAAAAGTTAACTATCGCGAGATATCATTGACGTCTTTAAGAATTTCACTATAAGATTAAACAAAGACTTTTTCTCATATAAGATTACTCGAATATATTAAGTCTTCGGTAAAGTTTGTCCCGCTTTAAATTTTTTTTATATATATTTTCAAATAAATTTAATCAATTATATATCTGCCATTTAGTTCTGCATATTTTCCCCCATTTTATTGGTTTAAAAGAAACAACCCGAAACAAAATTCTTGAAAAAAACAAGAATTGCCATGCAAAAATATTTGGAGCTAATATAATATTACTCCCTAATTAGCGACAAATGAGGAGTAGTTAGAAAGTTAGGATCCTAACTAAGACTTGGCTTGCCTATTAGAGGAAATAATTGAATTTCGAAAGGAATTAACACATTAGAATTTGTTAAGCAGGGTAGTGACAGACTAACTAGGCTAGCCTAGGCCTCATTAGGAAGAGGTGCGTTGTTAGTTCAAAAATCTTTGCCTTGCACTTCTTATTTTTTCAAAGAAATGGGGAGAATATGTAGAAAAAAAGGGTGAGAATATAATTGATTATATTTACTTTAAATATATATATATATATATATATTTTTTTTTTTTGTTTATTAAATTTTAATTAAATTTTAAACTTTAAATTGCGATCTTCTTTGTTAATATAGATAATTCTTTTTCTCATTGGGTTTCTCATATTGATTGCATGGTCGGTAGTCTTCTTCGGTATTCTTGTATTTTACCTATACATCGGGTTGACTTTGTTTAAGGTTTTCTTCAAGCTGCCGTTAAAACGTTGTTTGTAGTGTATTTGCCGGATTTCGTTTTCCGGTACTACTATTCGGTTAATTTCATTTTGGGAAATTATGTTTTTTATATTTTCCCACAATTTCGTTGTTCGTTTTTGTAGGGTTATATTTAAAGGTTCCAATGCAGTTCTTCGATGGAGTTCCTCTGATGGTATGCGATCCTGTCTTTTTGAGTTTGTGATGAATCTTGTGGCTTGATTTTGAATACGTTGGACCTCTTTTAATTTTGAATTATTTAACGTATTCATCGGTACTATTGGGTAAAGGAACTTGGGACGAACTAGGGCTATGTATAATTCTATTTTGTTTTTATTACTTAGGTTTTTGAATATACAGCGCCGACATGGTAATTTTTGTTTCGTTGATTTTCTGCGTTATGTGGCAGTACAGTCTTTATCGAGGCAGATGAACTCGTAAACAATGTTGGTTGACTTGAGATTCGAGAAGTTTAGGCAGCTGTTGTTTTTCATCAGAAGATTGCTGGCTTTTGTTTTTTTATAATATATGTTGAGTTGAATTTTATCCATTTGATTTTTAACCTTGATGTTACGGTTAATAATCTTCTTGATCTTTTCTTCATCTATTTTATAGGCCGTGGACATCTGATTTCTGTAATATACTTTGATGTTGTTGACTTCTCCATGATTACTTTCAGTTTTATCCGTATCTTTGCAATGATTATTTAAAAATGATTGGAGTTGTTTGTCAATCATGTTGTTTGAGAACCCGTTATTCACGAGTGTTTGTTTTACTCGTGCAATCTCTTGGTGGAAAAGTTCCCACGTAGAGCAGCATTTGTATGCTCGGCGGATGTATGAGCCGGTTACGCTTATTTTATACCTTTCAGGGCATTCACTCTCCGCATTGAGGCATCGACCCATGTCCGTACTTTTTCTATGTACTTTAGTGATGTAGCTGCCATTGATGTTTTGAACCTCAACGTCCAAGAAAGGGAGTTTATTGCCCGTGCTTAATTCATAAGTGAACTTTAACACGGATTCTCCTCAAATTGCTGCTTGATGTTTATCAGATGTTCTTCGTTTTGGACATTGTTGTACATGTCGTCTACGTATCGGCAATACGTGTGTGGCTTATTTTCCATGATGTCCAATAATCTCTCTTCAAGTTGACTCATATTATAGTTGGCGAAGGTCGGCCCTAAGGGTGACCCCATAGCCACTCCATCCACTTGCGTGTATAGATTACCGTCTGATGTCGTGAACGGAGCCGCTGATGTGCATGAACTTAACATGCTCCTTAAGATGTTTGGGTCAAGATTTGGGCGAGACATTGTAGGATGCTGGTACATGTTTTTTTTATAATGATATCGATGGTCTAAGCGATAGGCACGTCCCTAAACAGGCTTTCCACCCTACATCCCTTGGAAATATAGCATAAAATCCACGGAGGAATTCATCGATATACTCCACTCTACAAGACCGGCACGACCCTAAAGAAAATTCCCTAATTTGTAAAAAAGTAAATCTACATAAAAAATAAATATATCATTAACACAGGAAAATTTTATGTTTTATAGGAATAAAAAGTATTTAGGCTACGACATGATTATGCAAAATTTAAGTGGGATGAATCTGTAAGAACATTCACGAGGAGAATGGATCTCACAGAAACCCGATGTCATCCGAAGATTTCGAGTGCATGAATGTTCTTAGTGTGACGGTAGTCATTAAAAAAAAAAAAAAAAAAAAAAAATATATATATATATATATATATATATATATATATATATATATATATATATATATTGATATATATATATATATATATATATATATATATATATATATATATATATATATAAAGTAAAAAACAGCTATTAAACTTAGATTTTCTTTTTATTTCTATAATTATTTTTTATTTTTGTAATCTTTAGAAATCGTTGAATTATCATTTGGGTTGAGCATTTAGTGGATAATATAATAATAATAGGTATTTATAATGCGCCATACAGGGTTGTTAGCCCTCCCAGAGGGCAGGGAGGATACACTATATTTGGACGCCTGTATTCACTAGAGGATTATTGGCTTAGTCGTTTCCACCAACTAAACAAATATACCACAATAACAAGGAAAAATGGGATAGGCAAGAGATAAGAGAAACATATAAGACTAAGTGGAGCTTCTAATATTATTAGCTAGTGGGAGGAAAACTCGGTGGCCCATGTCTTGTTAATAATAAATAGACGATGACCAATTCGTGGGGCTCTGGCATTTAAGACGCGTCCTATAATACTTGTTTATCCCCACCTCCTTCAAGCTAGATTCTTTTTAGACGTTCTTCCATATTGGTTAAATAATAAATATTGTGGTGGCTATGCCCGTGTTAGTTACCGTTATAATGAAATCTTAAGATTGCAAGACAACAAAAACAACATCAAGCGCTTGTTTAATTTCCGCTCCAGAAACACATTCCTCTTCTTTCAAAATGGTGCACAGTGAATGTCTACATTTTAGAGAGCGTCCCCATATGCTATTTTTCGCTATTGAGATTTTAATCAACCGATGTTGCACAATAGGGACAAGATTGGGAAAGTTGGGTGACCCTGTTCACCAAGTGAGCTCTTTTGTTTGCTACCCGATCTGTGTACCATCCACATATCATCACTTCAAACTGGTAAAGATCAACCGACTCAAAGCTGATAAAGATTAGCTATCCCAAGAGGTTTCTATTATAGGAGATATACTAATTTGATTCAAATATTTAGTTGAATTCAATTGAAAAATTTAAAAAGTGTTTCGTTTATTTCTTTTTCTCAGGTTATAAAGATAAGTAATGATAAACCAAAACAAGCTAGTGGAGATAAGCCGCCCTCAGGCTCCCCGGGGATGTTGATCTTTACAAAGTCCAAACTTTATGATGGATTTACGCCTTGCTTGTATCTAGGTTTGCTCGGCTTTAGTCACATCCCAATAACAAAATCCAATTTCTAACATTATTATTCTAGCAAAAATATTAGTTAAATTTTATGATTTTCTCCCACACCAACAAAATTAGGTTCAATACCTGGTAAAAAAGTAGGTAGAAGATGCTATTGGCCATCTTTTACTAGCTAAATGCAACACTAATCAAGCTGCAGACATAATCTAGCTCTGACGTAAGTGTTATTTGTCACAATTTTTTGTCACCTTTGCCAATGCAGTTATAAATAGATGATTTAAATAAGGCGTGATGCAATTATATGGTTGGCCAGAAAGTCCTGGCTCACTTAAGAAGCGAAAACTTGTTTAGTTTTTTTTATTCAAAGCCAGCTGACTGGTATCTGAGACAGATTTGTATGCTGGCTGATCGCTGGAAAAAGATCGCAGAGAATGATGGACTTTATTTTGAAGAATAAATGTTGGTGTTGTTCCCTAAAATTTTGTTGTTTTCTTTCCGCTTCCTAAGTGAGTCGAGACTTTCTGGCCAACCTAATATTTATATATTGCGAAAGATTTATCGTTCCTAGACAAATATTATGATGGATTAACTTGTTAAGACCACCATCATCAGGTATGGAGAAAAGAGAAGTACAATGAAGGAGGTCGAAAGAGGTGATGGAATGGGGGTAAAAAAAATAAATAAAGTGACAACTTTAGATGATGTCGATGTTGCTTAACCATATTAGCAAGTGTCGCTTTTGATCTTGGTTTAGACAGAAAATGCAACAAAAAAATTTCACCAACTCGTAAATAAAAGAAAAATGATCCTTTCATTGCTTTTAGTATCATAAACGAGCACGATGGTTTTATTCATAGAGATGTCTGCGCATCGCAAGTTAATATATGTAGTTATGTGCAGCAATCTTTAGTGTATAACAGAAATGCTTAAGATCAGAGACCACAATGTAAACAAATTCATGCACCGACCTCATTCCACTATCAAAGAAAGGATAATATAGTGTAATCAATAGAATGATTTATAAGTTGTAAGGGTATTTCATGCTGCCGGGTCATTGAAAGGTCATTGACACTGTGGCCTTAGGTCATTCCTCCAAAGTTGAAATGAACCATGTAGAAAGGTGAGAATTAATGAGGCCATTCAAAGGCGAAAGAAAGCCCAAATGCCTGTTTTTGAGGTTGCCAAAAGAAGATAAAACCCTTGCCAAACCCACATAGGGAGTTGCATCTCAGATTCCACAGCATCTGGCTAGGTGAAAACCCCATAAAGATATAGTACCCTGAAAGAAAATGCAGCACCAACCAGCATGGACACTTACATTCGAAAGCGCGGAATGAAAGCGAGGGCGGGAGGTTAATGTCTAAATGACGACCCGATCGAAGGGGAAGGCATTGCGCAAACGAATTTCTCACCCCTCCCTTTACTAAAACGCGGGAAGACCTACATATCCTCTAGAATCCGGGTGTATACATCCACCTATGGATATTATAATCTCGTGTGTGGAGGAAATTCACATGCATTTCCTTAGCGTCAACGCAGAAGCAGATTTCACTTGAAATCCGCCGACGTTAGAGAATAGTAGCGAAAATGCAACGGCTGCAACCGAGCAATCAGCTCAAAGCGACGCCAATCAGTGTAAATTGGGCGGTCAAACGGGAGAAGAATTAGGGAGGCAAATTCTGCGATCGCAAGCTTCAGCCAACCTAAACTGAAGTAGGCGGATTACGAAACTTCAAGAACAAGTTTGCACAAAAGGAGGGGGACGGGGGGGTGAGAGCACCGTGTATATGTATGTATGTGTGTGTGTGTGTGTCAATTGGCACTGTCTAGAATAGTTTTCGTTGAAGCTTTCTCGGGAGCACAAGCAATGTAGAGCATTGGGGTGTAGGGGTAAGATTGAAGCATCCGTCATTTATGCATACCATAAGAGTAATTGGGGCGGTTAAATTTAATCCTTTCCCGCAAAGGGGTCAGGTGGAGCATAGGCAACTATGCTGCAGTTTACATCTGAAGGCCCCAACGCCCTTTAGTTTCTCGCATTTTCACCCTTTATTTTAACAAATCTCTCCTTATAAGCTTTCTGAAGGAGATGCCTTCGTTGGTCTTAGCTTCTTTGTTTTAAATAAGTAATAATAATATTATTATTATTCCTGTTCAAATATATCATCCCAGATCCAGCAACTAAGGGTGATGAACTGTGCTGTATCTATCCTTTTCTCCCCATTTTAAAGCTCATATTTTCGTTTAATTGGTTCGTTTTTATTTGATTTGGGGTTCTGTTTACGCTTTATTCTTGTTCACCGCTGTCAGACGCGAATAAGGGTCTTAGAGGGAGTTAAACACCATAGAAATGATTTAATTTATCCGAACAAGTTTCTAGATGTTGCTTAGTGTTTGCCTGAACAGAGTAGTCAGGGTTATAGACCGACCGGGCCATCGGCCACGGCTAGCCCAGGCCGTTTTTTTTCCAACTCGGCCCCCAGCCCCGGCCCCGGCCAAATATTAGTAGCCATTCTGGCCCCAGCCCTGGAAAAATTTCGACCCCGGTCGGTCTATAGTCACGGTTAACGAATTATTGAGGGCCGTCATTCTTGGTCATTTTTTCCTGTTTATCTTTTTTTCGTTCTCTATCTGCCACATTCCGTCTTTGCTCTATTTGGTGAAGGCGCTTTCGTTAGTTACAATATTTCAATTCCTAGTCTATGTCTCTTAGCTTCTCTTCCTATGTCTGTTTCTCTTTCTTTCTTCGAGAATACTGTCTATAGGAAGATGCTTAGCCTGTATCAGAATGGGACGAGAACAACAGGTGTAGGGAAGGTGGAGTTGTGTGCGTTTCGAACGAGGTTGGCGGGAACTTCTTCCACTCCTAATACATAGTGGAATAGAGGAACCGGGCGGATTCAAATAGAAGATGTAAATAGCGATTCTATTGAACAATCTCAAAACTAACTAAATAAGATTTTGCTAGTTTTTCTAAACTTACTCTAGTTTTTCACTTTTGCATAGATGGGGTGGATGGAGGTGAGCGGGGAGAATCTTCATCTTTGCTAAGCTTTCTCTCATAACAAGTAGGAATGACCTTTTCTGATATGGTATCTCCTCCGTATAGATTGGAAGATCTTTTGAGATACCAGTGCTTTACAAGAAACAGGCTCTCCATGTATGAAAGTCTGTCTCATTCTCATTCTATTTCCAATCTCTCTCTCTCTCCCCCTCTTCTCTATTTCGCTCTCTCCCTCTCTTCCCCTCTCTGTTATTTATTTCGCTCTCTCCCTCTCTCTTTCCTCACTCTCTTTTTTCAATCTTATTCTCTCTCACATTTTCTCTTTCACTCTCTTTCACTTTCACTTTTTCTCCCTTTCTTTCTCTCTCATTCTCTCTTTGACACTCTCTCTCCCCCGTTTACACTCTTTCTCACTCTCTATCGCTCTTTCACTATCTCTTTCACTCTCCCTCTTTTTCACTCTGGCTTTCTTTACCTCTACTTCCATTCTCTCTCCTTTTCCCCCTCACTCTCTCTTTTACTCTCAGTTTCATCGAATCTTTCTTTCACGCATTCTCTCTCTTACACTCATATCTCTTTCATATTCTCTATTTAACTCGCTCTATATTTAACTCTCTGTCCCTTTCACTACCACTCTATTTCAAGCTACCTCTTTCACTGTCCCTCTCTTTCATTCTTTCTTTCGCTATCTCTCACATGCTCTCTATCTCCTCCATCTCTCTCTGCTTCACTCTCACCCTTATCTTTTTCAACCTTTATCTATATTTCATTATCTATCTTTTATTCTCTCCTTCACTCATTCTCTTCCTTTCTATCTCTTTTCCCTTTTTCTTTCTCTCTCGCATTCTCATTCCTATCCTCCTTCTCATTCTACCTCTCTTTCTCTATTCTTCTTTTTCTCCCTTAGTCTTATCCCTGTCATCCTTATTCTTTCTCCCTATCATTAATTCCCCACTCATTCCACCTCTCTTTCATCTTTATTTTCCTATCTCCTTCCTTCTCTCTTTACTTCACTCTCTTCCTCTTCCTCTTCTAAAATTTCTAGACTTTCAGAAAGCCTTTGATAAGGTACCACACCACCGCCTTCTCCGGCAAGTGCGAGCGCTGGGCATAGACGGAAAGGTAGCCGGCCGGATCGAGAACTGGCTAAGTGGCAGACGGCAACAGGTGGTGGTGAATGGATAGTCTTCTGAGTGGGTGCCTGTTACTAGCAGGGTGCCTCAAGGTTCTGTCCTGGGACCACTACTATTCATCATCTACGTCAACGACATGGACGGTGACATGGTTGCCAAGATTTCCAAATTTGCCGACGATACCAAGCTTGGTATGAACGTTGCAAAGGATGGAAATACTGCCCGCCTGCAGGAAGATCTTGGGAAGATTGGGAAGTGGTCGGACACGTGGTAAATGCCTTTTAACGTGAACAAATGCATATCGGCCACAGAAACCCCCAATCTCAGTATATCCTTAAGGGCACTGCTATTGAATCCACCGACACTGAGAAGGACTTGGGTGTAACAATCACTAGTGACCTCAAGTTCTCGAAACAGTGCATTGAGGCGGAGAAAAAGGCCCAAAGGATGCTAGGCTATATTAAGCGCCAGTTTGGTTATCGGAACCAGGAGATTGTACTGTGCCTGTACAACTCACTTGTCCAACTGCACCTGGAGTATGCCGTACAATTTTGGAGTCCTTCATTGCGAAAGGACATCGCGAGATTGGAACGCGTACAAGCCAGGGCAACCAAGCTGATTCCCTCTATCCGACATAAAAGTTATGAAGATAGACTAAGGAAATTAGATATGTTCTAGCTGGAAACCCGTAGACTGCGTGGTCAGCTCATCGAAGTTTTCAAAATACTTCGAGGGTTCGACAATGTTGACTACCGGGATATTTTCACACTGAGTGAGAACAGAACGCGCAATCACGGCTTCAAACTTGAACTGAAGCGTTACAACCGCAATCTGTGTGGAAATTTTTTCACTTACAGTATCTGCGGTAAGTGGAACACACTTCCAGTGGAAGTTGTCAACAGTGAATCTGTTGACCAGTTCAAGTCAAGACTAGACAAAGTCTTGAAAAGTGGCCGTTTAGGGACGCAAAACAATTGAGCAGCCATGTGCCTGCTCGATTAATAGTCCAAAGGTACCCTCTTTGAATGGACCGTAAGGTCTCCTAGGGTACTTTCTTTTCTTTTAACTCCTTGTAACTCCTCACTTTCTCATCTCTTACCCTAACTTTCCAACCCAAATTCCTCCCATCTTCCCCTTTTCTCCTTTCCTACTCTCCCCCACTTTATTTCTCCCTCTCTCCTTCTCTTGTTCTCCCTCTTTTCTGCTATATCTCTTCTCTCTTTACTTCCCTCTCTTCCTCTTCCTTTTCTAAAATTTAGAGTTGTGACATCTGACTCAACTTTTCTGGCGACGTAACATCCCACATCCTCTGTGTGTTATGACAGAAGAAGAAAGGTTTTGGAGGACGTGAAATGTGAGGTAGAGAAACCCGCGTCAATCTCACAACCATCTTATTTTTAGCCCGTGATTCAAAGCCTCAAAATAGAAGGAGAGATCCCTCTATGCCTGGGTATACTCGAGTGTACTTGGGTACTTATGAGTGTACTAAGGTATCGACGAGTGTACTAAGGTATCGATAAGTGCACTTTGGTATATATGAGTGCACTTAGGTATACATGAGTGTACTTTGTACACATGACTGCACTTGTCTATACTTGCGGATGTGGCATAGCAAGACGTGTTTACCGGTGCTGGCGAAAGTAGGGCATCAGTTAATCGCCCCCGCCCCCCAACGTAGTGGAATGGGGAATCGGCGCGAAGCGAATTGAGATGGAGGTTACGTGTATAGTTAAGGGGATGGGGGCGGTTGAAGTGTATAGGGAGATAGGGTATAATGGAGGCAGATATAGGAGAGTTGCGCTCTCTCCTTAGACTTGGAAGTTGTTTACTTGTGAAACGGTGTTGATGGTACATAGCCCTAGTCTAAGGAGGGGACTACTTGGAGCATTCGGTATCGGGAGGGCACGTAACTCTCTTAAGCCTGGCTTAAAATAAATAAATAAACAAGTCCATATGAATAAATAAATGCATAAATAAAGAAAAATAATTGGAAATAAATTTAAAATTGAATAAATGAATGAATGAATAAGTAAATAAATAAAAAGTGAATAAATAAATAACCTTCCACGCACTCTCTCGCGCGCGTACTCACCCCCTCCCCACCACACCCCACATCTCCACTCCCCCAGAGCCTACACGAACTTTCAAGTTCTACTTGAAATGTGTTGGTAGACCCACCTGGTACTCAGGTATTCAGGCGGCGACCCCTAACCCGTCCAGGCACGTTCCGCACCAACACATGACTTCCTTGATCTCTCAGACCGGCAAAGCATAGTAGCTGTCCAGGTGGTTGTGTTTTTTGTTTTTAAAGCGAAACCAGCGGGGGCATGGCCTCCTAAAAGCTTTTGATATGTGTAAACAGAAGTCAAGGGGACGGGGTAACAAGATATTTGTGGAATATTGTCCCTGATTAGTTTATTTTTAAAAAGCGAAACCAACGATGGCATATACGCTGCAGAGCTTTCGGGGCAGCTGTCGATTTAGTAAGGCAGGCGAGGAACCTCTAATGTGCTTTTATTTAAATGAAACAAATAGGGGTATGTAGTTCATAGAAGTGGTGAAGTTAGTTGATGAGAAAAGGGTGTATAGCTGGAGTAGTCGCAAGAGGAGCCTACTTGGAGCGAGTCTTACTGCATAGGCTTTGCTACTTCTGCTCCTATTCCTATGGCTCTTACTTTAGACATCAACTTATTATGCGAGGCTTTAAAAAAATGACTTTTGAAAACCTATATACAAAATATCAGCTGATCTCTTACTTTCATACACTGTATTAATATAGTTAAAATATTCTAATAAATTTGTGAGACATGGTTCTATGTTTCCTAAAACCATGCTGATAATCATGTAATAATTTGTTCTTTTTTTAAATACTCAACTATTTTCTCAGCAATTCAGGTTTCGAGCAATTTTCCACCTACTGAAGTTAAACTTATTGGGCTATAATTACTAGTCAGTTGTTTAGATCCCTTTTTTAAATATTGGGGTCACATTTACTAGCTTCAAATCTTGTGGAACAATTCCACTTTGTAACGATAAATTAAAGATCGGCATTAGATGGTTAACCACTTGACCTTTGGTTTCTTTTCGAATTCTTGGAGATATTTTATCTGGTCCTGGTGATTTTTACTTATTCAAATTTTCAAACAGTTTCCTATAGTGTTAACGGCGTATTTAAAACGATTCAAGTGGTCTATTGCCAGCATTTTTAATAGTTTGTGTGGGGATATTACTCATACCTCTCTTTTAACACTGATGCAAATTATTCATTTAAAGTATTAGCTACATCAACATCGTTAAATTGTAAAATATCATATGTCTTTTATTGCGCCAATGTTGTTTTTTATCGGGTTTCTATTATTTGCTAAAGTAAAACACTCATTTGTATTCTTTTTTGCAATTTAAAGCTACTCATATCTACTCAATTTATTTCTCTCTTTAAATTTCAGCCTTAGCTTTTCTCAATTCTACATAATAATTTCTATTAACTCTTCTTATTAGATTTTTACATTTTATACGCTTTATCTCTGTCTATAATGATTTTCTTACTTTCAGCAGATAACCATTTATGTTCATTGACATTTTTGACTTTTAATGGTATGAATTAAGCTTGTTTATTTAAGAAACTATTTAAATTCACGCCAACCTTCATTAAGTTCTTCATTATTTAAGCTATAATTGTTCAAACTCTCAGCCCAGCAAAATTAGTATTTTGAAAATTTAGTTTAGTGGTGTTGACCGTTTTTCTAACACAAATATTAATTTAAAATTCGCTTAGATTATGATCGCTATTATTATTTCTATCTCCTACATTTATATTTGTAATTATTTCATTATCGCATGTTAACACTAAATCCAATATATTTTCTCCTTGCTGTTTCACTCATCCACTGAATTAAGAAACTTTCATCTATAAAAAACTGAGCAATCTTTGTCCTTCTGAGTCGGTAGTTTTCATAGGCCACTTTACTTTAGCGCAATTAAAATCTACAGTGATCAACGATAGCTTATCTTTACTGATGTTGGCCATTAATTAATAAAAGTGACCATCTACTTCTAGAAGTTGACATGACTTCCTGTAAACCAAATTGACATAACTTATTTTTTTAAAGTTTAGATTTATTCCTATTACTTCAAAAGGAGAATCAATGCTACAACTTCACGGACATACAAAAGAACTCCACCCTCTGACTCTCTCTCTCTCGCTCTCTCTTTGAGAAAGTGAAAGATAATGTGAGAAAGAGAGTGAGTGAGAGAGCGGAAGAGAATGAGAGTGGTGTGTGAGAGAGAGTCAGTGAGTGAGGGAAGTGTGAGAGAGCGAGTGAGCCACAAAAAGTCACAAGGAATAGTAGTACCTCAAAGAACATTGCTGACCATACCGTAGAGGTACTATTTTGGGAAGCCCCTAACCTATAGCATAAGAGAAAGCATAGCAGAGATGAAGGCTCTCCCCGCCCACCTCTCCCACCCGTTTTTGCGGGCAAAGAAAGCGGAAAAGATACCCGATTGTGCTGTGAAAAAGGACACAATCAGGAATTCTAATAGAAAAGCTGAAACCAATCCAACTTACTTCTATAATCTACTCGACACGACGTTCTATACAAATTCATGGATTAAATCATCCAGTCTAGATTTGAACTCTTCTATATAGACGAACCTTTCCCCACCTCGGCCGGAAGACGATTCCACGTACCACATATCTTATACGAGAAATAGTTCCAGCAAATACTATAGTCTGGAATGGGGGCAAAGAGAGTGGCTGAGTGAGAGAAAGCAAAGGAGTGTGTGAGAAAGAGAGAGAAAATGACAGAGTGAGACGGAAAGAAAGTGAGAGAGCGAAAGAGAATGAATGAGAGAGAGAGTAACAATGAAGGAGAGAAAGTGAGAGAGTAGAGATTTTGTGCTGTGAAGACTGGAGCGTAAAAGATGGCGGTGTTATGATTGCCTGTTCCCTAATGACGTATGTCGTAGCTATTCTACTCCCGCGAGAAATAAAGAAATAATTAACTTATAGTCATTAAGCGCATTCATGTGATTATTAAAGAGAGTGAATTCCAAATCGAGCTTATTTGCCTATTGATTTACAGATATAATTACAGTTAAAAAAAAAACTTTCAATTTCGCTCTTCTTTTGTTTACAGTTTTCGGTTCTTGTTGCCATGTTCTTGGCAACTGCCTTCGCCTTCCTCTGTTGCCCTATTTTCGTGGAGTCGCCTCAGCAATGAAGAACTTACGGAGTCGGAGTCAGAAACAAAGGTGAGTCACGACTCTTCAAACAAAGTAGGTATATAATTTTTTTAAGGAATTGAAATCAAGATTATTCAGAATAAAGATTTATCAGCTAGTTTGTAATAAGTAGCAGACAGGAAAGATGAGCCACTACATTCATAACAAATGATTCAGAAAAGTTAAAACCTGATGCTTCCTAGCCTATAAGTCAGAGAGGAAGAGTCATCACTCCATAAAAAAATGAGAAAAGAAGGTGATTGACTCCTCTTCTTACAAAAAGAAGTTTGTCAATGAATGGTTTACCTTTAGGGCTAAACAAAGCTGATTCATGACGCTTTTTAACAAAGGGGCCAAAAAAAGAAGATGAACGAATAGAGAGACCAGAAAAAGAGAGCCACGATTCGTCTGAAACTAGGAATCAAAATAGAAGAAGTGTTAGGCCTCTTCGTAACAAAGGTCCGAAAAGTAGTGCCAAGAGTCGTTTTAACTGAGGACTAAGAAAATAAGTTTGTAAGAAAGGAGTTTTTTTCTCATATTGGTTTTTGCAAGCCATGCCAAAGACTGTGAGAAAGAAAATTCAAACTGAACGATAAGAAATTGAAAAAAGTAGAAAAAAATTAATTGCCGTAGTAAACTTCATATATCCTAAATGATAGGGGCAGGAGGGCGCAATCGAATCCCCCTCAGCTACATGTTTAAAATGCACTAGAGACGTGAAAAGGAGAAAAATTCCAATCCTTCTCTTAAAATAATAGGCGGTGTGTAGAAATTCAAATTTCCAAGCAGTGATAAGAAAGCAAACTCGACCCATAGACTCATATTCCAACGATGAGCCGAAGTTCATACCGATTGTTAAAGATGCTCCACTACAAGGGGTTGTGCAATTTAAAGTTGCATGTCGAAATGCATTTGAAAAGTAGTCAGGGGCAATTAACGAAAGGGACACGCTTCTAATAAGGAGAGTCTTTGGTAAAAAAGGGGAATAGAAGATAGATTAGATCGAAAACTTATTGCGCCCTAATAGAATCCACTCATGCAAAAACTAATATCACAATACTTGGAATTATCTCCAGAATTATCACAAAACTAAGACTGCAGTCAAAGGCAATTTGCACAAAAGACTGCTTCAAAGAGCTCTATCAAGTAATAGAAGTTAGATTTGCTAATTACTGGGAGGAATCTCATGACCCCCCCCCCTTCAGCCCTATTTTTAAACGGCAGCATGCACTTAAATCAAGTGCAATTGATCGATAGAAGTGTTCTGGAATTACATGGCTCGGTGAGGAAAATAATCGCCCCACATAAGAAACCCAAACAGAAGAAGGAACAACAGAGGCGATAAATCATGGCTCACCCGAAGCGGAGAATCTTGAAAATCAGAGAAACAGCAAGAGCAATCGAAGCATCGATACGTCCTCTTAAAGACCAAATTAAATTGTATGTACGCTATTGCGCGCACTTTAAGAAACAAATAATCTTAATTTAATGCTTTGATTCGCATGGATGACGAAATCTCCTTAACTGAAAATTGGCTGCACAATGCAAATAAGGTCTTTATTAGAGAATTTACGAGTACTTTCGATGCCTTTAAAAAGTTTAAATAGAGACCCTATGAGCCATATGGGTTTTGGCTGGTTGCCTTGGAAGACGACGTGAACTCAGCAATGTTAGATGTGTATAGAGATGATATGAGACCCGAGCTAGTCATTACGGAGTTCGAGTTTGCCAAATAAAAAGGCATCTCCACTTAGAGAGGGTCTTTGCAATCGATTCTTGTGGAATACTTTCCCAACCGCTCAGAATTCGCTCTCGAAGATGAATCACTTTTGAATTTTCTTGCCACGGTGTCATAATTGGTGGCCAGACAAAAGTAGTGGCGTCGTGCGACTGAGCCCTAAAAAACAAAAACTAATGTGGGCATCTTCACGAGGAAAGTTGGGAATAGAAATGTGTGGAAGATATAAAGGAGGGAATCGGGGGAGGGGGTAAAAAAGCAGAGTAAGTTTGGTGGTCGTGACTGGGAGTGTGCGCAATTCATCTAAACCTGCACAAACGCCACGATTAAGGCAGCCCCAACCCGCTCCACAAGGGCGTTGGGGCAGGAAAGGCGCATAATTCTCCAGACACCTCCTTCCGGCGGGTGGTTCTAAACTTCAAATAAATAACAAGTAAAATACTACCACTACTGGATGATGGATGTTGTAGGGTGTGCTTGAAGCAGGTGTGTAGAGGGTAGGGGTGGCGCCTAGGGCTCCATCTACCTGGGGATGAACCCATATACGGGAAAGAGTGAAGAAGTAGTGGATGTTTTGAAAAGAGGGAAATTGAAATGCTTGCGTTGTGTGAGACGAGCATGAAGGAGAAGCCGCGGCACGGGGAGATGTTGCATTGGTCGCTATGAAGGACCAATGGCGGGGAATAATGATAGGCGATTTTGTCTCTGATGAGGCATAGATACGTCGAGCTATCCGGATAGGTGTTGATGTACGCCGACCAACCTTATGGTAAAGTGGTTACAGTTGTTGTTTAAATTTCCGTTTATTGTTCAATACAATGCTTGTTCAGGGACAGAGTTGAAAGCCTCCATAAAGGCGTACCGCGAAAGGAATAAGTATCACGGACGCACCGTAATCCCAAGTTGCCATGGATACAGAAAAAGATACCTGAGCACAGACGAGAACAAATATTTGTCATTGTTACGTGAACTAAAGCTGTTTGTATTTGGTTACCGGCGTATTTGGCACTCGTGCTCCTGGCACTGGTGTATCTGGCAATTGTCCAATGCCCCAAGCCCCCAAACGCCCCTAGTTCTCGTTTTAAAATGCGTTGTTCTCACGTAGAGACATCACCGCACTCGTTCACCGCCCCAAATTGGCATATTGTAGGCTTTCTTTGATCTACGAACTGTAAAAGAGAACAGGTTCGCTCTTTTTATGTGTTTGTGCTCTTTGTGAAAGCTTATATCGTGGGGGAATACATTTTTTTCTGTTGTAACCTATAACTTCCATATTATTATTATTCACTATTTTTCATGTTTCCTTGACCTGCTCTTTCTTCAGTGAGTGAAATTACTCTCGTTGGTTACACCAAGTTCCTCTTTTTATAAATTTACAAACATTTCCCCTACTTGTTTATGTACATTTTCATCCTTTCCTTCAAAGTCCCAGCACCCACCAGTAGTGAAAGAGGACCGATAGTACGAACACCATATTGGAGTAAATACGAAACAGCACTTGAGTGAGAAAGACCAATATAAATAAGCCCGGCCCCTAAAGAGGGACTTAGCAGTTTAAGGCACCATTAGACAATTGGGGTTGGCTCTGAGAGGAAAGTACGACATAAAATCATGATGGATGAGGATTTTTTAGTCGCCCTCTCTCTCTTGCCACTCATTCTTATTTGTCTTTCTTTATCCTATGCCTACCAAAGCCATTTTCTTTTCCTGTTCTTTATCAAAACGTTCAAAGGTTGGTAGAATTTGGCACGAGTGAGTACCATGGGAAAATAATTGGATATGTATGGAATTATTAAGAATGAGAGTACTATCTAGAATTGGGCCCTCTGAAGCTATGGCATACTAATAAAATTTGACGCCCTCCTGTGGGCAGTTTTTATTAAAACGAGACTAGTTTCGGAAGTATCCTGCTTCCTGGTTATGGAAGCAGGATACTTTGAAACTAGTCTTATTGATTTAATAAAAATCCCTTAGAAAATTCGTTCTTTTGTCAGGATAGGCTAATTTTCTGACTCTATCCAAAATCACTTAATTTGAGATTAATCTTTCAATCTCATAAATTGATTAACCCTGTTAATACTGTTTCCAACCTAGCGTCTCGAGACTCCAGTCTTTAATTAATTAAAAAGAATACAGAATTCATTTGTTGAACCAAAGGAAAATCATTGAAAATTTCTCTTTCAGATGGACCGAGAGATGAAAAAGCTTTAAATATTGAAGAATGAGGCACGGCAAGATGACTTCACGACCAAACATGGCGAAGGTGGTTGATAAACGACAAAATAACGTTTAAAGAAAAATGCTAAATTATTTTTGAAAATCATTAGGCAAAAAAACAAAATTTACGATGTATTCAAAGTGATTCTGAAATTATGATTTAAGTTCATTGATTTCCAATACCATTGAAATATATCTTTACCGTAATTTGCCACAAAAGAATTGTTGTAATATATATACTTCCTGAAGTTAGTCAACGTGGTTCTCGTTTGCCCGTATAAGGTACACCTTACATTAGGGTATCGATGTAATATAGATAAGTTTAAGTTGTATACTGTATAAGGAATTGTAATTCAACTATTTCTTAAGGTCTTTCCTTTCGTCACTTTTTGACAATCTTCACATCCCTTCTGATTTTTTGACTTATAACTTTGACCTTTATGTACTTGTATGAGACAATTCTCAAAACAGTATTTTAAACCTGTATTTTGGCTGAATTAGCTCTTTATATATAAAATAAAAAATGGGAGTAGATTTTTGTGGTTAGATTTTTCCCCGATACTCAAGAACTTCCGCCATTTTAAGTACTTTTTGTAATGCCTACTTCCAACGAATACCCATTGAGGAACATGACATTAGTTGGACGCGAAGGAATTGCCTTTGCGGAGGGGGAAGTGCGCCTACTCGAGCGAGAGGTGCCATTGCGCTGGGCAGGGAGGCTGGCTGGCTGGCTGGCTACATTGAGAGGTGTGAAAAGCACGCTGAAGCCACGCAAATGTCGTGGTTTGAAATTGGTACAAAACTGCGTAAAGGGGATGGTCTTAAGAGCACATCTCTGCCTCAAGGTATGAATGACCATTTAGTGTACATAGACAGAAATTTTGGCAGGACATAATTATTAAAATCTAGATATCTACTTTATGGATTAATTAAAGGAGATAATTATTATCGTATAAGACGTATAGACTGAAAAAAAAGGTTTTGATTATTTCATGGCGCTGAATCGAAAATAAAACCATTTTTTGACTTCACCTTTTTTTTTGCAAAACACATTTATTTAGTGTCCAATTATAAGTTACATATATATATATATATATATATATATATATATATATATATATATATATATATATATATATATATATATATATATATATATATAACTTTGCAGGCTAAATATAGATAGTAAATTTGAATTACAATGTTTGAATATATTACTTTCAATGTTTAAAATTAGTTATTTTTTTAATAAGCTAGAATAGAATTAGAATATATTACAGTAATGAGTCATATCAGTTGGCAGTAGCATGTTTAGCAGTGGACATGTCTGGAACTGTTGAACTTGTCCCAACACTGATACACTTTATTGCAGTTGAGCAAACATCTTCTCACAGTGACTGTTAGTTGACTAGTGTGTTTTTATGTAAATTACTTTCCGTGTAGTTTTTTACTATATTGATACTTACCTAAAGTTGTGGTATTTTATTGATGAAGTAGTGGTATTTTATTGATGAAGTAGTGGTTTTGTTTTTTTTCTTGACAGATAAATTGAAATATTGTTGAACTGTTACGAAACATATTATAACCTCTAGAGGGTATGAATAGTCCTAATCCTTTATTTTATTATTTTTTGGAAAATTTATAGTTAAAAAACACAGCTTAACAAGAGTTTGTTAAAAAAAATAAGCCTATTACGTCTAATTTGGAATAAACTTGTATATCAGGAGAAAAAAAATGGGCCTATTAACATATGCTTTATTTCTGTTGAGAAGCTACGCCAATGGTCAAAGGGCAAAAAAAAATTCAGCGTTTGGTATTCCGATGATATGAAGGGAACATAAAAATAATGATAACTATTTTTCTTTTTGAAAAATTCAAGGATCCAAATAAGAAAGAACCAGAATTAAATTGAATATTCTAATCTTCCCTCATCAATAAGACCTGTACCACATGGATTTGATCTACCAATCCTTACTCCACCTGGTAGTCTTGATTCGGATGAGTTTGTCCCAACGTGTACAAGCAATGGACCGCCATTCACGGAGGGTGAACTTAATGAGAGATCTCCGGGGGCTCCCCAAAGATGCAACGGCGCTCTTAGAGTCCATATGTCAAGAGAGAGGCTTCCTTGTTTGTTTTAGGCTGATCCCAGGAGCCTAGTGCAGAGCCAAATGTAGAAGCAGTGAGACTTTATAGATTAATCTAAACTAAGCCTGAAAGGAGTACTTCCTTATTCCGGATTGTGATCATTAGCGACTCACTAAGTTCTCGGCACGGCTTCGTTCATACAGACGTGTGTGCTATTTGACTTTTTGGAGGATGCTGGCCTCCTTCATTTTATTTGACTCTGGTGTTGGTCGCGTGTTCCCTCACCGAGGTAAGTTGGCCTCCCCACGACGCCAGAACGTTCTTCCTTCGTCTTCCTTTATGATCTCTTCATTTTTTGCCTTTTGGTTTTATTGTTTGTTTTGCATTTGTTTGTTGCTTGTGTTTTTTTTTATTTAGCTTAGCATTAGTCTCGAAGTTAATTTCAGCGACTTAGGCCCTTCTAAGAAGTCACCAGATGGACGCTAAAAAAATCGATAACATTGGATTGGTGCTCATCAAAAGCACGAAAAGCTTCGTGTGGCCTCTTCTCAGGTCCCCCCACCCCTCCCGGATTTAGTCTCCTTTTATGACACGATCCGGAACACGAAATAGGTAGTTTTCAGGCCAAAATATAGGGCATAGTGATCGGATTCGTGCCTTTAATATTATTCTACCACCAGTAAAAATAACGAAGGAGGGGCTTGTACGGAAAGGGCTAAAAAAGGGTAAAAGAAAGTTTATGTCGATGCCTAGAAGAAATATAACCCTGGTTGTCTACCTACAGTTTGAGATTGCCGACGGCACTGGGGCCTTGATTGCGTGTCCCTCTCTACATACTAACTGTAGTAACCTACTCATGATACCCTCTTCTCGGCCAAAACTTTTGACCATTATTTTCGTCTTTGAAATCTTCATTTCCAGTTCGACTTTGAGACTACCTTGTAATAATTCCGTTGTAAATGAAGATAATTTTTCTGGGTTCGATGGCTGCTGGTTTGAATTCTCCCTTATACTAATGGTGCTCCTCCCATACCTGTGAGGGCTCGCTTTGCTCGCCTACTTATTGAGTACAAATTGAGTACCCTCCTCTTGGAAAAATCTTTGATCCACCCCTGACATTCATTTAAAAGCCCGTCTGAAGTATCCCAAAAATCATTTGGAAAGAGATTTCAATTTTTGGAGGCATGTGCTATGGTCAGGTGGGTTGTATATCACAAAAGATGTCGGGTATATTTGACATGAAAGTAGTGAGGCCGGTATTCCAAAAAACACTATTCTCATGGTAAAACATGTATGTGGATCCATTAGGTTATAGGGCAGTTTGTGTGCACCAAACGTCGGTACACCTCATCGAATCAATTGAAAGCTGAATAAAAAATACTACAGAAAGATTCTTGAAGATTATCCGAAAAGTGATGCTCGCAAACTTGACCTCGGAGAAAGATAGCTCTGGCATCAGAACAACAACCCCAAACATACATCAAAATTGGTTTCTTCCTAGTTTAAGCAAGTTAAAATATGCATTTTCGAATGACCATCACAGTCCGCAGACTTCAACCCAATCGATAATATATAACATGAACTGAAGGCTCGCGTCAATTTAAGTCACCCCAAATCATTCATGAATGGAGGTTTTGCAAAGACGAGTGAGACAAAATTCCATCTGAAGTTTGTTCGAACCACGATAAAAATCGCTTGAGGAGTGTCATTAAGCAAATAGGTTGTACTATTGATTATTAGTTATCAAAATGATTAAGGTATGAATACTTTGTGATTGCAAACTTTCGTAAAAAGTGTTTTTATTCCTTTCGTGAAGACTCGCTCGGCGCAAGGGCGCATCCACAAGCTTGGGAAGATAGCCGACCCTAGGCCGCCTGCGATATGCTTTGGGGCAATTAAAGGAGTGGGAGGCAGCCTCCTTGATTTTTATACAGAGTGCGATTTACGGTTGACCGAAATTTATCTAATGGCTTGCCAAGTTGCAGTTCAAAGGATATATAAAAAACAAGACCCCCAAATATAATTTTAATATATATATATATATATATATATATATATATATATATATATATATATATATATATATATATATATATTAAATACTGGACAAGTAATCCACCATCTAAAAGACGGAATAAAAAAGATAGTTAGAAGAAGAGAAAGTTGCCAAAGGAAATTAATTAAGGCAAAATACACAATGGTCTTCAACAAAATTTGCATTCAATTAAGACTGCTACCCAACTACACTAATATTAGAACCCATGACCTAGCAGCGAAAAATGAACCTATGACTATAGCCTTTCGTCGCCATCTTATAGAAAGGCAAATAGAACTTTTAAAGAAAACCATCCCCAAACTTGAACATGATGTTGAGGAAACGTTATCACAACTTGAAGAGCTCGAAATTCCACATGCAACACGAGACTCTATCACAAAAGCTCTCTCCAACAGCGCTTTACAAACGGAAAATTCCGAAAAAAGCATTAAGACCAAAAAGCTTAATAAATTGTACAAAGGACGTACAACACTGCCAGAAGCAACAACATAATTTATCAATCTCTCCCGTCATACGCTCTCCACTAGTGAAATAGAAGCCCTTAACCTCGGTTTGAACTGCCACCTACAAGCCAAATTCGATCCAATTTCAAAAAAAGTCGAACTAGAATCCCTGTTCCAATCGATGTTGAAGCTACAAGATCAAGCCATCATTGAAATTAACTCCAACCTAAAAGACTAACTACGCGCAGAAGCCACCAAATGAAGATGCTTTAGTGGCAGCAAACTTATAACACCAGAAATACGTAAGGCCATCGGCTCTCTAAAAAACAACAAATACATAGGCATAAGAAAAGCTGACAAATCCAAATATACGTCATTCTAAACAAAGAAGAATATAACAACAAATTGAATACCATCTTAAGTGACACCACTAAATTTAAACGCATGAAAAAAGATCCAACAGAAGACTTAAAAAAGAAAATAAATGGACAAATAACTAAAGCTAATGCACTCATCGGAAGACTTCACTTCCAAAAGATCATCGGTGATTGCACACCAGGATATCTGTATGGCATGTAAAAATCCATAAGCCGCACAACCCATTGAGGCCCATCATCTCTCAAGTCACGACTCCTACGTACTGTTTAGCTAAAACCCTAAATGCATTAATAAAACCGTACATCCCTTCGAAATATAGTATAAAATCCACGGAGGAATTCATTGACATACTCCACGCTACAAGACCGTCAAGACTAATATCATTCCTTGACTTAGAAAAGCCTGTTTACGAACGTGCCTATCGCTCAGACCATCGACATCATTATAAAAAAAACGTGTACCACTATCCTACAATGTCTCCTCCAAATCTTGACCCAAACATCTTAAGGAGCATGTTACGTTCATGCACATCAGAGGCGCCGTTCAGGACACCGGACGGTAATCTATACACACAAGTGGATGGAGTGGCTATGGGGTCACCCTTAGGGCCGACCTTCGCCAACTATTACATGGGTCAACTCGAGGAGAGATTATTGGACATCATGGAAAATAAGCCACACACATATTGCCGATACGTAGATGATATCTACATCAACGTCTAAAACGAAGAACATCTGGTTAACATTGAGCAGCATTTTTAGGAGAACTCCGTGCTAAAATTCACTTATGAATTGAGCACGGGCAATAAACAGCCTTTCTTGGACGTTGAGGTTCAAAACATCAATTGCAGCTACATCACTAAAGTACATAAAAAAAGTACGGACATGGGAAGATACCTCAATGCGGAGAGTGAATGCCCTGAAAGGTATAAAATAAGCGTAATCGGCTCATATATCCGCCGAACACATAAATGCTGCTTTACGTGGGAACTTTTCCACCAAGAGATTGCACGAGTAAAACAAATACTCGTGAATAATGGTTTCTCAAACAGCATGATTGACAAACAACTCCAATAATTTTTAAATAACCATTACAAACATGCGGATAAAACTGAAAGTAATCATGGAAAAGTCAACAATATCAAAATGTATTACAGAAACCAGATGTCCACGGCCTATAAAATAAATGAAAAAAACACCAAGGAGATTATTAACCGTAACATCAAGGTTAAAAATCAAATGGATAAAATCCAACTCATCATCTATTATAAAACAAAAAAAGCAACTACTCGAATCTCAAGTCAACCAACATAGTTTACGAATTCATCTGCCCCGATAAAGACTGTAAGCTAAAAAAACTCAAAATATATTGGCATGACAACCACTACACTTTCGAGACGCTTAGCCATGCATCTACAAAGCGGATGGCCTACGAATCATATGGAGAGTGTCCATAATATTAACCTAATGAGAGATATACTTGTTGATAACACCATTATTAAAAGAAAATAGGTTAATAAAGCGAGGCTGAACATATTAGAAGCCATATTAAATAAATGAAGATAAGCTGGCCATCAACAGTCAAGCGACAAGCTGGAATCGTACATTAAAACTATTTTAAAATTCCACTCACAGGAGTGGCCCATTTCCTTTAACGTTACGTTTAACTAAGGCGGAATAAATACCCCTTAAAAATCGTTTTCTACCACTCTGTCAGATCCTTACTCCACTTATTACATCAGTAAATGAGGCAAGAAATTTCAAAACGCCCCGAAGATGATCGAATAAGATCGAAAGCTTAGCAATTTAATTTGTTTTTTACCAAACACATTCATTTAAAAAAAAAAGATGAATACTGGACAAGTAATCCACCATCTACAAGATGGAATAAAAAAGATAGTTAGAAGAAGAGAAAGTTGCCAAAGGAAATTAATTAAGGCAAAATGCACAATAGTCAAATTACACGATTAAAATAGTTAATTGTGATAATTTATAATATGACAGAGTTAAAAGGGAGGAGCAAAATTAACGTTAACTCGAACAAGAGGAATTAATAACGATTGAGCAAGAAGTCAATTCAAAATGGATGCGGGTGACGATTGACGGGGTGTAAGATACTTCGCGGAAGTCCTAACGAGGAGGACTCGTAGCTAAGGGTTTTGAGTACTTCTTGTTGAAGAACGAGATTTTCTCTGCTCCAGAGAGATGGAATCTCAAACACGACACTGTTCTGCGGTTCGGCAGGGAGTCTACGATGCAAAGGAATGGGAGTCTTGAAGGGGGTGCGAGATGAAGGGGGCCCACACAGTTCTCCGGTAAGAAGGTGGCTCGATAACTTTCCTCTCAACAGGGGCCAAAGCTTCACGAAGGGAGATCTGCTGGTGAGATCTTCACGCCGAGGTACGACTCGAACAGACGTTGCGGGACTTCGCACGGGAGCAGACAAATCGGTCTGGACGGAGGAACTGGCAGACTCTCAATCTCCTCGAGGAATGGCGGACTCAGGGTTAAATAGCTAGGTGTCTGGTCCAATAGATAGCCCTAATCCATGGCCGTCCTTAGAGGATTATTGACGTCAGTCTATGTAAATTTACTTCGAGATAACGAATCGGATCTGACAGCGAAGTTTGCCTCATGATATGGGGGTATGGGTTAGTACGGCTGCCTTCGTGGGGAATAGACATGCCTGGGAAGCATGGGGTGAGAACTCGGCGTCATTGCGGGGAAGGGGGGGAGCGAGGAGCGTCCAAAAGCAAATACAGCTGGGTCAGGTGACTCAGCGCGGGACTGCTTCATTCTCGAAGATTATAAACTTCCCACACCAAGGAGCACGTGGTTTAGAGCGAAGGGGCTGAAAGGGGTATTCCGAATGGGGCTTCCTTTCACGCTGGTCATTCGAGGGCATACCCTCACACCTTTATTTGTCCACCTAACTTGTTAAAATTTTGTGGATGTGCCTATTCATATATAATTCATCTTATTGCATAAAAATTTGGTTACCAGGCAATAAACGGTTCAAGAACTATAGCCAAAAAATGTAGTATTAGTTAGGGGTATGAATACTTTCTAGAGCTAGTGTAAGTAATCGAATATGAAGTGTTTGCATTATGTTTATGCTTTAAAAATTACATTGTAAAATTAATTTAATATAAAATTCATTTATAACGATGTTATATAGAACTCCTCAAGTTTATTATTTGGTATATTATCATTAAAATTATATTTAATTTTATATTAAAATGTAATGTGATGGAAATATTATAAATATATTATTTATTATTTTTATAAGTGGCGAAAAACTTCACTACTCAGAATTGAAACTTTTTAATGACTTCAATTTGGAATAGTTGTATAATCAAACCAGGCAATGGCTTCGCCACTTTCCCCGTAGTGCGCTACTCTACTAAGATTAAAATTTAAAATCTAAAAAAAAGGGTGTGTGTGTTTCAATGTAGACACATTTGGCCCATCCGGGCTGGCAACAATAGCAAGGTGATAGAAAAGTTGATTTTGTCGTTTAGCAGGTCTACGTCACTTTAGCTGGCAAAAGCTGATTTCGTTCCGGCTGCCTCGTTATCTTGTATCGAGACCTTTCGGCTTGCAGCTGTTTCTTCGCGTCTATATGTTTGTGTGTTCGCATGGGAACCTTCAACTATTCGCTTGCCTTTTTACACTCATGATTTTCTTAATACATGTACACTTGTGATATAAGTATTTCGCTCTATTCTACATTGGTTCATTGCTACTACCAAACATATTATTTCAGTAGTTAATATGTGTGCCCAATCTCAAGATTTTATACGTCCAACAGGTTGCTCATTTGTGAGGTTCCTTGTTGAACCTACTTCACCTTACTATTCGGGCGTCACTACAAAACTCCTTCTCGAGCCACAGAGTATTATAAATGAAGAACTAATATACATCGAGTCTGGGTACATAGTTTGTTTCACATATAATGATACACATTTACATTTCTTTGACACCAATATTCATATTTTTCATAATTCAGGTTCTCTCTACCTCTTCAACTAGTCCCTCTGATAATATTATATGCAACTATTACAATATATGGTATACACAGTTGTTTCACAGGCGAAGTGCTATGTACAAAATTATTTGTCGTGCGATCAATTTGCCTCTTTCTCTTTTATTACAATAGGCCGGTGCAATGAAATGAACGTAACCAGATTTAAAAATAATAGAATGACGGATCTATGGCGAAAGTAACCCATTTCCCAGACAACGTAAAATGTTTGGCTTATCGTTGATCTCCCCTGTGACTGGAGAAGTTACTCTTCGGTTTCCTCCTACGTCATTGTCCTCAGTTTCACCTTCTTCCCCCTGACGTGAAGTGCAAGAGGTCACTTTCCTATCTTCGGATGGCGCTGATTACTCAATACATCGCCATTATGCAAGGGAGGGAACTTAGCCGGTTTCAACCTGTCTACTGAGACAGTTTCTAGTTTGCCATCAGGGAACTCCAATTTGTAGACCTTGTCGTCGCGCTTGACCACCGGGAAAGGGCCAACATATGAGGCTTCTAGCGGTTTGCGAATACGATCTATTCGGACTCACACATACGTTGCCTGACGAAGAGATTTGGGCACGAAAAGCTTGGGCACCGAGTGCAGGTGTCCTTCGGATGCCTGTGTGAAGTCGACTTATGCCATAGTTGTGGCTAATTCCTAAATCAATTTTGAATCGTGTTTTGACGACGAGGATGAAACTAAGTGGTTCGCACTAAGAGTGTAGTCTCTCTGACTTCTGTGAAAGGCAAAAATCCCGAGTCACTAGGCAAGGAGAAAATGTCCAAGAAGATAATCGGAGGGGTCATCAGCCAACCTTCTCGAGTGTGCAGACGATGTAAACCAACGAAGGCTTAGAATTCCTTGAGCAATTCGAACTAGAATTGGGCTCCTCTGTCGGTTACCACAGATAACGGGACTCCAAATTTGGAAATCCATCCGTCTAGGAAGGCCAAAACAACCGTTGCAGCCCTTTTGTCCAAAATCGGAAACGCTTCGACCCCTAGTGTAGCCCGGCCAATGCACGATAGTAGATATCGGATATGCGACGGGTAGGATTGTCCAGGCAGCGTGCACGGTGGAAGACGTTCAACGATATCAATGTGCACGGTTTCGAATCTTGACGAGGAAATATTAATGGGCAGGATTGGAGATTTCGTGTGGTGATCGATTTTGGAGGATTGACATTAGATGCACTCCCGTGCCCAGAAGCGAATGTCCCTGTCCATATTAGGCCAAAAATCTCGAGATTTAATTAGACGGAGGGATGCTTTAATCTCAAGGTGTGATAAATTGTGCAAATGACTGAAGATAGTCCTTCTGCATGTTGTACGGACGAACGGTCGTGGGTATCCTGATGCTACTTTACACCATAGTTGAGCTTCTCCAGGAAAAGGGAAAGATTTTAATCGTGACCGATGTTCTCTTGTTTCTTCATCATTATCTTACGCTGCCGCTAAAGCTCGGAGGCCGAATGAGTCAATTTGGACCGAATTGACGCTCCTCGATAGGCAGTCAGCAACTACGTTGTTTTGACCACGCACGTAGGTGATATAGCTCATGTATTCCAAAATCACCGTTCAATGGCGTTGCTACCTGACTGTTTTGGCATACGACGGTGACGAGAAAGCCGATACTAGTAGTTGTGGTCTATGCATAGGGTAACATGGCGACCTGCAATCATATGCCTGAAGTGGATCACAGCAAGATACGCCGATAGGAGCTCTATGTCGTAAGTGGATTACGTTCGCTGTGTCCGGCTTAGTTTGCTCGAGAAGAATGCCACTGGTTGCTGCGATCCATTTACCATCTGGTGAATGGCATCACCTGCCACGTATTGGGAGCAATCCGCCACCAGCTGACATGGTGAGTCATTATGCAGCAGGTGGCAGAGCTTGACGGAGTTGATCAAAGCTGATTTAGTACTATCGAATGCTTCTCGTGCATCGTCGTTCCATTCGAGCTCACGAGCCTTGGATTACAGGCGTACAAGCTCGGTCTGTGGGGCTGCCATTGCGGCGAAATTTGGAATCATACTTCGATAGTATCTCAACATGCCCAAGTACCATCGTAGTTCTTTGTAATCTTTCGGTAACGGCATGTCCCTAATTTCTTTTATTTTATTGGCCTGCGGGCCAATTCCCGCAGCCGAAATGTGATGCCCTAGAAATTCAATTTCCTCCTTTGCTAGTTCAGATTTCTCCAGGGATCCGTAGACTTTTCTAAACCAGGATTCTGAAAACTTAATCTAAATGATCCTAATGGTCGTCCAAATTTTCCGAAAATATCAGGATGTCGTCCATATATACATAAACGAACTCTAATCCCCCAAACAGGTTATCCATGTGTCGTTGGAATGTGCAGCTTGTATTCAGGAGGACACAAGGAAACTTCATGTATTCCCATAAACCAAACGGAGTTACCACCGCAGTCTCCTCTATGCCCACCTGGTTCATCCGGATTTGATGGTAAGCACGAACTAGATTCAACTAAGAGAAAATTGTTTTACCATGGAGGTGATTTGCCACACTTTGTATTTTCGCCAATGGATATCTGTCTGGCTTTGTGATCGCATTAAGTGCGCGGAAATCACCGACCACCCTGTACTCACCCGGCTACTTCTTAGGAACCCTATGAATCGGCGAAGACTACGGTGATTACGATGGGCGCACGACCCCCTTCATCGATACTGTTTCGAACGTTGCTTTGGTCACTTGCAGCTTTTCTATTAAAAGGTGTCTAGGTCGCGCGAATGTCGGTGGTGCACTGCCGGTCTCAATTGTGTGCCCCACAGAGTTAGGCGATGGCTGTGTGGGATTATTGGGCGCGGGGCTGTAAAAGGTTTCATACCTTTCTAATACGGCCTTGCAATCGGACGGTAGATCCTGATGTCATTAATGATTAGTGCTACCGCAGGCTCCCCAGATTGTTTTACTTCTGATTTGACCTTAGTTTGGTTGCCGACAAGGATGCCACACGCACAATCTACCAAGAGAATATAGAGTCCCAGAAAGTAAATCCCTAATAACGGCGATATGGTATCCGTGACTACAAACAACCACCTAAATGACCGGCGAAGACTAGGGATAACTATTTCCGTGTGTACCTCACCGTGGCCTTTCATTTTTCCACCATTAGCCGTCATAATGTTAATACTAGATTCGCGTAATTCACCCGTTTGCACCAATTTAATCGGGACTATTGACACACTTGCTCCCGTATCAATTAAAATTTCGCACTTTAATTTATTTACTTTTGTGGCTACGGTGAATACAGATGACATACCAGCAGTCGCACTTGCAATGGCATGCATTGCTAGTTTTCCGATGGGGCTGGTGAAGATGGCCTGGAGGACGGTTGGATTTGAACGTGTTCCCCTTTCTTTGCCCCCCTGCACCAGGGTTTGCACAATTTTGCACTTTCATCAAAATACAAATGGGACTCGCATAGGACAGGTCTTTGGTTCCCGCGAAGAGGTCGCAGTCGTATTAGTATACTATTGGCACTGTATTCGTTATTACGCGGCACAAAATTAGAACCGCTTCTATTCGGGTACTCACCTACATATAGGCACTGATCGCGCACTTCTCGTACATTGCACATTATTTTCAGGATTATCACCTCTATTATTTAAATCGGGAATACACACATCGGGAAAAGAAGTAGCACTATGTTCTGTGATATCACTGCTATTATTAACATTTAGACACTGTGCCCTATAAAATGGCATTAGTTCGTCAGCAAGTTTTCTTAGCTGGGCCAGGGTTAGGTCCTACTGGGTAGCGATTATTGGCGCGATGTTAGCTGGCAGGGATTGAATACATTTGTGCCTCACGAGTTTTCCCCAACTCCTACCTGTAGAGCAGCCCCCCAGTTCCTCCAGGTTGGTTGAAGGTCAACCAGTGAGTGTGGATGAGGCAATGAGCTTCTCGAAGAGCTCCGATTTGGTTCTCTCGAAGAGCCCGATTACCTCGGTACTTAGGAGCTGGTAATGTTTTGGTCAAGAAGACTGTAGCAATGACTACCTGCAATTAAGGGGGCGTGACTTCTTTTGACTTAATCTGGACGCAGGGCGGAGCTTATAGGGTCAGAAATATGTTCTTTTGTTCCTTTGTTGAGACTGCTAGGCAGAGTCAAAGGGTGTATGCGTTTCAATGTAGACACATTTGGCCTATCCTGGGCGGCAACAATAGCAAGGGGATAGCAAAGTTGATTTTGTCCTTTCGCAGGTCCACATCAACTTTAGCTGGTCAAACTCGACTTCGTTCCGGCTGCCTCTTTATCTTGTATCGAAACCTTTCAGCTCGCAGCTGTTTCCTCGTGTCTGTATGCTTGTGTGTTCGCGGGGGAACCTCCAATTATTCACTTGCCTTTTTACACTCATGTTTTTTTTAATACATGTACAATTGTGATATAAGTATTTCGCTCTATTCTATATTGGTTCATTACTACTACATGGTATGTTATTTCAGTAGTTAATATGTGTAACCAATTTTAATAATTCATATGTACAACAGTGTGCTCATTTGTGAGGTTCCTCGTTGAGCCTACTTCACCTTGCAATTCGGACGTCGATACACATGTACAATTGTGATTTAACATGATATATTTAAGTATTTAGTTTTATTCTACATTGTTCATTGCTACTACATGGCATATTATTTTAGTATTTAATATACGAGTATGTGCCCAATATCAGGGTTTTATAGGTCCAACAGGGTGCTCATTCGTGAGGTTTCTCATTGAGCCTACTTCACCTTGCTATTCGTGTGTCGCTAGAATTTAACATTATTTACTAGAGTAACGGCGGAAGGATAGGGATAACAACCGAGGACGTACTGTAAGCTAGAAGAGCTTATGGTTTTTTGAGATCTGCCACGCGATCGACATACGGAAAAGAAGACAGATGGAGCGGCTATAAAGCGGTTCAGGCAGCTCGATAAACTTCATTATTGCTAGATACCTTAATGCAGGGGGGCATCCTTAAGGACCAGGCAGCAAGCCATTGCATGAGCAATGGATTTTTTTCGAAGTAAGGTTGCGTACTGGCGCAGTATAGAAATTGTGCTCCTAGAATCCTTCTATATTACCAAATTGGGGGAGGAAACTTGAATAACACTTGGAAGGGGAGTAAATGCAGATGGATTTGAAACCATCGTCGCTGTCTCCAAAACAACGACGGCCAATTAGTTGCGTGAGGAATAGGAATCATGGTTAAAAATGATCGTATGCTGGAGAGTAGGTGAAAACCTTACTAAATCAAATCGGAGGATACTAGCCGGCTTAGATTAATTTCTAATAGGCAGGAAGTGTTCACAAGCTTTTGAAAGGATCAGCATCCATACAGCGACCTCAGAGAGAAAGCCTGGCCAAGAAAGGGTTAGAAGAAACGAAAAGCTGGAAAACACTCGTGAAAGGTGTTACTGGTCCCCGGCGAAGGAGACAACAGATACTAACGGAAACATTGCGGACGCGAACATTCGTTGGAAGCTAATGAATGCATTTAGAGAGGAAGGTACGTCGATTAGAGATAGGGTTACATTGCACTCAGTAGAAATGGGGCTTGATTGGGAGGAGTGCAATCTCACTGAAGCCATGCAAAGTCCGAGATAAAGTCGCAGTAGAATTGGAGTAATATACCACGCAACCAAGCTCTAGTTCGAACTATAGTGATTAGATAGATGTAAAACATCGTGTGGTGATCTACACCCCATGCGATATGAATAAATGAGTTAATAGGTTAAAAGTGGAGCGAGTGATGGCAAGGGTGTAGATAACGTGGGAAAACTGCTGAAGAGCCTGTGATCAAAGGGTTTCAGGTGTTTTTAATATTAAGATGTCAGCATGGTGGTAACCAAGAACCGCATATGGACGGAAATATCTAATTCTAATAATATGCATATGTCGCATCCGTCCGTTCGACCGTTACGCTATGACGTCATAACTCCCATATCGCTCTTCTCTTATGATGGATAATGGGTGTTTGAAATTTTATATTGGATGGATATGGGGTGTTTTGAAATTTAATTTTATGTTAAAATTACAAAATTTACTAAAAGTACAAAATCTACTAGAATTATTAAATGTGCTAAATGTACTAAAAGTATTAAATTTACTTAAAGTGCTAAATGTACTAAAAGTACTAAATGTGCTAAAATACAAAAATTACTAGAGTACTAACTATACTAAAAGTATTAAATGTGCATAAGTAAAAAATTATTCAATTAGCTAGTATATGTGGTAAATATACTAAATTGTATAAACGTGGTAAATGTAATAAAAGTACTATATTTGGTAATGTATTCAATGTGCTAAAAGTACATAAATTACTGAAATATACTAAAATTACTAAATGTGCCTAAGTAGAAAATTTACTAAATGTACTCAATATGTTTTTAAGTGCGACAAAGATCGGTGCCCCTGAACCCTGGACCGTTGATCGACGTACTGAGCGCGCTCTCGATAGTTATTCCAGAAAAGTGGCGCGCACATGAGGCTATTACGTCACGTCCACCCGTATAAAAGGACGCTTCCTTCTCTCGAAAGGGAGAACCCGTTCAAGTTCGTACTGCGATGACCCTTTCCTCATCTCCTGCCAGTTTTGACGCTGATCTTCCAACCTGCTGTACGAGTGCTACTAATCTTGGACGTTTGACAGTTCTCCATTGGGAAGTCTGAAAACCGTGGGCTCGTTTTGCCCCCCCCCCGTCCCTTACCCTTTTTGTCCCTCAACATTATCCCCGTGGGGTACGCCGCTTCCTCTGCCGTACCACCTTTGGAATCACTCGTCACCGGGATCATCTTCTATTCCATTGGACCTATTATCACCGCCGTCGCCATCCGTGGATTCTTTCTTTGTTGGATTACCATTATCCGAGGTGTCCCTCCACTGCTCCAGTATCAGGTACTTTGGAATAGTTCTTTTATCTGGCACCCTTACTAGGCCTCCGAGTAAGTCTCGAGTCTCCCTCCGCATCGTAGGAAAGGGCGTAAGATGGGGTGGTTATTTCGTGTGTACCTTGTACTCGAGGAGTGAAGCCTATTGTTTCCCTCTTAATTTATACGACGTAAATTCTTCGTAAGCGTCCTCCTCCCCTTTTATATAACGACTTGGGTCGTTTGTGGCCGAGGTGACATTGATTGTTATAGATCTTATTTTTGTATTTAATAGATATAGATTTTGTATTTGTAATCGAGAATTTCCTCTCCTTAAATTATAAGGTTAGAATTTTTATAGTTTCTCTTTTTTTACCTCGTTGATACTCTAGGACCCACCTGGTAACGAATTTAGTGTAGCCTATTGGCGCGACCTTTTGGCTGCCTCGAATTGAACTTTGTTTATTTCTGAACAAATATTCTGGCAATCTTGTTAGTTTATAAAAATAATAAAGGGCCGTGTGAACTGGGTTCCGCGTTTGCCTTTACAAGTGTCGACCTTGCCAGGATTCGAGGCTTTGCTAGGATATTAGGTTTCGCTAGGTACTAGGTTGCCAGGTTATGTTGGAGTGCGGTATCAGCTTGGGTGTTTAAGACTCCTCGAGCGAGCATTCACTGTCTGTGGCCCGGAAGCGAATCCCCTTTCTGCCTTAGGGTTATTGTTGGCCTGTGGGCCCGAGGTCTGCTTTTGACTTATTATTTTTGTTTTCCGGTTTTGCTATAACCGTTGTAATTAATTTGTTCATAGTGAAATTTGCAGGAGTGTTTCACTTGAGATTTGCCCGTTACCTCTTTTTGCACGCGAGTGTTTGTCCTCGGGGATATCGTGCATTTAATTTAATTTTTTTTTGCGTGTATTGTTGTTACTTTTTTTTTGTTTGGTTGTGTATTGGCTCTTATATGGGATTTGTATTATCCCGTCTCATAACTTTTAGTTAACTCTGAGGCGCCGTTTGATTTTACGCACGTTAATATTGACTGCTTTTTGTTTTAGTTTTTTTTTGCAGAGTTAACTTATATATATATATATATACATATACATTTTTGGGGTGCTCATATGCCAATTTGATATTACCTATTTAATTAGTCTTACTCTATTGTTTGCGTGCGTATCTGTCTTTTCTTTAAGATTTCCCAAATTAAAGAACTTGGAGATCCGGCAGTGGAACTAGGCTTCGCTGGGAGTGAAATTGCCCAGTACGTTCTTCAGCAACAAGCTTATGAACAGAAATAACGGGAAAAGGATCGTCATGTCAAGAGGGAAGAGCACCAAGCCCAGAAGGAGGAAGCTGAACGGCAACTGCAGCTTGCTCAGATCGAGGCAAATAAGGAGATCGAATTGGCTCGAGTCTCCGCGTCACAGCACCCTGCCCGGGTTGCATTTTCTGATCCGGTGAGTCGTCCTAACCTTCCTCGGTTACAGGAGGGGGAGGACATCACTTCCTATCTCACCGCTTTCAACGGGTGGCTGAGTTGCTGGGAGTTGACCCCAAAAGCTACGCCGTGAGGTTGGGAAGCTTACTCACCGGAAAGGCTGCTGAACTCTATACCTCTTTACCCCTGTATATCACCAGGGATTATGATCTTCTGAAGCAAGCCCTTCTCACCGGGTTCAATAAGACCGCCGACAGCTACCAATCTGAATTCCGGAGCGCCAAGGTTTCATCCGGAGAAACCTTTCAGCAATTTTCTTTCCATCTAGCCCGTTTGTTCCAGGCGTGGCTAGAGGCCTCCGGAATAGGTGATTCATTCCAAGAACTAAAGGATTTCATGCTTTTGGATCATTTTCTCTCCTCTCTCCATGCAGATCTGCGCGCATTCGTCAAAGAGCGACAGCCCTCTACGCTCTCAGAAGCTTTCCAACTAGCAGACAATTGGACATTCGCTTACCCAACACTTTCCCGAACTCCCAACCTTGGTTCCAAGAAGTTCTCTCGTCATCCCAAACTGTCCCCAAAGGGAAAGACCACTGCATCCAGTTCAGGCAGCAACGAGCAAAGTGTCTTTTCCACCGTTACCTGTCATGGCTGCGGCGAGGTTGGCCATATTAAACCTCGGTGCCTGAAGAATCCTCATGCCTTCAAGGACGTCCCATCTCCCGCACAACCCTTCAAGGTGGGATTTTGCTTGTCCGACCGTACTGCCCCTCACTACCAAGTCCCCGGTACCATTAACGGAGCTTGGGTTTCTACTATCATCAGAGACACCGGATGCTCTTGTGTGGTCGTTTCTGAGGACGCCTTGCCCGACACCGACGTGACCAACAGTCAGAAAGTTGTCGTTGCCGGCTACCTGGGACGGGTGAATTCATTTCCTCTCGTCTCCTGTTACCTTCGGTGCCCCTATTTCGAAGGTTGGACCGAGGTCATCCGAGTGCCAATTAAGTTTGCCAGCATTTTGGTTGGTAATGTCCCCGGAGTTAAGGAACTAACTAGCGCTAAACCTTTATTTTCCCAAGCTTCTTCATCGTGTGACCATCCGACTTCCGTTGTTGGAGCAGTAACGTCAACCAAACCGAAGCTATGTCATGTCTGGACCGTCCAGACAAGGGCGGGAAAGATCCAGCAGATATATCCCTTAGCCCTGCTTGCTCTCCAGCCCCTCTGTGACGCCCGACGACTTCGGCCGCCCCAGTCTTCCTGCGAGACTTTTATCCGCCGGTCAAGCAAAGGCCGTTTCCAGAGAGATCGAGCGAACCAGAAACGGATCAAGCTACCAATTTGTTATGGTTGATGGCCTCCTTTACCGAAAGTGTCTGACATCTGATCGTCCCCAGAAGGTCGGCAAGTCGAACTTGGTGGCTCCCCGTGACTGTCGCCCCATTATTCTTTCCATTGCTCACGAGAACCCATTGGCTGGTCACTTGTCGCACCGGAAGACGGAAAAAAGGGCACCGAACAGCTTTACTGGCCAGGTATCGGAACGGACGCCCGAAATTTCTGCCGTTCCCGCGACAAGTGCCAGCGTTTCTCCTCCAAGGGACGCATCCGGCCTGTTCCTTTACAGCCTTTGCCCATTGTCACACAGCCCTTCGCACGCATCACCATCGATCTAATGGGACCCCTCTCTCCAGCATCCTCCGACGGACATAAGTATATCCTCACCATCGTTGATTTCGCCACAGGGTTTCCAGAGGCTGTATCCATGAAGGATATCGATGCTATCTCTGGTTGGAATCACTAGAGAGATATTATCCGACCGTGGGACCCAGTTTACGTCCCACCTAATGAAGGAACTTCCCAAGTTACTGGGTGTTAAGCCGATATTTACCAGCCCGTTCCACCCTAGTGGTAACGGTAGGATAGAGAGGCTTCATGCCCCTCTAAAAGCTATTCTTCGTAAGCTATGCTCGGAGAAGCCTTGCGACCGGCATCGATACCTTCTCCCCTCATTGCTCTCCTGTCGTTATGGTCAGGAAAGCGGATGGGTCCTATCGGATGGCTATCGACTTCCGACAGCTTAACGACGTTAGTGTTTTATGTTGAGCCCACTTGCAGCATGGAAGAAGACCTTCATAAATTCTCGGGCTCCCAGTACTTTAGCGAGTTTGACCTCTGCAAGGCCTACTATCAGATGCCTCTCTCGGATAACGCAAAACACCTAACAGCCTTTGCTACTCATCTAGGACTAATGGCCCCCGTAAGGGGCACGACGATTTGCCACACTGGCCGCCGTGCTGACGGGATTCGGCGCCCTGTTCGGCCCCAGCTTAGCCTCTCTTCCTTCCTTTGAAAGCCTGCTTTCTTACCCTACATCCTCACTTTCCACACAATCTCTTCCAAAATTTTCCCTGGTTGGCCTCTAAGTTCATAGGGTGGATGCTGACCAGCTTCCTCAGTCAACTATTCCGGATCGGGACTGAGAGGGGGGAAGACAACGCCCTCTCAGCCCTGAGCTCCGGTTTGGGGTGGTTGGTTTTAAAAACCTGCTCCTTCCTTACCCTCATCCTCTTCACACCCCCTTTCTTTATCTCAACGAACTATCAATTTTACGCTAAGCCCAAGGTGGAGTCGCCATGCTGATAGGTTGTCTGGCCACTGGGCGGGAGGTGTTGTCCCAAATGGTGGCTGCCGGCTTTGCCGGCACCGTATTCATCTCTCGCAGCGCGGGCTACTGCATGGGGTGATTAGCGTTTGCATCCCGCAATAAGAACAGGGTCCCCATGCCCAATGATGGAACTTTAAAAAAAAACCTCCCGACACCTGCTCCTCCACCGGATATGCTCGTGGACCATTATTCGGACCAGGTGAGTTCGAAGCCTACGCGACAGCCTCTATCTCGCCCTCAAACGGAAAGCGTCGCAGCAACCACTTCGAGGTCGCCCCCTCGCAATATTACTCAACCTTCTCGTGTTCAACAGCACCTTAACCTCCGCCGAAAACCGACGACAAACCTACATAGCATCTTGGCTCCCTCTGCTTGGTCTCGCTATATATCATTACGTGTTCCAGAAGAATAAAAAGTCTGTGGTTTACACACGTACCACGCCTTAAAGAAATTTTACCCAAGGCCACCCCCTGACTTCTCAATTGCTGACTCACGCGCGTAAGTAATAGTCCGCACTACCTCAGTCACTTTCTGAACGCCTGCTCAGCCTACAATCTCTCGGCTCTCTAAAAATTTCCGCCAGTGACAAAAATGAATTTAATGTCAGGAATTGCACAGTCCTGGTAGATAACTTCTTCCCAGGACCTGATGCTACAGATGAATTCATCTCTTCTGTCATAAAAGAATTTTTCAGACCAACACCATAATGTTGAGTCGATTAGTGTTTTCAAAAAAACATCTTCTCGTTCCTCCACCCCATTTAGGGTTGCTAAGATAACCCTAAAACGGCAAACGATACCACCGTTTATAAAATTTGCAGGAACACGTATAAGAATCTAAGAAAAACACCCTACCTCACTCCAGTGCCGTAACTGCAACAGATTTGCCCACTCGGCAAAATATTGTAAGAGCACCGAGAACCCCTGCTTCCGATGTGGAAAATTGGGACACAATACCCCAGATTGCAGAGAAGAGACGCAATACCTCAACTGTAGCGGCCCACATCATGCCCGCCACAAGAAGTGCCCCCGTAGGGGGCGGGCGATTTGCCTTCCTGGCCGCCGTGCTGACGGGCCTCAGCGCCCCGTCCGGCCCCAGCTTAGCCCCTCTTCCTTCCTTCACTAACCCCTAATCTCCGTCTCCTGTACCACTCCACCTTATCTCTACTCTTTTGTTGGCCCCCTTCTTCTCCTGCCCATGGACCTCCCCGATCACGACCCGGCGCTAATTTTCACCGCACAACCGAATACTCCGACGTAAAGATGTTAGGCGTGGTGACCTTAACCGCTCAGAAGTCTGTCACTAAGCTTGATCCGCTACTCTGATCAGCCTACCATGCTATGTGTGGGTTTGGTCCGGGGTTCTCAAGGGGTAGCGGTGACGGCGTATAACACCCTGCCTAGTGGTACCGGCAGGGGCCATGTAAAAGGCGCCCAGTAGTGCCGGTCCCTTGTTGGGGTCAATGTGGGCCGCCACGGGCAGGGGTGTTGAATTCAACTTATTGGCCATGGATACTATTCTTGACTCACCAACTCTACAAAAAGAACAAACAAAAACCCCACAAAAAAAACGGCAAAAAGCAAAAAATAAAAGACCTCAGAATAATATTCTGACCGGCTTGTTGGTCCAGATATATAACGCTCAAAACCACAAGAAACGAACCATTCTGTGCACTCGAACCGCGAGAACAACTACAAGTCGTTACAGAAGAATCACAACCAGAATTCTCAATCAATCCTGACCGAAAAGAGGCTACAGTTAAAGCTAAGTCAGAAAAAATATAAAAAAAACTACTGGCCCTCACCGCCTTAGGTGATAATGAAATAAAACCAACGGACAAAAATAATCACAACCTGAGAGTAGGCACGGTCCCACTCAACAGATTTATGCCTAGACACAAATGTACGGAGGCCTTCATATGCCAAGGGATGCAAAGGTTGTTTGAAGATGATGGCAATCAAATAGACTCTGTGTCCATCTTCGAGAGAAAATTGCTCACACGCTCAACTCCGCTGAAAATTGCTTAAATAACATTCAAACAGCAACCTATCCCAGAAACAATCAGATCCGCAGGAACGACAATCCGAATACAAGAAGAACTGCCCACTCTAATTCAATGTCGATCGTGCCTGATGTTTGGTCACCCGGACAAATATTGTAAAACTAATCCACAGTTATGCTTCAAATGTAGCGAAAAAGGACATGACGGTGAACAATGCAAAACAAAAGAAAAATGCATTAACTGTGGAGATAACCACCACGCATTCAAGCGAACATGTCAACACTTCAACTTCCATCAGGAGGTACGGATTAGAACTGACCGTTTTGGCATCCGAAGACACTAAGCCTTAAAAGACATGGCCGAGGAAGGAAGAACTTTGAGTACTCCAAGTTATGCTACCGTTGCTTCCACCACCAAAGCTCCAACCACCCAATTAAATTTCAAACCAACATTGGGCATAACACCCCCTCCCTCTCTCGGATCTTTTCTTCAGGGGTTTTTCCCAGAAAGGCTCTGGCCTTCTCGTGGCGAGGGGGTCAGCCCTGGGCCCCCTAGGGGACCCATTGTGCTGCCAACAAGACTTTTAACATACCCCTCTTTCTTTCCTCCTCTATTACGCTCTTCCACTGCCCTTTATTTCCCCCTCTTTCTTCAACTATCTAGTGGTCCATATCAATACCCGACCTCTGCTCGTTTAAAGGATTGGTTCTGAATTGTTCTTTCATGAAGGTGAAAGAGGCTGGGCATCTCCACCGCCTTTGTCTACCGAATGCCCAAGGAGAAACCCATCGTTGGCCCCTTTTCCCCGTTCGTAGGAGAACTCGGGCAGCCTCTTAGGGTTATAAAGATGGTGTGGTGGATCCGTATCCATTCTCTAAGAGGACATACCGGACGTAACTGATTGTATAGTTGCAGTAGTGCCGGGCTTTTGGAGGCCTCCATGGTGGGGAGCCCCGAGGGAGAATGCGAAGTTTTTTCTTTTTGCAATGGCTAGCCATAAACCAAAAACCTCCCCTTCTCGTAAGGATTCTCGTGCCTACGTTCCTTAGCTCCCCTTTCAGCCTTCCCTCGCTCGTTGGATCCTTATTCCAACGAAGTAGACCCAGATCTTGATTATCCTCGCTTTCTTGTCATGAATTCATCATCTGACATCCCACTTGCAAAAGTCGATGTGTTTGACGTCAATGAATCTTTTGAGTCCCGCTGTGGTGAACCCCACCGGATGTGGTCAAGAGGAAGTGGTGATGTGGTAGTCGAGGTGTCATCCCACTCTCGACACAACCTTGTGCGAAATTTATCTTCGATAGCTGAAATTCCAATAACTGTCTCGCTCCATCCGCATCTGAATTTCGTCAAAGGTGTCGTCCGTTCAAACGAACTAAAGGACTACGACCCCACCCGCCTTCAGAGTAAGCTCGGTACCCAACGTGTCACACACGTACACAGGGTAACTAAAACATTAGGCTCCACTAAAGTTCCAACCGCCACACTGATTTTAACATTTGAACGACAAGAACTGCCGCTGTATATTAAAGCTGGGTACCTTCGTGTCCCGGTAAGTCCCTAAATCGAACTAACCAGACGCTGCTTCAATTGCAATCAATTTGGACATGTTGGCCGAGCTTGTCGGCACCCTCGCTCCTGCGTGAATTGTAGCTCTGACTACCATGGCCATAAATGCACCAAAACGCATCACTGTGCCAACTGCGGAGGTACCCACAGTGCTGCGTCGAAACTTTGCTCTACATTTTTATATGAAAAGGAAGTTCTCGCTTTGCGCGACTTCCTACGTCTAGATATAAGAGAGGCCCGCCAGTGTGCCCGAGCACAAACCTCGCCACTCGGCCGGCTCTTCTCTGACGTTTTACGTGATGCTGGACGAAACCGACCATCACGCGCGAGTTCCGACCAGCCTGAAGCACTTCACCCTAGATCTATCGCAGCGTCGAAAATATTCAGAATATGCAGTCGAAGCATCGCTCTCATACCGAGATAATTAATGTAGCCCCCCTCTCTCCAGTAGCTCTAGCTGGGAGAGACTCTCAGGGTGAGACGCTTGAAGACATCAGGCGCTATTTGAAAGAATCCTCAACATCGACCAGTGAAGGTTCATCCACCCGGCCACGAGACCCAAAGCCCAGTGGTAAGAGAAAGGATTCCTCACCTGGGTCATCGACCACCAATAAGCGGGCAGCCTCTGGAGCCGACTCGGCCGAACCTCGAGAATCTCCAATGGACTCCTCCCCTATGGTTGAACATTCTCTGCCCTTAAGTCTGTCTCGCCCTTCACAGGACGTAGGCCCCAGCCTGATCCAAACGATGGCAGAAATACACCCAGCTCCACACACCTCGCTCAGATCACCTGTTCGTCCCGCTAAACCAAGATCCGATGGAAGCAGTTGATACTCCAACATCACCAACTGTGGCGGTTGGACCAACTTCTCAGACACCGAAAATACCCCCGACCCATGAATCCGGGTCTACCGGCCAAAAATCCCTTCTGGATCTTCCTTTTCCGCCAGGTTGCGAGCCCGAATTACAATCAAGGGCCTCGGTCGGTTCTCCAAAACCCACGAAAAAAAACCTCAGTTACTACTCCATCTAGAATCTCTCCCCCTGCAAAAGCAGGATCCTCAAAATCAGCTCTCCGTCTCCCAAGCTCTTTGGGAAGAACCTCAAATACATTATCGGCCTCAAACGAGAAAAAGATATCCACAGTGGTATCTAATCGTCACACATAATATCTTCCATTTTACAATGGAATTGTCAAGGAGTTCTTCCAAAGTGGGAAGAACTCAAAGTTCTTTTGACGACTATCCACCCCGCTGTTATTTGTCTCCAGGAGAATAAACTGGGTATACGGCCCTTTCCGCTGGTACCCGGTTTTCTCACTTTCAACTCTATTGCTCCTGCTGGAAGCCCCACTCATGGAGGGGTGTCAATCATGGTATCTTCATCCTACCATGTTTCTCCCATCTCCCTACATACTACCCTCCAAGCTGTTGCTGTAAGGGTTTTTCTTACTAAGCTTTTTACCGTTTGCTCTATTTACCTACCCCCTTGTTTATCATTTTCAAGATCCGACCTTTTAGAACTTATAGACCAGTTGCCCTCCCCCTTCTTATTACTAGGAGATTTTAACGCCCGTCACCCATACTGGGGTGACATCACTCGAAATGCCAAAACACAACATGGAGATACGGCATCTTGAAGCAGCTATACATCTGGGTGATGAGAAGCCTTTTACCTTCACTTATTCAAAGTTTTTTAGCATCTCGATCCTTCAAGGTACGTGTTGGAGACGCATACTCTGACCTGCAACCCCAAGAGGAGGGAGTTCCTCAGGGCAGTGTTTTAAGTGTCTTATGTTTTATAATTGCCATCAATGATATTATTTCGTCTCTTTTAGAAGGTGTATCGTCAACTCTTTGTCGATGATTTAGAACTATACTGTTCCTCACCTCGCCTTTCATCAGCAGCGCGTCGGCTACAACTGGCGGTCGATGCTGTATCCAAAAGAGCACAACTTAAGGGATTCCGCTTTTCCACGACCAAAACCAAAGCAATGTTTTTTTTCACCGAGGCAGAGGGGTTTTTGTTCCACCATCTATATCCCTACAAGGCGAAGATATAGAGTTTGTCTCCGAGTTTCGGTTCCTTGGCGTAACTCTCGATCCAAGGTTATCCTGGTTACTACACCTACGCCGACTTCAAACAGGCTGTCTGCGGGCTCTAGACATTTTGAAAGTCCTCTCACACACTTCGTGGGGCAGTGACCGACAAACACATTGGACATTGTACACAGCCCTCGTTCAATCCAAATTGGATTATGGCTGTCAAATTTACTCATCGGCTTCCCCTTCAGCCCTTAAAATGCTGAACCCCATTCGAAACCTTGGAGTTCGCCTTTCTAGTGGAGCCTTCCGTACTTCTCCTGTCAACAGCCTTTACTGCGAGAATGGGGTACTCCCTTTGCCCTTCCATAGACTTCAAATCTGCATGCGATACCTGTGCCGAGTACAGCAAGCCCCTGTATCAGAGGTCTACAGATGCCTGTATGCTGCCGAATCAACGGCGGCATATGTTAAGTTGCCATCTTCACCCCGCCCTTTGAACCTTTGCATAGGAGATCATCTCTCTAACCTGGGTGCTCCAAGGGTCCTTACCCTTCCATCCTTACTGAACCCTAGGTGGCGTGCGCCTCTCCCCACAGTATGTACCAACATGTGGAGCCTTGAGAAATCCTCTATGGACCCTCGCATCATCAAAAGCCTGTTCTTAGAGCATTCGATCTCCCACAAACAATGCTGCCTACTATACACGGATGGCTCTAAGTCGGACGGTGGCGTGGGCGCCGCAGCCATCTACCCAAAGAGAGAATTCCTAACTCTATCTTTGCCACCAGCAGCATCCATTTTTACCGCTGAACTTTCAGCAATCCTTTTAGCCTTTAGACTCATCAAAATTTTACTTTTTAGTGATTTTTTTATTTTTTCCGACTCAAGGAGTGTCTTACAGTCAATTAGATCTTTTAATGCGTCCCATCCCTTGGTCACAGAAATTTGCAACTGGCTGATCCAAAATGCATCCCAATATAGAATTATTTCTTGCTGGGTCTCTGGGCATGTGGGGGTCCTGGGCAACGAGAAGGCTGATCGGCTGGCCTGCTCAGCACATTATGTGTCCCCTGAGAACTCGGCTCTGCCTTTTAGGGACTACTTTCTTTCAATAAGAAAGTATATTTTTCAACTGTGGCAGAATGAATGATGTGACTGTTCAACATCCAAACTGTACAAAATTAAAAATTCTATTCGCTCTTGGCCCTCGAGTCTTCATAGAATGCGGTCGTTGGAGGTGGCCCTTTGCCGAGTTCGCATTGGCCACACGAGACTTACTCACGGCCATCTTGTTTCGGGTGATGCCCATATCAGCCCTTGCTGTCGTTTTTGTGGTGGGGACCAATCGGTTGCCCCCCTTTTATTGGATTGGAGCCATTTTACCATTCTCCGGTTGTCCTGTTTCCCGACCCTTTTAACTATTCCTCAACACACCCGTCTTCGATTCATATTGGAGGAGGAATCTTTTAACCCGTCGTTTTTTTAATTTTTGTCACAAAGTGGTCTCCTCCACCTTTTATAGATGATATTTCTCGTTTCACCCTAGCGGCCATATAGAATCCACTTGGATTGGGCAGCAACCCACCGGTAACTTATCTTAAATCTAAAATCTTGGACCTAATAGCCCTCAACAAAACCGCAATATCCAAAGAAAAAATCTAAGGACCACTAGAAAGCCCAAAGTTAAAACCCGACCACATCCAAACTGAACCAGCAACCACTAAGCACCCCGAAGCAACCTATCTAAAGCGCAATCACAAAAAAAGAAGCCACCAAGTATCACCTAAATCTGCCACCTCCTCCTCCTCCTCCTCACCAACTAAAACCCCAGAAGTTAAATCAACCCGAAGAAACGGCTCATAGAGTATAGAAACTATATGCTACGATACCAAGCTAACCTCACCCCTTCACAACTAACTCATAAACCCACAACCCCTGACACCAGACTCCCATTGCCCGGCATCTACCGTCTGGCTCAAGCACACCAACACAATAGAAGTACAAAGCCCCCCAAAGACGCTTTGCTTTTGCAAATATTACCGCATAGATTACCAACCTCTCCAGCAAGGTCCACATATTCAACTACAGAAGAATTGGCAATAAAAAAGGAACTCGATACCAATAAAAATACCTCCAGACATACAGTCCCACTATCAATACAATATTCACAAAGAACACTCGCCCGCTAGCCAGAAAGAAATGCCTCTTAAGCACCCAGCGCAACACAAAACCAAAGCTTCAGCGCCCTCGGGTAAAATATGAGGAAGCTCTCAATAAGAAAACTAATAATACGGACAAAAACATACAGAACCCGATAACACCAGGCACGCCGAAACAAACTTCACACAAACTCTATACAAAGTCCGGTAGCTCCACCTTATACGTAGCCTCCAAGCCTCATAAATAGATCTACAGACCGAAGAATATGAAAAACAAACTCAAATCCTGCAATGGAATATTCGTGGCCTCCGGGCCAACTTCGAATCTTTACAAAAAATAATCATAGAAAAAGACACACTGTGCATTTGTCTCAACGAGACTATGCAATCAAATCCGCAGCAGCATCCAAGTAACAAATATGATTGACATTTCTTTACAAATGACTCGACCATAGGCAACGCCATCTACACGCGACGAAATATTCCACACATGCAATACCAGTTAAACACGCCACTAAATGCCATAGCCGTTCGGTTACATTGTCTAGAGTTCGTCACAGTATGTTCTATATATTTGTCCGCTAACGTGCCCCTAAACCACCAGGACCTCGAACCCCTCTTCAACCAACTACCAGAGCCATTTCTTATCCTTGGCGACTTCAACGCCAGAAACCACTACTGGAACGACACGAAAACCAATACTCGAGGACGCATCATAACAGACCTAATAGAGCGCCAATACATCAACATCCTAAATACAAATACCCCAACACATTATCACCAACAAACCAACACACTGTCTAACATAGACTTAAGCCTAATCTCCCTTAATTTCCCAACAGAAACTCATTGGAGCGCTTACTCAGACCTATGTGGTAGCGATCACTACCCAATACTTATTAAGCTTCTTGCTCAAAGAGCCCGTTTCCAGGAAACGATGGAATTATTATAAAGCAAATTGGCCTGCCTTCACATTGACGACAGCCAAACTCCAACCCAATCCAGAGGCTAATATGTGCAACTTCACGGCAGAACTACAGAAAGCAGCTCGGGAACATATCCCAAAGACTAACTACAACACCAGCAAGTGCACTACTCCATGGTGGAACCAACAGTGCCAATACGATAAAAGAAAACGTGATAAAGTGCACAGAATTTTCATAAGAACTAAACGTTACAGAATTACATGGACTATAAAAGAGCATCTGCCATCGCCAGAAGAAACTTCAAAGAAGTTAAACGAGCTTCATGGAAACAATATATATCTAAAATTAACGAAGATACCCCTATCGCAAAAATTTGGCGACAAATAAAAAAGATGTCAGGACAGGGCAGCCTTATTCATCTCGCTATCCTTTGTATTAACCGAAATACCATCAGCAATCAAAACCAAGTCGCTAACATAATAGGGCATACCCTCAGTACCATATCCAGAGGATCTCGAAACAAGATCATTTTAACGCTGAAACAGAATCAACTAATTTAGACTTCTCAACCAATAGAATCCTCCTGTACAACAATCCTTTCTCTATGAACGAATTTATAGCATCCCTAGAAGAAAGCCCAAACACAGCCCCTGGAGATGATGAAATCTCAAACTTCATTAGTAAAATTCACCCAAACGCCTTAGAGCTACTGCTAGACATCTATAACCGCATCTGAACTAATGGCTCATTCCCAGATGAATGGCGTCAAGCGCTAGTCCTCCCCTTCTTAAAACCTGAAAAGGATCCATCAAACCCAACGAATTATAGACCGATTTCCTTGACACCATGTCTATGCAAAATATTAGAAAGAATGGTCAATGCTAGATTGAAATGCTATCTAGAAACAAACAACCTTCTGTACTCAAATAAATATGGTTATAGAAAATACCGCTCAACACTAGATCCTCTAACCCTCCTTGACCACGACCTTAGTCGAGCATTCAGCGAAGGTAAATTTGTCATGGCGGTCTTTTTTGACATTGCCAAGGCGTATGATACGGTTTGGCGACGCCATATACTCAATAACATACTCGAGCTAGGAAACAGAGGGCCACTCGCACTCTTCATCAAAAACTTCCTTAACAATAGAAAACTCAAAATAGAGAAGCTGCGGATTTATTTTTCAATGCATATACACTTAGCGCATTCAATGAGTTAATATAAATAACCAAATTACCTCCAAAATAACTACGATGGAAAATATCCCGTACCGAGTGGTAGGACGCAACAAATTAAGCCGTTAAGATAGAAGCTGGGTACGGAAGAGCCCCTTGACAGCTTCAAACTGGGATGAAAGCTGACTCACCCGTCGACTTATATCCATCCGTGAATATCATACTGGTGTGGCACGGTGTTCTTCAAGAAAGACGAACGCAATACCCTAAGAGCTGTGAAAGCATTCCGAGATAAAGAGTGGCGATAAATATCCAATTGTATTATTGTCACCGCTTCGGCCATACGAATCGCTCAAGTAGACGTGCAAAGTCGGGGTCACCAGAAGTCTGTGTAAATCGTGTGTGGCCAAGTGTGTCAATTGAGGAAAGCCGCACCCCGCTTCTTCGAAGCTATGTGGTGCATATCTCCTTGAGAAAGAAATCCTGGCCGTTCAGGCCCAGGATCGACTCTCATTCCGCGAGGCTGAGGACTTGGTCCTGGCGCGCCTGGCTCTGCCTGGGACGTCATATGCCTCAATAGTTAGAAAGGCACCCTCTGCTTCTGGCCCATCCAGGCCAACGAGCACGGTTGTTTCCGCGCCCATTCGGAGCCCTTCTGCGGGCTCTACCCCACCCGGGCGCTCCCCTGGTAAAGCTGGTGGCAAACAGGGTTCACAACCAGCACCGGCTAAAACCAGGGCTCCCCCCTCTTCCCCCAGCGTGACCGTTTCACGTAAGGCGAAACGGCCACGCGCCTCCACCGAGTCGTTAGACTCACCGGAGGCAACATTCTTGAAGATGGTCGCTAGGCCATCTTCCAGGGTTCCTAACGCTGTCCCCCGAAAGGAGGACAGCAACAAAGGAGCTTAGGCTCCTTCGCCCACGCCCCAAGGTGGAGCGAGTAGCTTGGAGACGGTGGTTCCTCGAAAAGAGAGCCCCCCCGCCTCCGAAGCCGCAACGCCCGCCTAAGGTTTCGAGGCTAGGGGAGGAAAAGACTCGCATTACGAGCCCAATCTCCCCCAATAAGTCCTCGAAGGCGACAGCTCCTTCAGCGCTTTGTCCGGCCAACAGCGCCCGGGGTTCTGCCCCCGGGAAGCGGATGGCCATTCCCGTGACGGTCTTCAGTTAGAGGAGGGCCCCCGCGTCTCCTCAAGCTAGGCCTGGAGTGCATATTCCTTCAATGGAATTGCCGTGGACTCCGGGCCAACTGGGAGGAGCTGCGGAGGCTCGTCTCGTCCCGTTCCCCGTTAGCTATCTTTTTGCAGGAGACCATACTAGGCGCGTGCCCCCTGCCCGCCCTCCCGGGGTATAAGGGTCTTGCAACCCCACCACCGCCGGATGGATGGACTGTGGGATGCGTGGTTTACACACAACATGATGTCTCCGTTCTTCCGTTCTCTGTAGATACCTCCTTTCAGGCAGTGGCTGTGCAGCTGCACCTTGATAGGAGGTATACTATCATTTCTGCGTACATTCCACCGTCAGCTGACTTCGACGCGGGGGACTTCCGCCGCGTCGTGGCACGGTTGCCGAGGCCCTATCTCTTGCTTGGAGATCTGAACGGCAGGCATCCTCTCTGGGGAGATTACTCCATAAATCCCAGGGGACAAGTCCTTGCTGAGCTGATCGAAGAGCTTGAGATGGGTGTCCGAAACGTGGATAAGTTTACGCATCCCTGTCCGAGAACCGCTTCATTTTCTTGCCAAGACCTATCCTTGTGCTGTTCGGATGCACAGCCTGATTTTGATTGGGTGTGGTCGATGACCTCCATGGTAGTGATCACTTTCCCATTCAAATACCATTTTCAGGGCAACTGCCGCCTGAGAGACCACCTCGGTGGTGCTTGGCGCGGGCGCGGTGGCCTGCATTTCAGGAAATGACTGAATTCTCTATCTCAGTCGAGGAGTTTAGTTTGGTAGATGAGGCCGTTGAGTTCTTCTCCGGCAACCTCATCGCCGTGGGCCTGACTACTATTCCTAGGACGTCTGGCCGTTTTGCACGCCGACCACTCCCATGGTGGTCGGCCGAGTGTGAGACTGCCCTCAAACAGAAGCGTTATGCCTACATGCGCTATAAGCGCCGCCCGAACGATTTCACTGTCGCTGAATTTCGTCGGGCTAGGGCTAAGTTCCGGTATATTTCGAAACACGCCCGCCGCTCTTCTTGGCGGGCATATGTTTCTTTACTTAACGGAACGACCCCTTCAGCTGAGGTGTGGAAGCGAGTTAAAAGGATTCGGGGCAAGTTCTCGCAGGCCCCCCTCTCCCGTTCTCCAGGAGAATGGAACCGCAATCTCGGACCCCGAGCCTGTGGCAGAATCCTTAGCGACCGCTTTTTCAGCATTCTCTAGCCATGATGCTGCTCCGCCAGCATTCAATGCACGTCGTGATGTCGCGGAAGGCCACCGGCTAAACTTTAGCTCCAGAGGCGGAGAACCCGTCAACAAAAAGTTTACTGTGGTTGAGTTGCGTTCCGCTCTCACTTCGTGCGCGGACACCACCCATGGTCCGGACGATGTCCCGTACGCCATGCTTTGACACCTAGGTGAGCGAGGCATGGCCTTTCTGTTAGATTTGTCTAACAGGATCTGGGTGGAAGGTCTTCTCCCAGACTCCTGGCGAATCGCTAGTGTGCTCGCCTTTCGAAAACCGGGGAGAGATCACTCTACTCCGACCGGTTCCCGCCCAATCTCTCTAACCTCTTGCGTGTGCAAGTTGATGGAAAAATTGGTAAATGTTAGATTAGCCTTTTTCCTGGAAAGTGGAGGCCATCTGTCTTCCGCAAGTTCCGCTCCACTTAGGATGCTCTGCTCCGACAGGAAAATGCCGTTAGCGAGGCTTTCCTTCGTAGACAGCACTACGCTATGGTGTTTTTCGATCTAGAAAAGGCCTATGATACCGCATGGCGATACGGTATCATGGAGACTCTCCACACGATGGGGGCGAGGGGACGCCTCCCAATGTTTATATCTGAATTTTTGTGAGATCGTTGATTGCGCGTACGGGCGGGGGGAGCCTTCTCCGGCCCAAAGGAGCAGGAAGAGGGTGTCCCACAGGGAAGTGTCCTCAGTGTCACACTCTTTGCCCTGAGCATCAACGGCATCACCTCGGTGCTGCCGGAAGATGTTCTCGCTACGCTCTACGTGTGGACGACCTTTCGATCTCTTTTGGCGCGGCCCAGATGCCAACTCTGGAGCGTCGACTCCAACAGGCATTGAACCGCGTCTCTCACTATGCCGAAGTGCAAAAGTTTTGGTTTTCTTTTGCCAGGACTAAGGTGGTGCACTTCTGCCGCCATCCACGGCTTCACCCCGAGACAGATTTGTTTTTTAATGCGGTGCGCCTGGATGTGGTGGAATGGCACCGTTTCCTTGGTCTTGTATTCGACCGACGCTTCACCTGGGAGGCTCATATTCGCAGCCTTAGGGTCTGTTGTGCCCGCGCCATGGACATTCTCCGTTCCGTGACGTTCAGCGCTTGGGGCGCTGATAGGGATACTGCCCTACTTTTTTATCGATCCTTTGTTCGTTCGAAGCTCGACTACGGATGCGAGTTTTATGCATCCGCAGCCAAGCGTTTATTGCGGAAGGTGGATTCGATCTTCCACACCGGCCTTCGCCTTGCGACCGGTGCCTTCCGCACTTTCCCCATTGAGAGCCTGTTGGTTGATGCTGGGGAGATTCCACTCGCTCTGCGCCGCGTGCAGTGCATCACTCGCCTGTACACGCGAGCCCGGCGTCTCCCTCAGTCGCCAACAGCTCTCACTGCATCCGCAGCTGATCTCGATGGTGCCTATGCCGCCGAGAGACGCCAGTCATACCCTAAGCCCTTGGGGTTTAGGGCCAGGAAACTCCTTCGAGAGGTAGATATAGCTCTCGGGCCGGTGGCGCCCCTGGTCCTGCCCAGGACGCCATCCTGGAGGGTACTACATTTGGCTATTTGTCGCCACGCCTCTGCTCCCAAACCTTGTACGGCGCCGAGAGTATTGCGTTCGACCTTTTTGGAGCAAACATCGTGTCAAGCTGGAACCGTGCCAGTGTATACGGATGGCTCCAAGTCCCAAGAGGGAGTCGGCTTCCACGCCGTATCCCCTCTGTTTGAAGTCAGCGGGGCTCTACCAGGTGCTGCGTCTGTCTTCACGGCCGAGCTGGTGGCAATACACCACTCGGTACGGGAGATTACGCGACGTGCCCGGTTCGGAGACCGGATTGTGATCTATAGCGACTCGCAAAGCGCCCTGGGTGCTCTCGGGGCATTGGAATCTCCGCATCCCCTGTTCGCGATATCCGTGACGCCACGGTTTTGGCAGGCCGGGCAGATGTCGAGATTATCTTGTGCTGGGTTCCTGCACATGTAGGAATTGCGAGGAATGAGCGCGCCGATGAGGGCGCCAAAGAGTCCGCGAGTACTATGCGACCGGACCAGCGTTTCGCTCTTCCTCACACCGACTACATGGCAGGAATACGGGCAGCTCTTCGGACTGCTTGGCAAAGAAGATGGGAGACGGTCGAAGGGAACTTAAAGTTGCGTGCCATTGCGCCGCGACTATTTTCATGGACCTATCCCCCAATGCCGCGGCGGCTTCAGGTTGCTTTCTGTCGTCTTCGAATCGGACACACTCGTGTAACGCATCGCTATTTGATGCAGCGCTCGCCTGCGCCCTATTGCAACGACTGCGTCGTCCCCCAGACTGTTCGGCACATTCTTGTTGAATGTCCCAGTCTGGGTGATCTTCGCGCACGATACCTGTCCCAGTACCGGGATGGGCGGGGTCGCTACCGCCTGTCCCTTGTACTCGGGACAGATTCGTGCACATTGACTTGTTGACTTCTTGGGGGAGGCCGGCCTTCTCCCTATTATTTAAGCAAGGTTTGTTTGTTTTTTGTTTTGTTTTTTGCATTTGTTTTTTTTCGTTTGTTTGTTTCTTCCCTTTGGTTTCACGCTCTTGCGCAGGAGGGACCTCTCCCTGACGCTCTAGCTTGCTTCCTTTCCCCGTTTTTTTTTTTTTTTTCTCTAATTTTATTTTAAAGTAGCCTAGAACTAGGCCAGTTTTAATACGGCGACTAATGCCCAAGTAGGCGGTCGCCAGTTGAGCTCTTAAAAAAAAAAATCCGTGTTGACACCGTGTCCCGAGATGAGAATGATGTCGGGGTTAGCCATCCTTAATATGTTGCCATATATAT
>OZ018323.1:175974048-176436917 GCA_963969495.1 Ceratothoa steindachneri
ATTTGAACGTAGGACGTTTCAGTCTTGCCTCAGAGTCGAATTTTGGCTATATTGTCGCTAGATTATGGCGAAACATCGTGAGATTCGGCTTACACATTTCTGGTCCTAAGATTCAGAACTTCGCATTTTCTACGTCGAATTTGATTTATAATAAAACTCACAACTAAATGAAATTGTTTGAAACAATCTCTAGCTTCTTATTTACATACAGATTTAGTTACTTTTGTGAGTGTCAGCCTAAACGAGATCTTCCTTCAAGCTTCCTACAAGCCTCAAAGCCTGCAGTTGCGTGCCATCGCACAAGAGGGATCTGCCGTTATCTATCTCCCACACATTTTACTTACTCCACACTACTTTCCTCACGGATCTCTCCTTAGAAGCCTTCTGCGGGAGATGCGCTGAGTAATTTGGGCTTTAAAAAAGATCAATGCAAAAGAAAAGAGATTTGTGTGCCCTTTGCTACCTCGCACCGATCATAGTCTATTTGGACGATGTAATTTTCACGCTTAACAAAATTCTCTCGCTAGAAATAGTTTTGCGGTCATTTGCTAGTTAAGTTTCCTTATTTTCAAATAAATATTTCATAGTTTTGATTTATTTATTTATTTTGATATTCTGATTAATAGGTCATGATAATATTTACATAAATAACTAAAGCGAGGGTTGAAAAAGTGAACCTTGTGGCACACCGTCCTACATTATTATTACGAGGGAAGACTTTGTTGCGTTGGCTTTTGATGGATCTGTTAAATTCCCTACCCAAAGTTGTTAGGAGGAAAGACTTTGTTGTGCTGGTTTTCGAAGGATCTGTTAACTTCTACATCCAATTGTTAAGAGGGAAGATTTGTTGCGCTGGCTTTCGATAGTTCGGTTAACATTTTCATCAAATTGTTACGAGGGAAGACATTGCTACGCTGGTCTTTGATGGATCTGTTAACTTCTACATCCAATTGTTAAGAGGGAAGATTTGTTGCGCTGGCTTTCGATAGTTCGGTTAACATTTCCATCAAATTGTTACGAGGGAAGACTTTGTTACGCTGGTCTTTGATGGATCTGTAATCTTCCCTATCCAATTGTTACGAGGGAAAACTGTTGCGCTGGCTTTCGATAGTTCTGTTAAATTCTCCATCAAATTGTTACGAGGGAACACTTTGTTGCGCTGGCTTTCGATAGTTCAGTTAACTTTTCCCATTTACTTCCTATTCTTGGGTATGCTGAAGGGGGTGTACTCAATGATATCCCCATTCGCCAAAACGTAATTACCCCTTTACTTCTTTTCTGGGGTATTATGCTGAAGGAGAATTTGTACTCAATGGTCTCCTCTTTTGGGGGGTTATGCTGAAGGGGAAGGGGTACCCAATGGTCTCCTCCTTCCCCAGAATTTTCTTCTCTTGACTTCTTTTTCTGGTGTAAATATAATAAAGAAGCAAAATTAAAGATATTGGACACCTTAAGAAACAGCGCCTCATAAATGAATGCGCTCAAATTGACGGAAATTTGCTGATAATGCATCGGGTTCATTGGGTGAATCTGGCAAAGCGCATCGAACTTTGAAGCGCAAGTGGGGGCTATCACATTGAAGGTCTTATTGATTAATATTTTAATTAAATAAAATATTAATTCAAATTAAATATAATGTGTTTAATTTTTTGATTGAAAATATGCATTTTGCCTGTTCTGACTTTATGGACATCTTGTAGAAGCCTACAGGATTGGTGAATGTAGAAGGTCCCCTTTTTTCCCCCTACTTCGCAACGCTCATCACGTTGCAGGAAGCAACGTGGGTAGACAGACCCCACGTGTCAGAGAGTCACATGACGAAGCAAGCTCAGATGCCCCTTCCCCCCCATCGTACCATCCAATCGAGTGTGAAGAACATTTCCCACATGGTCGGAAATTCCAACAGATTCCCCCGCGGAGATAGAGAGAGGGGGTAAAAGAACTGTTTGTCGCCGACAGTTTGCGCTTCAAGCTGCCCCCTGGGAATTCCCTAAAGTGGGGGTTATTACTCATCTCCCGCTTGAGGAGACTGCATATTTAAGCCTTTTTCCCGCATGGGAAGAGCAGTCAAAACAAGGCCCGCTTGCAGAAGACATCACTCGTCCCAAGTCAGTGTGTACCCAGTCGAAGTATGGACACTCTCTCTCCGGTAAGGCATCCACGATAGAACGGAAGCCTCTGCCCCCGCCGTCTTCTGAAGCAGCTGCGCCGGTTTAATCCTTCGAGTCATCGAAGCACTCAGCCCCGTCGAAGTTACTCTGAGGTAGCCATTCCTCTCCCGAGAATCACTAAAGATTCTGGCTCCCGTCTCGAGCACCAGCTAAGGTTATAACTTACGCCTTTACAGTCCCAAAAGTAAGGTGCCGACCATACCCTTCCTCTCAGCTCCTCTCCTGACGAGGATCCCTCCTTTGAAGACGCCGACAAGATCATCTCGCTGAGCCCCTACTTTTCCATCAAGTCTCCTGTGAAGTCGCCGTTGCCCTCCGACCCGTAAGCCCCTTTCCTCCTTTTATCTCTTGAGCCCATTTGGATCTCAGAAGGTAGCTCTAAACTAATTAATTGAATTTAGATTTTCCCACCGGTAACGCTAAATGATTAGCCAATCATTAATTTCCCTTTATATCATTTTTGATACATACATTAAACATCTAGCTAATTACATGCCCGAAGCTAGAGTACATTGCTTTACTGCTCTTTCAAACTCGAAAATCAATGTAATTCACGGGTTTACCTGAAGATAAGCGACCCAAAAATCACTCCTGAAGAAGAGCGATCGCAATTTTTCTCAAGTTAGCCAAATGATAGAAGGGGATCATCTGTTAAAAGGGGAAGCACAGTGTTTTCATACACAGCACGAGTTATGATGGTTCTTTATCGCAATGGCTTTATTCCCTAAACAAAATTCTAACCTCAGAAACCGACTATTTGCAGCTACACTGCGATCGAGAATTATTTTACATCCAGTGTGTCGTAGAATGACTCCCGACGATACCATATATTACACTATTCATTGAGGGAACTTCCTTAATTATCTTTAGAGTGCGTTTTACTGTCTGGCGGCCGGTATTATGTATCTTCAAAATGCTTAAGAAGTGGAACTGAGCTCAAGGATAATAATATTGCTATCATTAATAAAATAGAGTTTTATTAATAATAACTATCAGCAAACACAAAAACGGAAAATATTGACAAACAGAATGGAAAGGGTCGTGGAGACTCGGGCTAATCCAAGGATTTAAGGGATCAAAAAAGGTAAAACAAATATGGAGTTAAAGAGATGGGATGGTTCGATAAACAATTTAAAGCACAGGATAGAATTGACAAATAAGGGATCAGTACTCAAAAGGTGACGCTTGGCTTACGTAACTTCATTAGGGGGCAGTGGAAGGTACTTGAAGGAATATTCGGTCCGCTGGCGAGTTCCAGCCGAAGGGGGGGGGGATAAAAGGATCCTGACGTGGCGTCTTGGAAAGGAGAACCGTTACTCGACGAACGGCTTGACGAACAATGGCTGTTCTAGGTTGTTCTCTTCTGAACAAAGGGGGGGATGAGAACCGTCTCTTGTCTACGGGCTCAAGAACAATGGCTGTTCTAATGTTGTTCTCCTTTGAACAACAGGGGGGGTGAGAACCGTTTATTGGCGAAGGGCTCAAAACGAACAATGGCTGTTCTAATGTTGTTCTCCTTGAACAACAGGGGGGGATGAGAACCGTTTCTTGGCGAAGGGCTCAAAACGAACAATGGCTGTTCTAGGTTGTTCTCTTCTGAACAAAGGGGGGGGGGGTGAGAACCGTCTCTTGTCTACGGGCTCAAGAACAATGGCTGTTCTAATGTTGTTCTCCTTGAACAACAGGGGGGGTGAGAACCGTTTCTTGGCGAAGGGCTCAAAACGAACAATGGCTGTTCTAATGTTGTTCTCCTTGAACAACAGGGGGGGGATGCCTTGGGGACTTGGCGTCACTAAAGGCTCGAACCTTTGGCACTCAAGGAATATTGTCCTCCTTCTGGACAAGTGATGGTGAATCTCGAGGTCGAGGTCCCTTGGCGCACAAAGGGAGAGAGGGTCGTGGTGATGTTTCGCGACGAAAATCTGGATCTCCAATCTGATCTTAGTGGTAAAGAGTCCATATAAATAGCCAGGACATCTCCTTGGCGTGGGGGAGAATGGAGTGAAAGCTTGGAGGGAACGCACAGCTGGGCCGGAGAAAAATGCCTTATCTGTTCATAAGCCTAACTCGATCTGGTGAGGTCGGCGAATGGGGGTGAACGGGGGGACGATAACCTCCTTGTTTAAACATTGACGTCCGGTAGCTGTTGATAAGACTCCAAGCCTCGAATCGAAGATGCACGTGGGCCTCCTCGAGGTTTTAACTAATATGGGATAGGAGTTGAATTTAACACAGATTCAACTCATTCTATCACACCCCTCCATTCCAGGGGAAGTTGTCACTTCGAAAAAAAAAAGAGAAAGGACAACGATAGAGCTCCGTTGTAGGGAACTCGTTTTCTTGTACCAACCGTATCTTCCTGCACCTAACTAGTATTACCTCAATACATGATTATTTTGATCTTTAGATTACAGGGGAAAATAACCTTTAATACAACTTAATAAAAAAAAAGGGCATGGAACAATGAAATGTTATAAACTTAGTACATACGGGACAAAATAATTTATACGTAAATTAATAAGAACAAATATATATACATAAAAAAAAATTAGACATTGAGCGTTACAAAATTCAGACATATACATTAATTAACTATATTATAAAAGAATCTTAAATTAAGTCGTACAAGACGGTATATACCTACATGGAGATACTAATCCTATGAATACAATTATTCTACGCTATTCGGTAACGCATTCCTACTGAGTGCGTCAGCGACCTGGTTATCGGAACCTTTGATATAATTTATTTTAAATTGATACTCTTGCAAGAGTAAACTCCAGCGCATGATGCGGCCGTTTGAGTGTCTCAAATTCCTAATATAGGCTAACGGACGGTGGTCGGTTCCTATTTGAAAATCTTTACATATCAAGTACAGCTTGAATTTGTCTATGACCCAGATAATTGATAGAGCTATCTTTTCTCTAGTGGCATATCTCTTTCCGCGTGGTAATAATTGACGACTAGCATATGCAACTGGATGACTCGTTCTGTCATCCACGTATTGAAGGAGTACACCTCCAATGCCCTCGTTGATCACGTCGGTCTTAACCCCAACGGATTTTTCCGGGTTGGGCAACTTAAAAATGGGGGCAGAAATGAACTTACTTTTGAGCTGATTACAACGGGAAACAGCGACATCATTCCAACGTAAACGATCGGGGAAATTCTTTTCCTGAAGGGGGCATAGGGGGGCCAAAATTGCAGCGAAATTCGGAACAAATCGCTGATAGGGAGAAGCTGATCCTAGGAACGATCTTAATGGCTTCTTTGTAATCGGGAGGGGCATGTGGGCGATTGCCTTAATCTTGTTCTCGTGGGGACCTAACTTGCTTCGTCCTATTTTGAAACCCAAATATTTAATGGGTTCGTGGGCAAAATGGCATTTGCGGGGGCCAATGGTGAGGCCATTTTCGCGCAGTTGTTCGAAAAGAGCTAATAGGGTGGGTAAATGGTGATTCCATTTAATTAGTTCTTGTAGCTAGCTCTTCGGACGTGGTGTCAGCTGCGCGTCACTATCCAGGTCAGAGGGTTCCAAAGACTTGCCTGGTAGGGAAGGAGGAGGGTAATCGGCATCAGGTTGGATGCACACTGTCTGGATTACCTTAAGGGACTCCGCGGGGCAATCCTCTTTAAGCGCCGATGCTTCGTCCAGTTCTACGAAGGTATCTCCATGGGCGCGTTGGGGGTTCTTTTTTTCTTGGGGTCCATGGACAGTCTCCGTGTCCTTGTCTGGGGCCTTATCACCTAAGGGTGTTAGTGATTTACACTCCTTTTGTGCCGTCCTAAAGTCCTGGTTAAAGGTTTCCGAGAAATCGGGCGGTATCGGGGTTCTGATGGGGACGGGCTCCTGGGCTTCTTTCTTATCTCGGCCTTGAGGAAGGGCGGCCTGAAACACAGGGTCGAAACTTACTTGGGGGCTCTGTCCTATAAGTACGGAACAGAATTTTATGGGTGCTACAATGACTTCAGCCCAGCCATTATAATATTGACACTGCAGGTAACATCTAGCGACGGGGAATCGGTTCGCCCGCCCAAGTTGGTCATGTACCACCGCAAATTTTTCGTGGTTAGAGGCCACTGGGAGGAGTTCGTCGGACACGATGAAGCACGTACATCCTGTGTCCCTGACGAGAGTCAATACTCGACAGCTGTCCACGCTGCCCTCCTCATATTTCAAAGTTCCCGATGAACTTTTACCAAAAACAAAATTTACCTGGTGGCCTGACGGAGGGGGAGAAGTTTCTGCTTGGGTCTGCACCACCGGGGGAGCCGGGGTCGCATTAATCTGGTGAACTTGGTGGGCTGGTCCGCTTTTAAGCCTAGAATTTTGGGGGCAATTCCAGCTCATGTGGTTTTCTACACCACAGGTGAAGCATATGGTTGGTCGCTTCGGGAAGAGAGATGGAGAAGAAGTCTTAACGGGAGGTTTGGAGTCCCGTTGTTGGTTTTGGGGAAATAAGTTTTGGGGTTTTACGGGGCTCGGAAACTTTGTCAGCTTCCCTGGGAAGGAGCGCGAGTCCGTCCTTCTTTCTTCTCGTTGGATTTCTTTTTCTCGTTCTTCTCGTTGTTTTTCTCTTTCTCGTTCTTCTCGTTGTATTTTTCTTTCTCGTTCTTCTCGTTGTATTTCTCTTTCTCGTTCCTCTCGTTGTTTTTCTCTTTCTCGTTCTTCTCGTTGTATTTTTCTTTCTCGTTCTTCTCGTTGTATTTCTCTTTCTCGTTCCTCTCGTTGTTTTTCTCTTTCTCGTTCTTCTCGTTGTATTTTTCTTTCCCGTTCCTCTCGTTGTATTTCTCTTTCTCGTTCCTCTTGTCGGATTACTCTTTCCCTTTCTCTTTCTACCTCTTTTCTTTGATATTTTTCTTCATCCTGAGCTAGTTTAATCTGATGGTGAAGGTACACTTGTCTTATCCATTCCTCTCTTATGTACTTAATTAGTTCTTTTCCGGAAAGTCCCAAGGATTCTCCTTGCGCTTTTAAGAATTCAAACTGAGTCATCTTTGCACTTGGGGGCGCACTAGTCAACCAACTAAAATTCCTCGCAACAAGAATTATGCCTCTATAGAATTAGCCTACCTAAATATGGGCACTGACCTATTCGTACTTGGTTTCTCAATCTAAATAACCACTGACTAAAATCACAAAAAAAAACACAAACAAATTATTATAACAGTTCCTTGAGCTACTCCAGCTTCTTAAGTTTTAAAAAAAAGGGGATAGCAATCGTTAAAACAAAAGGGAACTACTATATTCTATTATTGTAACGAATAACACTATGCTTTACTCGACTGAGACCAGTGTTTGCAAAGATATAGCGTTAAACCTTACACACCTGATACCAAATTAAATAGTATATATATATATGTCGTAGAATGACTCCCGACGACACTATATATAACACTATTCGTTGAAGGGAACTTCTTTAATTATCTCTAGAGTGCGTTACTGTCTGGCGGCCGATATTATGTATCTTCAAAATGCTTAAGAAGTGGAACTGAGCTCAAGGATAATAATATTGCTATCATTAATAAAATAGAGTTTTATTAATAATAACTATAACAATACACAAAAACGGAAAATATTGACATAAACAAAATGGAAAGGGTCGTGGAGACTCGGCTAATCCAAGGATTTAAGGGATTAAAAAAAGGTAAAACAATTATAGAGTTAAAGAGATGGGATGGTTCGATAAACAATTTAAAGCACAGGATAGAATTGGCAAAAAGGGATCAATACTCAAAAGGTGACGTTTGGCTTACGTAACTTTTCATTAGGGTGCAGTGGAAGGTACTTGAAGGAATATTCGGTCCGCTGGCGAGTTCCAGCCGAAGGGGGGGGGATAAAAGGATCCTGACGTGGCGTCTTGGAAAGGAGAACCGTTACTCGACGAACGGCTTGACGAACAATGGCTGTTCTAGGTTGTTCTCTTCTGAACAAAGGGGGGGATGAGAACCGTCTCTTGTCTACGGGCTCAAGAACAATGGCTGTTCTAATGTTGTTCTCCTTTGAACAACAGGGGGGGTGAGAACCGTTTCTTGGCGAAGGGCTCAAAACGAACAATGGCTGTTCTAATGTTGTTCTCCTTGAACAACAGGAGGGGATGAGAACCATTTCTTGGCGAAGGGCTCAAAACGAACAATGGCTGTTCTAGGTTGTTCTCTTCTGAACAAAGGGGGGGGGATGAGAACCGTCTCTTGTCTACGGGCTCAAGAACAATGGCTGTTCTAATGTTGTTCTCCTTGAACAACAGGGGGGGTGAGAACCGTTTCTTGGCGAAGGGCTCAAAACGAACAATGGCTGTTCTAATGTTGTTCTCCTTGAACAACAGGGGGGGGATGCCTTGGGGACTTGGCGTCACTAAAGGCTCGAACCTTTGGCACTCAAGGAATATTGTCCTCCTTCTGGACAAGTGATGGTGAATCTCGAGGTCGAGGTCCCTTGGCGCACAAAGGGAGAGAGGGTCGTGGTGATGTTTCGCGACGAAAATCTGGATCTCCAATCTGATCTTAGTGGTAAAGAGTCCATATAAATAGCCAGGACATCTCCTTGGCGTGGGGGAGAATGGAGTGAAAGCTTGGAGGGAACGCACAGCTGGGCCGGAGAAAAATGCCTTATCTGTTCATAAGCCTAACTCGACCTGGTGAGGTCGGCGAATGGGGGTGAACGGGGGGACGATAACCTCCTTGTTTAAACATTGACGTCCGGTAGCTGTTGATAAGACTCCAAGCCTCGAATCGAAGATGCACGTGGGCCTCCTCGAGGTTTTAACTAATATGGGATAGGAGTTGAATTTAACACAGATTCAACTCATTCTATCACACAGTGATAATAATAATAATAAGCGACACTAGGTTTTCACTCATGAAGAAGAGCGCCCCCCAACCGGAAAATAATCGTAACAAGTTCGTTTATTTTTTAAATTAAAATTATAGGTACTCAGTGAAAATGTTGGGGGGGGGGTTAAAACATGTGCTGTCAAGTGCTTAATGTACTGGAATGAGGTTCGTTTGACAGCACAGGTTAGAACCCTCACGATTTTTCAACTAGTGTATTCCTTAATAAAAATCGAGGACGAGATATGGTCGTGTTATCCGATTTCATGGGAGAATTGGTTATGTAGGGTCGTGTTTTAGTATTGGTGGAAATGTTGGAAATGATCCATAACCAAATGTGGATTTTGGTAAGATATTTAAGGTTGTAAAAAACATCCATGGCCCCCGCTGCGCCTATGAATATGCTTTTGGCTGTTATCTCGATTGATATAAATACTAGGCTTATAATATGTTGAAAAGTTCCTAGTACAATATTCACATGTGTGTTTGAATTTAATGACACACTACACACTTACAATAATGATATCAAATTGTTATCCCTCGGTCAGGACTTCCGTGGCTACGGAAGACAAGTCTAGCCTTAAATGGCGGACATATCTCGGAAATGGCGATCATAATACGACTATATCACGGCCATAATATACCATATTATCGGATAATACTTCTAAAAATCTACCTCAATTTATATTAGGATATTTTATTTAAAGTACCTTCCAAACACCTAGGGTTGTCCCTTATCTTTAGATGATCGTATTCTTCCAACACATTCCTATTACACAAAGTAAAGAACCAATGTGTTAGTTATGCCATGGTCGAATGGTTTATGAAGACCAAATCCTCCAACAAATTGAGAAGTAGCCAGATTGTTCTTTATTTTTAATATTCATCCATTCATTTCATCGTTTCCCTTTTCGTTAATTTATTTAATAATTAAAAATTGGTTTCTCGCTTTATGCCTACATCCAAATCATCCCTTGTGCTTCACATATTTAACGTATTCAATCCACGCTTTCAGCGTTCCATGAAAACTTTTACAACTCTTTCAAGCAGAGTGAATTCATACCTCCTCTCTATTTGCCGAGTAAAACAAATCATGTTTAAATAAGTGTGATTAAATATCTAAGTTTTCCCCATTTAAAACTCTTAAACGTAAGAATTTCCAACAGAATAAGAAAAGTTAACGAACACCTTCACTCTCTCTCTCACTCTACATCCAGGTCCTGCCCCCTCCCCACCGTCCATATTCTCCAGCAACCTACAGAAGCTGCCAACATTCGGGATTTGTCTCACGCGTCTTCAATAATCCTCATTTGTCAAACTTTAGGCTCTGAATTGTCGGATTTTTACTTCGTTTTGAGATTACATCAGTTTGGAGAATTAGATTAAAACTTATCTCTCGCCTCACTCCAAATCTTCCTCTTCGTCTACACTGTCTCCACATAAGTTAGTGCCCGATGAAAAAATTGCGATGAGGGAGTTTGTTAACTTAATCTTACTGCCTGCCTCTCTCAAAACAGGGTTGGATGCTACACACACGCACATAAACACATTTTTGGTATCTCGGTTTTATCACCTATTTGGGCCTTGTCTCCTTCAGTCTTTCTCAGTGGGTATCTCAATGTGGGGTTTGATTCACGGGGCGTCACATGATATGAAATTCGGCACACTTCTAACCGATAGGCACTAGATTCGGTGATAATAATACCCAATAGCTTAATGTCGTTAAATAATATTGGTATGAGACAGCCACCACCTTTCCCAAACTAGGGTATAGAAAAGATAAGAGCAAGTAATATATCACTCAAAGAAGGTTTTAGTTATTTTTTTAATATTTTCATTTTGAATTTAAAAATATTCAACCAACTTTATTTTAAAAAATATAGAGAAATAAAAACTACGAGAAGATATCGTTTCTTTAATACCCTGCAAATCTTGCTACCCTTTGACAGCCAACATCAAAACTATTTGTCGTGGAAAAATATATACGAGTAATTAGTTCTGACCAAAGGCTAGTAGATTCCCTAAATTGAGAAGTATTAACGCCACATAGTTTATAATTTTTATATAATTAATTTAGTTTTGAGTTTTTAAATACAAATATTAACGCAACATGGACAGAATAATTTGTGGAAAAAGTAGTTTATAAGTAATATGAGGACGGAAAAATAAAAATGTACGGCAGTTACAGCTGTGAGTTTATTATTATCATTATTAACCGAATTTAGTTATCTAAAATTCTTTGCCTTATTGGCAGATAGCTCTTGCATATAAGGTAATGGTTGTACACACTATAATTAAAAAGAATTTGCTATAAATATATTTAATGAATTATATCGATGAGGAGTGAATGGGGAACAATGAGATGTGGCTTTTTGTTTAATAGAACATGTGGGTATTGTATTAATGGCGCAATTAAAGACCCCCAAACCCCCAGAAAGCAGTTACAGTTGAAGAACTCTTGAAGAATTAATGGAGATCACCACTCTTTTGTTCTCAGTTAAATATGTTATAGGGTTTAAATTAATTTATATTTCATGGTCTAAATTTTGTTATGGTTTAAATTTGTTTATAACGTTCACTTCAACTGGTTTTATATTCACTACATATTCATATGGAAGAGAATTCATTCAATATATAACATTGGTATTTGTTGTATTACAGACGTTATTGCAACTCGATTTCCACCCCACTAAACAACCTAAGATTTGAAGTTATATTTGCCATGACATAGACACACAACTTGAGCCAGAAGATATATTTTCCTGTTTCTATTTCACTGTATTGAAATGTTTGAGTTACTCACCTTTGTGCATCTGACTTTCATGTTTGCGACACTTCGCCCGTCGGTTTTGGAACCAAACCTGGAATAATGGAATAAAGCTACATCATATTTATACACCAAATTATACCTTCCTCTTCCCTCTTTGAGCGAATTGGTCAATTTATTCTGTCGCCGGACACTCTCAAACCAGTATGTACATTAGATATACACATACATGCACACAGGGAGTGGTAATTGGTATGTAAGTAAACTTTTAAAGCCAAAGGCCAGCTAGAGTTTTAGGTTACGTTAAACTTAGGTCGTCAGGTTTAATGAGGTTGGAATACGATTAAGTGTAGGAGCGATTAAGATGTTCCTTTATTTATTTAAAAAGGAATTAACCAACGAAGGAAATTCCACCGAAAGCAGTGAAGTTAGGGGAAGCGGAATAAGGGTGAAAAAGACAGAGAGGAGACTAATCGACGGCGGTGGTCAGCTTACGTCGCGGTACCGGGTTCGATCACGGCATGAGGGGACACAAACGCCAGCGCACGATTGGTGGACGCGCTGTGCTCAGCCCTGTATTCGGGTGGGTAGATCTTACACTTCTCGTTACACACACTGCTTTCTTTCCTCTCCCATCTTCGCACCACAACACACACGCACACTCTCTCTGTTCCAAGGAATCCTGCCGATGGGTATCTATATCCACATACCTCTGACGCGGAACAGGTCCTTCTGCCCCTGGGCGACGAAGGTACCACCTGAACGCTGTTTGATGTCAAAACATAATACTCACTGGCACCTCTCCCCAAAGAGGACCGGCTCATAGTGCCATCAGACTTACCAGCAATTGTCATACTAACCTTTATGTCTATTTCATTATCCGGTCGGGATCTGCCTGGATAAAGGCAGGTTAGCGAACCACTACTACCACTACACTTCACAAAGAATAAAGGAAGGCACGGAAAGATAAAGAAACATGAATAAAGAAGAATATTTTTATTTAGAGACAAAACCAACGAGGGAATCTCCCGCATGAAATTTGTAAAGAGAGACCTGTAGAGAAATTGGTGAAGTTAGACGAAGGGAAATAGGGGGAAGATATATAGCTGCAGAAGCGTCTGAGACGTTGGGGCCAGGGGGGCACGAAATCCCCCAGAAACCTGCTGCAGAATGGGTGTCCTTGCAATTCCTGCCGCCCATTGCTGAAGAATAACAAGGTCAAGAATTCGAGTACGAATTGAAAATAGGAATACAAGTAGGAACTTGAACACAGGAATTCAAGTACATACTTGAAATCAAGAAATAAAGGTGAAACTTCAGAAAACCCTACGCCTAGTTTGTTGTAGTAAAAACAGTACTGACGGTGTTATTAGTCATTCCAGTCGTCACCTATGGCTTTGGTTAGGCACGGAAAGCAGTCATTATTAAGATACTAATCTTAAAAATAACGGCTTTCCGCGCCAAAACGAAGCTGTAAATGATGCCTAAAAACACCATCAGTACTGTTTTTACGTACTTTCTATTTATTTATAGATTATTCGTATATGCGTTTGGTTACTGGAAGCCATTATCGAGCCACGCTACGTGGGGTCTTTATAGGAGGGGGGTTCCGCTCCCCTCACCCCCCCCCCCCACTCGCACCTAGGGAACAAGTAATACGAAGAAACCTTATCTAAAACACAGAGTAGTATTACAAATTTGAAAGCCTAGCATTAGGTTCGAGTCCAAAGACAAAACAAACTTACTATTTAGTGCTGGTGATATTATAATCAAGCCGTACCTGTCGCAACGCCTTGCTTTCAAAATGAGGCTATAATTTCATAAAATTATATTAAATTTAACGAGGAATTACAAGAAGTTTTATTAAAGATTAAAAATTTAAATACGCAAAAAACCCACATGACTCCATTAGGAACGTTATGCACACGGGTTTTGGCGCGAAAATCGAAAGCGGTGCTCCTATAAAAACTTGTATCCAGGGTTGCTGATGTGTTAATTAAGTTCAAATTTAAATGTTGCCAGTGTGTGAAAATAATGTTATTTTAACATTAACAGAAGGCAAGGCTGACGTATTTTAAATGTCAATTTTAACCCAATCATGGTGTAGTATCTTAAAAATATATACTTTCCGCGCCAAACCGAAACTATATATGACGACTGGAATGCCTAAAAAGACCATTAGTACTTTTATAACCCAAAATATGGCGTAGGTTTTCTGAAGTTTAACCAAAATAAACTAGAAACTTGAACTCAATAGTTCAAGTACGAACTTGAGCGGTTATTGTGAATTCTTTGTAAAGTTTCAACATGATTCGACAATGAGTTCTTCGTTTATTGTTTGGATGTATATTTTACGTGGTAAATTTTTGGACATAATACAACTACTACCTTTAGATAAATGGTATGTAGTTTGGCTTAGGCTTCACGTGGATAATGGGTAGCTTTGCTCGTAGGTCATCTTGATAAATCCTAGTGGTTCTTTGCGAATTTTAAGATTTGGCACTGAATCTTTGCAATTACGGTTTCACCATCCTTTAAATATTACGTCTATTTCGTCATTCTGTTATAAAAATATTATTTTCAATTCCATTTTTAGTCTTATATATTTAGGTTATATATGTGTCTTCCACCATTATTTTGCCTATAACTTAACTATAATTGTGTGTTGCTCGAAAAGTATGCTAACTAGCATGCTTATACATGAGCTTAAAGATGTTATTCTTCTTCAATAAAAAGTTTTGAGTTTTTTAGTTGTTTTTTCTTTAGTATGCTCTTATGATAGTAATTCTGAGTTGGTAAAAGGGGAGGGGGGCCTATCATATTGCTTAGAAAAACTGGAATCAACTTTTAACCCTCCCCTCCCCCAAAAAACTATTTAGAAAAGTACTATCCCCACTGATCAAATTAATCAATTCAATGTGATAACAGAAGATATTACTCAGTACATAAATTTCAAGGCTTCTTGCCTCCTTTTTCGGCTGTATAGTGAAGTGAGGATGTCTGAAATCTTATAAGGAAGAACAGAACACGAAATTTTATGTACACTAGTACAGTTATTTAAGAGGGAGGGGGGATACAAATATAACCTTCCATACGTTTAAAACCTTAATCAATCCCTGGCTGAGAAACGAAATTAAAAACTCGTCTTACTCTTATGATCATGACCCCTCATCACCATGGATACAGTCACTTGGTATGCGTGAATAAGGACCGTCTCTCAGGCGTGCTCGATGCATTGTGATGGTCGCTACTCGTGGTTATACCAAACGCATACCATCGCTGGGCACATTTGCAGTTTACCTCACCCGAAACTAGATAAGACTACTAATTTAGTAAATTCTAAAGGTGTCAGAGAATCCTTTAGGGCAAGACTTCAAGGCAAATATACTAATTTAACATTTAAATTCAACCAAGAAATCTCCTTTACAAGCATGTACAACACATTGTTAATAAATATATTCAAATAATACCAGTTATAATAAATTTCAACCACACATATGATATACATGTATGTCAGATACATTAGGCTCGCTCTACTTGCATTCATGTGTACTTAAAAATACACGGCCATATGTGTACGTCGTAAAATTGGTGTTTTATATAACGAGCTTTGAATTCTCCAAACAATGGCTTGTACAGCTGAAAGATAAAATGGCGGAGCCTCAATGTTTAAAGAGTGGTGAGATAGATGGAGAGTGGTAGAAAAAGGTGGGGGTGAAAAAACTCAATTATTATTTGCCTGGTGTTGAGGTCATCTCTTGCACACTTCTTTTTTTTATAACTTACGTACTATATTTTATTTTTATCTAACAATTCTTGTTTTTTGATAGGGTCGCTATATATATTTTCTTTTTTATTTATTTATTTTATTTATTTCTTTATTTTCTTTTCTTTTCTTTATTTATTATTAGGCCTAGAATCTATTATTTAGGGTAGTCTGAAAGTCTTGTCAACATTGTTTTAATTTTCAATTTCAAATATTGTTTTAATTTTGTATTTCAGATGTGAATAATATTAATCTATTGTTTATCTATTGAAAGTGAATAGACTAAAACCAGTAAATCTATTTGGTATTATTTTATTGTTACTCTATTGTTAATACTTTTCGGTAGAGGGCGACAAGACTTTCAGACCACCTTGTAGTCCGGTACTGACTATCTCCCTTTTTGATATTGCGTTAATTTAATTAATTAAAAATTGATTAGTGTACAAATGTGGTATCTTCCGATACACCCATACCTCATATTTAATTTTTAACCTCCTTAGTTTTATTTCCCACATATCTTCACTTCTCCTAACATCACCAGTTTCTTTACGTCTTTAAAATACCCTCCGGCGCAGAGGTTAACGTAAGTTTATATATACCAGTTGTAAGGTATTTTTATTATTGATAATAATAATACATTAAAACCCCATTAAATCCCAAGTCCAAAACCATCTGGTAAAATTTCCTTCTGTTTCGAAGAAATTAACAGGAAGGCCACTGTTAGCTTTAGAGGTTCCTAGTTTAGCATCCTCTAGTATCCAAATAAGCCTGATCAAGCTCCCCTATACACAACTGCATCCCGAGACTAGGGAAGGACGTGGTCTGACACATGAATAAAATATCCTTCCATGGGTTTTACTGATGTGGTAAGTATGTGGAAGGGTCTTTAATTCTGATTTTATCGGTGCTTAAACCGCTCAGCTTCCCGCTCAGGAGCCGCGCCAATGGCCTCCAATATACCTGCGCTTCGGGAATTAGTTTTGGAAGGAAATGGCTGAATTATTGGTCTGTCTAACATGACACGGGCTTAAGAAAAAAGATTAAATAAAATTTCGCATTATTTTTATCACCTTCGTATTTTTATTTAGGGTTTGTTGGCGTAGGTTTGTTTAAATATTTATTTTTTATTATTTTATGTAAAAGGAATTTATAAGGTGTGTATCGATAGGAATGGAAATCTTTTCATTGTAGCTTTTTTTCTCTGACTCTCGCACTAACACTTTGAATGACCTTCCATTCCAAGGCATAGAAATAAGCATAAGGACCTGGTACTTGAAACCATTACTTAAATTTATAATATTCGGTTAGCTATCGATAGCGCACAATCTCCTAGTAGAAACTCATTAGAAAGTAGAAAGAAAAGTAGATTCCAACCTCTTTCGTCTCTATTCATAGAGTTCTTTTAAAGGAATTATTGTATAGACATTAGGAAAGGTTTATATACATGAAGCAACCATTAGGGATACGTTATATAGAATGGAGCGATACTATGCCTCCAATTACAGAATTCAGAACCAGCAAAGACTCCAAAATCCACTCGGGGCATTGGCGGATCCAGGCTAAAAATTTCGAGGGGGGGGGGGCGCTAACCTGAATTCCTCCCTCTGTGTAGTCTGAGAGAAGGGTAGTGATCATTAATAATAATCATCTTACACAACATTGATAATAAATAACAGTAATTCACACAGGAATGAGCACTAACTCTCTCAGATGCGATTTTTTTTCCCACATCAGAAAATTATGAAATGTAGTTTTTGGACATCACCTAAAGTATAATAATCAATTTAATCATTATTTTTGAGATTTAGCTGTATTTTAGACATGTATCATATAAGGTACATTTGATCGCAACGGTTTAAAAATTGTTTTTATATATATTCCATATTATTAAATAACTCTTTCTGAATAGCAGAATTCAAGTATGGCTTAAAAATGAGATATAAACATAAACGGGTCTGAAATTTGGGAGGGGGGGGGGGTCAGCCCACTATTCTTCCCTCCCCTGGATCCACGCCTGAATCGGGTCTAGTTCAAAACGAAGGATGTGGATGAAAGTCAGAGATGAAGAATAGGTAAAAAGAAGATGTTGCTAAGAATACCAAATGAGGCTGCAAGATAATACTTTTATAAGATTTTTTTTTAAATTCCTTAAAAATATTTCATAGTTAAACTATTCGCTACTATATATCTGTCTTTTGTATGGTTCTTTTAAGTGAATATAGTATTTCAGTTTTCCTTTAAGCACTATTTTCTTTCCCTAATTTCTATTTTGCCTCTACTAGGAGTAACTAGTGAAGGAGAGTAGAGGGGAAAACTCTTTACTTCCCCCCTCCCCTCCCTAACTAAAAGAGCGAGGTATTCCCGTCTGGTTCTGAAGGCCACAATAAATTCTACCTCCCCTCCGCAACCTTGCTGTAGCTGACATCCGAAAGATTGCCTATCTATTAAAATTCTCTCCTCCTGCTTACCAACTTAAGCAGTTACCTTTTTACCCTTGCCATTTTACCCTTCACATTTCCCTGTTGCCAAGTTCCCTTATCTATTTCTTTTACACTTTTCCCCTCACCTTTCTCTTATGCCGATTACCCACATCCCTTACCCTTCCCTATTATCCATATTTATGACCTTTACCTATTACGTTTACCTGTTTACCTTTGCTTGAATTTTAACGCTCAGCCACTTACCACTTTCTCTTGCTTATTACTCTTACTTATTACCCTTGATTATTATATTTACCCATTACCATTACCCCTCACGTACCAGTTTTCCCCATTATTTTTACCTTATCACTTTACCAATTAAATATAACCATTACCTTATTGATTATCATTACCTCTTCTCTTTAACTTTAAATTATGCCTATTAACCTGTCCATGCCTCCTTTCTTTACTTATTACCTACCGCCTTTATCTCTTTCCTTTACATTTGCCTATTTTTTTATCTCTGATTAACAATATTGCTCCATTTAAGCCATTTTATTTCATTTGTTCCATTTATCTTACATATTTGTTTCGTTTTGTTCCCTTTCGTCTCAGTTGACCCATTTGATTCCTTTATATTTATCTCATTTGCTCCATCTAAAAATGATTTGTTCCATTTTATTCCGTTTATTCCATTTGTTCCGTTTTATTTTATTTGTTTCATTTTCTCCATGTATTTCATTTGTTTATTTATATTATTTGTTCCTTTTAGTTCCCTCTATTTCATTTTATCTCATTTGTTCTATTTTACCAAATTTGTTTCCATTTTGCTTCACTTGTGTTATTTTATTTTATTTGTTCCATTTTTGCTTCATTTGTTCCATTTTATATTATTTGTTCCATTTATTCCATTTTATCCAATTTGTTCTATTTTATCTAATATGTTCATTTTTATTTCATGCGTTCAATGTATTCTATTTGTTCCATTTGTTTTTATTTGTTCCGTTCTATTGTATTTGTTCTATTTTATTCCATGTATTCCTTTCCTCCCATTTTATATTATTTGTTCCATTTTGTTTTATGTACAGTCTAACCCCCCTATTTGCGGGGGATAGGGATCACGAACCCCCGCGAATATTGAAAAACCACAGATAGTTGACGCTACCCCCAAAACACCCCCAACCCTTCCTAAACATCGTAATACGCTCCCCATATTACACAAATCTTTCAAATCGGTTTCAAATTTGATTCTGCCTATTAAAGCTTCTAGTAATAATCATTAAATTTAAGTTTGTTTTATTTTTAGTTTATGGTGAATTAGTTAAGGTGATACGAGGCTGTAATTCATTATACTTATATATGTAGTTGTTTCGAGTCATGTCAGTAACTCTTAAGGTGGCGGATTGTAGTTACGACACTATGAAATTGCACGAAAGGAGGTCTGGCAGTCAGTGAAGAAAAGTGAGAGAGGTAGGTCTAATTTGTCTTGATGACCAAATTTGAAAAAGCTAGGAGAAATTTTGATTAATAATGCTACTAGTCAATAATAAGTGGTGTCTCAATCATCATTATCTCTATTGCAATGTTTTTACTCACTGACTACGTTAATCTTCATTTAAATCGTGGTTATGCATATTAAGATTTTTTTTTATCTTGTTAATTTGGATGTCATTACGACATAGCACCTTTGGATTTACTGTTCCCAGAGAAATTGCATGAACACTTGTTACTCGCTGTCTGTTATCCCCAAAAGAGTTCTATAAGCACTGATATATCGAGTTTTAACAGAAATTCTCAACAAATACACAAATCACCGCCCACACACGTGGGACACAAGCGTACGGAATGGAGCGCGGGAAATCGGTACATATACTATACATACTGCAGTCGAGCGACTTAGATCTGAACGGTGATTGGCTGGAATCGTCCCGCCTCAGCCAACCGACACTTACGTTTTACGACCATGTATGTAGGTTACCGCGGATGTCTGGAAATGGCGCAAATTTTGAATTTTAAGGCCCCCCCAAATTTTCCGCGGATAGTTGAAGGCGCGGATCGACGAGGGTCGACTGTATTCCATTTGTTCCATTTTATATTATTTGTTCCTCTTTGCTTCACTTGTTCCATGTATTTATTTTGTTCCATTTTATTTTATTTGTTCCATGTATTTCCTTTACTCCATTTACTTTGTTCCATTTTGTCCCATTTGCTCCATTTCGTTCGAATTTTATTCCTTTGTATCAAAGTATCTGGGCAGAAATTTAATGCCACTCCGTCTCGACGGTTCATTTCACCGCGTTTCTCCCATGTCTTCCACCAAGGCGACTTAATTATAGAATTAGGGAAGTCGGGTTGGGAGAGTTGCGCGGCTTAGGGAAAACTTACCCTAAAAGTCTGGTAATATGGATACTTGGGGTGTGCACCCTTCCTTTACTTCCATATCCATTAACTTTCTTTACCTGCTTCATTTCAAATAGATTCTGGCATAGATGCCTTATCCGTTCCTTTTTCATGTTTTGTCAATTAAAAAAATAAAAATCAGTAATTTATCCACTCGGATATTAAGGTTATATAAGGGTTTGTGGCAATAATTCAGTGGCAAATGGCTCCCAAATTGAGCGAGCGTAGATGACTCAGATAACAACAATGGGAAAATGGCACTTGGTAGAGATGTCACTCGGTTGAAAATGGTACTCATTGCAAATGGCTCTTGATGGAAGTGACACTCGCTGGGAATGGCCCCGTGCAGAAATGGCGCTCGGTGGAAATGTCTCTGGCGGACATGGCCTGGAATTTGGTAAAAAATATCACTTGGCGAATATAATACAACGTAAAAATGGCTCTTGATGAAAATAACACTTGGTGGAAATTTCACGGGGTGAAAATGGTAATTAATGGAACTGGCACTTAATGAAGTGACACATGGTGTATTGGTACTTTGTTAAAATAGCACTGGATGAATATGGTACTTGGTGAACAATGGCATTTAGCACCATCTGCGCTAGCGAGACTGGAGCTCTAAAGAGAGATCTTGTAGGGAAGAGGCAAACCTAGGCTCCAATCATATTTGACGGATGGTAAGTCTGCGACTGCCCAGGTATGAAAGAACTTCGATAGTGTATTGCTTACAGCAGGCGCACGATCGATAGGAAATTAAGAATAACAATTTAATTTAAGCCCAGAAGAACACGACGTGTAGCCAGTTTCAACTCTCAACGTATATATACGGCTTCTCATTTGCGGGAAAAGAGAAAACTTCCAATCCTGCATATGACGGGCGAAGCTTGTGTCACTTTTAACAATCTATTAATGGCAACCTACTGTTTACTGTACAATCCGAACCGCGTCATAAGAAATCCACCGCAAAATCTGGAGAGTTGCTAATCCCCAAAACGCAATGCGTTTGGCGGATTAGCAACTCTCCAGATTGTTTCCGGTTCCATTTCATTTTTAGTTTGTCATTCACGCCAGATTCACTCGAGTTTTTTTTTCCAGATTGTTTTCTGCTGGTTTATTTTTCTAGGATGTGTCTTACCTTATATATACTGTGCTCCTTGCCTAGCGTCTTCATTATTAGTTGAAAATGGCATGTTTGCCGAAACTAGTCCGATAGTTAGAAATAAAATTTTGATTCAAATATTGTGGTTTACCATTATCTTCCATATATATATATATATATATATATATATATATATATATATATATATATATATATATATATATATATATATATATATATATATATATATATATATATATATATATGTACAGTTAATGTAGTGGCATTATTAGACAACTGATCTACTTCAAGTCCAGCGTGACATCCTTTCGTCCTCGAACTGGAAAACCACATTTATAGAATAGCTCATCCACCAGTCCAAAAAAAACTGGTTTCAAAGTAGATCCGTTGTCTAATAATGCCACTACATTAACCCTACCAATTTGTCTTGGATCCTTTTTCCCTATATATATATATATATATATATATATATATATATATATATATATATATATATATATATATAAATATAAATATAATATATATATATATATATATATATATATATATATATATATATATATATATATATATATATATATATATATATATATGACATTAATGTTAATGGGAGAAGTATAATGGGAAAAGGCAGCAATTTTTTCTCGCTATAATTCGTATGTTATGGGTGGTGCAAACAATGGCAGACGTGCTACCAACAAATTCCAATTAAGTCTCGGAGGACAACCGTCGATTTACTGGCTTAGGACAGGACTCCAAATCCAATTAAGCGAGCTCACATCCTCTTCGTTAATTGATAGCTGGAAATGTAGGAGTGATTCCAGGGAAGGAGCCAAAAAGACCCTTACCCCTGCCCGATGGGGAAAAGCGGGACTGATTGGGCTCTTGCTTATTTCCCCATGATTTCCCCGACGTGAGTGTGTCGGTTTCGATGAGAAATGGGAGGCGGGGAGGTGAAAGATGCGAGAGAGAGTGTTGGGTGATGCGGAGAGAGAATTCTTTTTGAAGTTGGTTTCGTTTGGACGCAATAAAGGCAAAATTTTGATTTAATTATTATTATTTGATTAAGAAAGAAATGGAAATTTATGTAAGCTCAGGGGAAGCCGGCGAGAAGAAAGAGGAAATTACGAAAAGATAGAAGATGGGAAAAGAAAGAAGAAAAGAGTCAGGAGAAAATCGAATGTCCAGGTTGTTATGGCAATTCGTCAATTTCAGTGTGTGAGAAGAGATATAGGCGAAGAATGAAAATATGAAGAAGAATAGAAAGAAAGGAGGTAAAGGCAATGTTTGTCAAGCTTTAATATTGGGAGATTAGAAGAAGATTAAACAGCTTTCAATAGACCATTTTGAGCCTTCGGAATAGAACTAGAACTGCGAACCTATTGCTCAAAAACCCTGCAGCACACCAATAATAGATGAACAGAACAGTATGCAGTGATTTGTTGACATACAGTCAAATAATTACATTAGTGTGGAAGCAAAGGAGGAGAAAAAAGTAGCTCAGATCGAGGTCAAATTAAAACCTTAATTCGAAAGTCGCTTCATCAAATAGGCCACTCTAGTCCAGGCTTTACCTAAATTTGTTAAGAACCTAAATCCTCAGTATTTAATATATGAGGTTTGCCACCTAGCTATCTAGGCAAACATGGAGGTGACTTGATGCTCTAATTTATTGTTTGTTTTTAAAGGTTTCAAATGTGCTTGCCAATTTCTAGTATCTGAATGATTAAAGCTATAATAATGACAATTTAGATTAAAATTATTCTTAATATTTTCACGTTTTTTTGGTCTAAGATTTCCATTTTCTTTAAGTAATAAGGCTTTTTAAAAAGAAAATAAGTGTTTTTTTTCAACTAAATTGCTTTGAATGTCTTAGTGAAAATCTACCACTTGATGTGTCAGAAAAGTGATTAATGATAAGTAAATATATCACGGCTTTAGTAAATAAGACTTCGTCTAGTCGGGAAGAAACAAATACGTCTTAAATCCATTGTTTTTGAAGAACATAACATCGTCTTTAGGCAGAGTGACCTTATAGGCCTTGTAGAGAAGGAATAGTAGATTACCTAAGTCAAGGTTAATATAAGAGCATTCAGGAGCGACTTGGGAGCCTCGTCCATCTTCTAAAATTATATCTGAGCAAAGAGCTCCATTTTGATCTTGGCGAAGGAACGCGGCCAGGCTTAGTCGCTAAATTTGTGAGTTTGGAAAGCAGCGATCAAAGTCGTGTAGACCTTATGCGCGTATCTCCAGCCTAAGCCAATTTTAGTTGCTTTTATTACAAGTTAAACTGCAACAGACAATCTCAAATGAATCAGGATAAAGGAAAATCGAGGAGAGATAAAATGGATTAAAACATAGGGTTTAAAAGTCAAAGAAAGAATAGGACAAAGAAGATTACAGCGCTTGAAACTGAAGGCGAGCACAGCATAACAACATCGAAGGAGATGAGATAAGTCTCTAGAAGGAAGATGCTGCCGTTTATTTACTAATGCTTATTTGCTATTACTTGGTTGTTATAGTTTAATATTCCTTGCAATTATTAGATAATATTACGAATTTATAGTTGAAAATTTATGTTTATTAGTTACTCTCAAATTCATTTATTCTCTCGGAATAAAGCTTACTTTTAAGTGTATCAATTTGGCTACAATTTCTTTAGCGACATATAAATGATCAAGAATTAAGGGAATGCCATTGCAAAAGAATCCAGACGCCAATACGATTTTTCTATCTTTTCCATTTTCTTAATGAAAGTGTCCTTCACTCCAGCCGTACCACCTTTAAGTACCCTTTAACCTTTAAAAAAATTCACTTTAACTTAACCCAAAGGGAAAACCAATGAAGCAGGTGTCTACTTAACCACAGTAAAGCCATTAATTACCCCTTGTTCTACCTAGAAGAGAAAGGAAGATGTCAATAAAAGAAGGTATATTCAGCGCAAAGGTGTTGTCAGGCGGGCAAGTGTTACATCGAGTAGTTCTATCCATACTGATAATTTTAACCGTACAATAGATTTTCGCCAGACGTAAAATAATTTACCCGTTAATGATGTTCGTCAAGAAAAATAATCTGTTCTTCATTGATTAAAGAAATCCCGAATTTAAACCTTTCGGAGGCTCAATTTCAATGTAGAAGACCCTTTACTCAAAATTAAATTGTAAATGATATTCTTAATGGCTTTAAATTAATTTCCTCTGATTTCTTGTATTTGTAAATTGTGAAGTTTGTCACTTCTCAGTATACCACTGAAGATGGTATTTTTAACTCCATCCGAAACTGGTCTCTTGATTAAATATTACGTTCTTATGCAGTGGTTTTATTATTATTTAACCTACACGTTATTGCGTTAAGAGTTTCAAATATACGGAGCACAAAAGTTGCTTTACAATAATGAAATTCATAGGAACTTTATTAAAAAGTTTAAAAAATGAGGTTTAAATGCATCGGGTTTCCTTCAGCACCGGATGGTGTTCAGATATGAATCAATTTCACATCGGCTGTCATTAGCTGTAGACCTCACATTAAAATCTCGGTCCCTCAAAGAGAAATAAAAGCGGTCGCAAAGGAACCAGATCAGTGGTAAGACCCCTACTAAATTATCTATCTATCTATCTATATATATATCATCATCACTAACTCTATAATTTAAGAAGGGAATCTTTTTGAGTATTTGAATAATATTTTATCTTAGTTTGGTAATGACTTATGCTTTTTATCAAAGTTATTTCTAATAATTCTTTTATAATATCAAAAAACAAAATGGTGAAGTTCGGAAATAAATATAAGTATCGAAATTTTGTGAATTTTTTAAAACCCAAAGAATTAAAAATGGTGAAGTTCAGAAAATTTATTTTTATATATCTTTTATAACTATATTTTAGCAACGTTATATTTTGAAAGGGGGGAAATTTAGTTTAGAATTCCTTTATAAAATTACAAGCCATACTTCGTATTCTTTCTTACAGAAAGAGCTTGATTCCACAGGCCCCCCTACGGGGTGTGGCCTACGGCCTTATTTGCTATTCTAAACCGCTTTTTTTAATCCTCTTTATAGACTCTTTATTTTAACACCCTAAAACCTTTTTTTTTAAGTTATTTCATCCGGTTTGATATATAGAAAAACCTTCGTCTCTTTTTTCATCTAAATTTGTTTTATATACGAAATGATAGTAAAAAAGCGCCAAAGTCCTAATTTTAATACATTTTTTGAACTTCACGATTTGTATGTTTTTTCATTCCAAATCATTCGATAATTATATTTATTTTTCTGAACTCTAAGAAAGAACTTTGATAAAAGCTCGAAACATACAAAAAACAGACCTACGAATAAAAGTTTCAAATAAACCTGACCTCAAAAACATGAAATATTACTTGTCCACTAAGCAAAAAAAAACCATTTTCAAAAATATCAAAAATTCACCAAGTTAAATTATAGAGTTAAGGATTATAATTGGCGAAGTTCAGAAGATTTATAAAAATTTAACCATGGCTGCTTTTTTTTAGATTTTAAATTTTGATCTTAGTAGCGAAGCGCAAGCTCCCCCGCGTAGGGGGGAGTGGCGAAGCCATTGTCTGGTATATATATATATAATTTTTTTCAAAAGAAAGCCCCTTTTTAGATATTTTAACAAAGAAAAACCAAAATAGTATAGAAACATCAGTTTACAGGAAGCCCACTAATATGATGCTAGGATTAAACTGTTTAGGAGCTTAGATTTGAAATATAAAATCTCGTCCATTAAGACTCTTATTCACCGCGCATACAATCTTGGTTCATCTTATATTCTGATAGATAAAGAATTCCCACACCTCAAATCCTTCTTTTTAAGCAATGGTTTTCCTTTAAATATTGTTGAAAAGTCAATCCTCACATTTTTAGGTGGAGTTTACCAACCTTGTCACCCGGAAATAACGGTGGCAAAAGACAAACATTACTTGATTATGCTAGAGCTGAGTATTTATAATAAAGTCCTTAACCGAAAATTACACGCATTGTTAAAAAAATATTTTTATCAAATAAAATTTCAAATTTCGAATATTTTTGTGAACTAAAGTGTAAAATTTTAAATATATTTGTCAAATAAAATTTCAAATTTCAAAAAAAAAAATCTTTCTAAAAAAAAGGATCCGGTTCTAAAGAGTCTTAGGAGTTCAACAATATACTTATTTAAATGTCTTGGGTGTTCCGATGGCAAATACATCGGAAGCTCCGTGAGAACTCTGAAGGCAAGATTCTCGTCTCATATGGGCATAAGTAATCGAAGAGGCGAGATACTTCAAACTAAAGAAAATTCAGCGATCAGAGATCACGTAATAAAATGTAAAAGCGATATTTCTATAAAAGATTTTGAAATTTTAAATTGGCATAAATGCCCGAAATATTATATAGTAAACTCTCACCAGATCTAAATAGTGATTTGTCGTCGGTTCTTCTCCTACCTAGCTAAATTATTTTTTGTATATGGTCTGCGAATCTCATTTTGGTGTTTCTTAAGTAAACCTGGAACATCGTTTGACCCGAGCTAAGGCTAAGTTGGTGTTTTTATACAAACAGTTTTCTGAATAATTTTTACTTTTATGTTTCGTTAAATGTGGTTTTGGAAAGTTAATAGTGCTTAGTATTTCGTTTAATAATAATTTTTTCAAAAAGTTTTATATAAATATTGGACTCATAATCCTACTTGTAAAATTTAAGTAATTTGCAGTCACTAACTAATTTAAATATTTTAAAAACCTGTCTTTTTACTATAAATCTAAAGTCTAATTTTAAAAATGATTTGTACTCTAATTTTCCTATTCAAAGGTAAAACTATCAAAGTTATATTTGTACCTTTAGAATTGTTCTCTAGTGTATATTTTATAGTCCTAAGAAGATGACAGTATTATGGTCGAAACATTGCCACTAATCCCCCCCAAAAACCCCCAAACCCCCAATGATTTTCGTTGCCTTGGGATTTCTGTTAAAAATTAAATTCAGACTCTCTAGAAACTATCCTCATCAATATATATATATATATATATATATATATATATATATATATATAATGAAAAAATTCACAAAGTGGCACGTGAGGAAAGCAATAATATGAAAATTAACCTACTGAAAAGTGAAAAGATGAATCCAAGCACTTTCGACTATAGTTGCAAGTTCATTTTCAAGGAATAGCATGAAAATATAGGGTACAAAGATACGTAGAGATCGCCCATCACATAGTACAACCAATGGAAAAAACAAAAAAACAAGACAGAAAAATACAAGGAAAAAGAATAATAGGCAGTTAAAAACAGACATATGCATTTCTAAAACGATATATACACAACAACGCCATGTATATGAATGGAATATGGTTGGATGAGAAAAAAACAAACATTTTAAAAGATTATCATTAGAACAAAAACATTTAGGGCTAAGAGTTAATCCACAATCATAACAAAGACACGTGGTGGGGGAGGCAATGCGAATGATATTATACTAATAAAGAGTGACAACAGGCTGCTTTATGAAGTTATTTCATTTAGTACAAGTTTTTTTAAAACGGGGTCGAGTTTAAATAAGCCAGGGAAAATGTTCATATTAGGTAAGATACCAACTAATAAACACTCGACAATATTTCTTTTTGTGAAATCAGCGGAATGATAAAGGAATTTTGTGAGTTCCAGTCAATGGGGTGGTTATTTTCGGATAAATGTAAAAATAAAGCACTGTTTATTTTACCTCTTCAAATATTATAGTTATGTTGGTAAATTCTAGTAGATAAAGATTTACCAGTTTGCCTGAAGTAAGGTAAATTACAAATAGAACATTCTATAGAATATACTCCACCTTTTTTTCTTATATTATTGTGTACTAACATTTTATATAAAGTGGATTCATATCTAAAATTTACAGAGATATTAAGTTACTTAAAAGTATGGGTGAGACAAAAAAATGGTTCAAAGTATGGCAAGATAAGACAATTTTTGTAATTGAAAACCGGTGTGTTATCAGTTCTATAAAAAGTTCTCTTTGCAAAGTTTAATGAAGTGTGCCGAAATTGACGAGGTTAACAAAGTTTCTTACCTATTTCAAAGATATTGGACAATTCCTTATCCAAAAATTCCGGACTAACGGCGTAATGCACTCAGAAACATAAAAGTGAATACAAACCGTTTAATTTTAACACTATGATAAGAATAGAAGGGAATATATGAACTAAAGTTAGACGGTTTGCAATAAACAGAATATTTAAAACCTGACGGTCAAGAAAAGGAAGAGTCCCATTTTCCTCAATTTCAAGGGTAAATTTAATAGAATGGACTAGAGAATTAAGATTACATAGAAAATTGTGAATATCTTTTGAGGAAGGCCAAAGGCATATAATATCATCAATGTAACGGTACCACACAATAGGAAAATCGAGGATTTGGAGCAAGAATAACGTCCCAAAGAATTCCATATAGAAATTAGAGAGGGTGGGAGAAAGACAACCCCCCATCGGAAGACCGAATATTTTAAGGTAAAATTATCATCGAATGAAAATTTACACTTTTTAGCACAAAGAGAAATAAGACTTAGGAAAGTATTGACCGGTACAGATAGATCTAAATTATGTAATTTATCGCAAAGTAGAGGAAGATGATGGTCCAAAGGAACTTTAGTCAAAAAGATGGACCCCACAAGCGGGGTTAGGTGATCCGCTTGTGGGGGTTTCAATTAACCTGCCACTTAGACCACTCGGCTACGCGGGTCTAAGGGGCGGTTTAATTGAGATCAAAGCGGTTGCTCGCTGCCTCAGTGTGCACAGTTCGAATCTCACCTTAGCTCGGATTTTTTCGAAATTATCAGTTTTCTTTTTCTTGCGGTGTGTTTGTTGGATTTATTTCACCATTCTCTCGCGCTCATGAGAGATACACATTATATATATATATATATATATATATATATATAGCCTTGGCCAAAATTATAGGGGAGGTATGAAAAAGTGAAGAATATGATTAAAACTCATTTATTTCATATTTAAGATAATACAAATAAACACTTTTAGGTATATTCTATCAATAATAATATTTGATGTGTCCTCCTTTTGCTTTTATTACCGCTTTTATGCGTTTTTGCATACTTAAGACTAAGTTGGCACAGGTGGTTGGCTCAATTTTCTGCCACTTTCATGAATTTTGGTTGTTAATTAACTTTTTGAGGAGCATTTGTGCACCCTCGCTCTTGTGTCCATGTGTAACCACCAATGTTCAATGGGATTGAGGGAGCCACTTCAGCAACGTCACCCCTTTCTTTTCAAATCAACCCTTTGAGACTAGATGTGTGTCTTGTTGGAAGATTACACCATCTGGTATGTCATGATTGAAAATTTTACCTAAGGATGGTTGATAAACCTGGTCTAACATGCTGGTGTAAGTGTTGGAATTCATTCTGCCCTTACAAGTGAACAACAATTCTGGACCTGAAGACGACACGCAGCCCCAAACCATTACACTACCACCTTCAAATTCGACTGGTGGGCCAACACATCTCGGATCATAATTTTCCTCAACTCTTCGACGAACATAAACAGCTCCAGGGGTTCCAAAGATCTCAGGAGAAATCCAAATTTGACTGATCATTTTTGGTATCCAATAAAAATGTGTACAAGAGTAATAAATTGGTGGAAACCAATGTGGAGAACCTACATCAAAGTTGTTTTGCTCAGACCAAACAACTTTAGCCCAATCATCATCAGTCCAATCTTCATGCTCTATTGCTTAAGACAATCACTTCTTCTTGTTCACCTGAGGCCGCCACGGTCTCTTTCGTGTCTTACATCCTTTGAGCCCAACTTCTAATAACCTTCTTCTCACTGTGCATCTTGATATCTCTTTGTTTGTTTTTTTTTTCCTATGGGCGAAAGATGTCCTTTTCAGCTAAACGCATTAAAGTAATTATAAAAGCAAAAGGAAAACATATAAAATACTAATTATATTATAGATGAGATATATTCGACTGTTTATTATATTGTTTTCAATTATTATGTGAATGAGTTTCATTCGTATTTTCTATTTTTTTATACCTGCCCCATTATTTTGGCCAAGGCTGTATATAATTACACGAGGGGGTCTTAAAAATTTCATAGAAAAATGGAATAAAATCAAAACAAAAGTATAAATTTTACTTTTCAACAGCACTCCATTGTGGTTAAAACACTTTAGCAAACGTTAATCCATCGATTTAAACCATTTCTATAAAACTGAAGATTCTGAAAATTAAACCAACTTAAAACAGCTTTTTTTTTAACATCATCAACAGAAGAAACACCAGCATCCTTCATGCCTATGTTGTTTGGAAACAAAAGAAAGTCGGATTGGTAGAGGTCAGGGCAGTGCGGAGAAAGTCTGAGATCAACTCTAATCGAAATTCTTGCAAAATTCACTTTTTAAAGAAGAGGAACGAACGATATAGTGGTGAAAGATGACTCTTCTGTTAACTTTTCCGAGTCACTCTCCGCTATATCCTTTGAAGTTTTCTCAAAATACTTTCCTTAATAGTAGTATTGATGATTCTTCGCTCTTCGAGAAAGTGAAAAAGTATTACACCTATGGCATCCCCCCAAACAGTTGCCATCATTACCTTTCCTCCTGGCCGTTCAGACTTTGCTTTGATGGGTCCTCTTCTACCTCTTGGTATCCATTGTTTAGAGTACTCTTTGTCTTCCGGATCATAAAATAATGTTAAATCAAAATCTCATCCCTGGTGACATTTCTTTGCAAAGAACTCTCGGAATCTTCATCCCACTTGTTCAAATTTGCAGTGAAAGAGTAGCTCTCTTTTTCAACTGATGTTCAAGCAACAACTTTGGTACCTGTCGAGAACAAAACTTACTGAGCTTCAGTACGTCGGTCAAGATGAAATAAACTGAGTCTGTCGATATGTTTAAAATACTTGTTCATCATTTCTACTGTTAATCGACACTCCTTTTCAATTCGTGCCCACGCACGATTCATGTTTTCTTCCTTTACTGATATTGACGGGTCTGCCACTGCAAATGGTGTCTTCAAACTCACGACTTCCACCCGCAGAGGGATTTATCCATTTATAAATAGTAGGCTCTCGAGGGGCACTGTCTCCATTTACTAGTATTGATGCATTCTTTCGCCAACCAAGCTTGACCAGAAATTTTATATTTGTCGGGTATAAATTTAATGCGCTGCCATATCATTCTAAATCAAGCAACGTGATTTATGTGTGCATAACTAATAGCACAGAGGTAGAAGTTTAAACAGTGTGATTAGAATTTTCAGTGAGTATCCCATTTTCTTGTAACATTCGTTTTCTACGATCCTTTTGAAGACCCCTCGTATATATATTGATATTTATAAGTAGGACAGCTCACAGAACCTCAAATCCCCATGGGTGAATGTTATTGGTGGTCGGTAAATTACATTACCTCGACTCCCTATCCCGCCCCATCCCACTTCGGCCAGTGACGTCACTGGGCTGTGATTGATCATGTAATTTATGGTGTAATTCGAAGGAGGTTTGAGGTCCTCAATATTTCATCCGAGCTGCGAGGAAGGCATTCAAACGCTTACTTCGGTCTTTCTTCCCTCTGTTTTGGTTCGAATCAGGAGAAAGCGGTCATTAATTCTGAATAGTTACAACATATCGTAATATTTGTTCTTCTTTGATATGTAGCAACCAATTGCCGTGTCTGGTTTCTTTTTATGTCTGGTTCCATTCATTTGTCTTTGTGACTCACCTTTATCGATTTATCGCAAATATAAAAAAAAATATTTGGCTTACTTTCGTGTATTTTTTTTCTTCTGTTGTTTGCGTATTTTCGATTCTTGTGCAAAAGTTATTTAATTTTTAATAACTGTTTTTCGGCCTCAGATAAGTATTACATCATTGTCATCCTGAGGTAGATTTTGGTGGGTTAAATCAGTGTTCATTCTAGCAAAGGCAACGTCAATGCAATGAAGCGATAATTGTAAGCTAATATTCACCCTCCCTGAATTTAGAAAACTGTGTCTGGATTTATTTATTACATATACCCCTCCCCCCAAAAAAAAAACCCAGAGAAAAGGGGAATTATGAAATTAAAAATAAATTGCTTAATACCTTGGCAGAAAGAGCAAGAACATAGAAATTGCTAGAATTAACTTCTCATCTGCCAATTGTGCTTCTGAGAAAGACCAAAATTTGGATCCATTTTGACCTCTGGTGACTTATTTTTGATTTGGGGTCAATCTGAATGCAAGATTGCGACATTCAAGATTAAATTAATCGGGTTAATGAGAAGATGCGAGGAAGATAGCCAAGAAAGAAGCGATAGTGGAATACTGTTAGATCAATGAGAGAGGGAAGTTGATTTGAGACTCCATGGGAATATGAGGGAGGAATTAGTTGTGAATGGGGGATAGATGACATGTATAATATGAGGGAGGAATTAGTTGTGAATGGGGGATAGATGACATGTATAATAATTTTAAGGAAGTGATATTAGGTAGTGTGAAAGGTTGCATGCGAGTGTGCTAACACTGAAATAAGTACAACCCTGAATAGTGGAATGATGATTTGGAAGGTGCGGTAGTGTAAAAGAGGCAAGCGTACTTGCAAACACTTCAGAGAGTAGTTAAACATGTCGGTAAGCTGTTATTCATTCATAAAAAATAGGTAAAAATGAAGTGAATGATTAAACAGAATAGAGTGACGAATGAATGAATGAGCGGAATGATTAATTAATGAAGGATTAATCAGATTACGTCCGCCACATCTGAAACGTTTCAAAGGCAATTGAATGAGGATCCAGATGGAAACAAGAAATTATTTTTAAAGTAGGCAAGAAATGGGAAAAACTAGAAGAATATGTATGTTAAATCTAGAAATAAGAATTGGATGGTACACGTACGCGATGAGGAGTTTAAAAGTAAATAAGATAAATTTGAAGATCTGTAAACATATCAGTAGGTAAAAGCAATCTAATGTAAAGCTGACTGTTTTCGAAGGTATAAACCAAGTGTTGTTCCATGGTATGGAGCCGATAATTGGCAGCAGATCATCGCCGCTGTTGTAGATATGAACAAATTGGGGAGATTAGCAGGAGTAGATGATCTTTCATACCAATCGTAGGACTCCATCAGTCTGTTGTTTGCGTATTTTCGATTCTTGTGCAAAAGTTATTTAATTTTTAATAACTGTTTTTCGGCCTCAGATAAGTATTACATCATTGTCATCCTGAGGTAGATTTTGGTGGGTTAAATCAGTGTTCATTCTAGCAAAGGCAACGTCAATGCAATGAAGCGATAATTGTAAGCTAATATTCACCCTCCCTGAATTTAGAAAACTGTGTCTGGATTTATTTATTACATATACCCCTCCCCCCCAAAAAAAAACCCAGAGAAAAGGGGAATTATGAAATTAAAAATAAATTGCTTAATACCTTGGCAGAAAGAGCAAGAACATAGAAATTGCTAGAATTAACTTCTCATCTGCCAATTGTGCTTCTGAGAAAGACCAAAATTTGGATCCATTTTGACCTCTGGTGACTTATTTTTGATTTGGGGTCAATCTGAATGCAAGATTGCGACATTCAAGATTAAATTAATCGGGTTAATGAGAAGATGCGAGGAAGATAGCCAAGAAAGAAGCGATAGTGGAATACTGTTAGATCAATGAGAGAGGGAAGTTGATTTGAGACTCCATGGGAATATGAGGGAGGAATTAGTTGTGAATGGGGGATAGATGACATGTATAATATGAGGGAGGAATTAGTTGTGAATGGGGGATAGATGACATGTATAATAATTTTAAGGAAGTGATATTAGGTAGTGTGAAAGGTTGCATGCGAGTGTGCTAACACTGAAATAAGTACAACCCTGAATAGTGGAATGATGATTTGGAAGGTGCGGTGGTGTAAAAGAGGCAAGCGTACTTGCAAACACTTCAGAGAGTAGTTAAACATGTCGGTAAGCTGTTATTCATTCATAAAAAATAGGTAAAAATGAAGTGAATGATTAAACAGAATAGAGTGACGAATGAATGAATGAGCGGAATGATTAATTAATGAAGGATTAATCAGATTACGTCCGCCACATCTGAAACGTTTCAAAGGCAATTGAATGAGGATCCAGATGGAAACAAGAAATTATTTTTAAAGTAGGCAAGAAATGGGAAAAACTAGAAGAATATGTATGTTAAATCTAGAAATAAGAATTGGATGGTACACGTACGCGATGAGGAGTTTAAAAGTAAATAAGATAAATTTGAAGATCTGTAAACATATCAGTAGGTAAAAGCAATCTAATGTAAAGCTGACTGTTTTCGAAGGTATAAACCAAGTGTTGTTCCATGGTATGGAGCCGATAATTGGCAGCAGATCATCGCCGCTGTTGTAGATATGAACAAATTGGGGAGATTAGCAGGAGTAGATGATCTTTCATACCAATCGTAGGACTCCATCAGTCTGTTGTTTGCGTATTTTCGATTCTTGTGCAAAAGTTATTTAATTTTTAATAACTGTTTTTCGGCCTCAGATAAGTATTACATCATTGTCATCCTGAGGTAGATTTTGGTGGGTTAAATCAGTGTTCATTCTAGCAAAGGCAACGTCAATGCAATGAAGCGATAATTGTAAGCTAATATTCACCCTCCCTGAATTTAGAAAACTGTGTCTGGATTTATTTATTACATATACCCCTCCCCCCCAAAAAAAAACCCAGAGAAAAGGGGAATTATGAAATTAAAAATAAATTGCTTAATACCTTGGCAGAAAGAGCAAGAACATAGAAATTGCTAGAATTAACTTCTCATCTGCCAATTGTGCTTCTGAGAAAGACCAAAATTTGGATCCATTTTGACCTCTGGTGACTTATTTTTGATTTGGGGTCAATCTGAATGCAAGATTGCGACATTCAAGATTAAATTAATCGGGTTAATGAGAAGATGCGAGGAAGATAGCCAAGAAAGAAGCGATAGTGGAATACTGTTAGATCAATGAGAGAGGGAAGTTGATTTGAGACTCCATGGGAATATGAGGGAGGAATTAGTTGTGAATGGGGGATAGATGACATGTATAATATGAGGGAGGAATTAGTTGTGAATGGGGGATAGATGACATGTATAATAATTTTAAGGAAGTGATATTAGGTAGTGTGAAAGGTTGCATGCGAGTGTGCTAACACTGAAATAAGTACAACCCTGAATAGTGGAATGATGATTTGGAAGGTGCGGTGGTGTAAAAGAGGCAAGCGTACTTGCAAACACTTCAGAGAGTAGTTAAACATGTCGGTAAGCTGTTATTCATTCATAAAAAATAGGTAAAAATGAAGTGAATGATTAAACAGAATAGAGTGACGAATGAATGAATGAGCGGAATGATTAATTAATGAAGGATTAATCAGATTACGTCCGCCACATCTGAAACGTTTCAAAGGCAATTGAATGAGGATCCAGATGGAAACAAGAAATTATTTTTAAAGTAGGCAAGAAATGGGAAAAACTAGAAGAATATGTATGTTAAATCTAGAAATAAGAATTGGATGGTACACGTACGCGATGAGGAGTTTAAAAGTAAATAAGATAAATTTGAAGATCTGTAAACATATCAGTAGGTAAAAGCAATCTAATGTAAAGCTGACTGTTTTCGAAGGTATAAACCAAGTGTTGTTCCATGGTATGGAGCCGATAATTGGCAGCAGATCATCGCCGCTGTTGTAGATATGAACAAATTGGGGAGATTAGCAGGAGTAGATGATCTTTCATACCAATCGTAGGACTCCATCAGTCTGTTGTTTGCGTATTTTCGATTCTTGTGCAAAAGTTATTTAATTTTTAATAACTGTTTTTCGGCCTCAGATAAGTATTACATCATTGTCATCCTGAGGTAGATTTTGGTGGGTTAAATCAGTGTTCATTCTAGCAAAGGCAACGTCAATGCAATGAAGCGATAATTGTAAGCTAATATTCACCCTCCCTGAATTTAGAAAACTGTGTCTGGATTTATTTATTACATATACCCCTCCCCCCCAAAAAAAAAACCCAGAGAAAAGGGGAATTATGAAATTAAAAATAAATTGCTTAATACCTTGGCAGAAAGAGCAAGAACATAGAAATTGCTAGAATTAACTTCTCATCTGCCAATTGTGCTTCTGAGAAAGACCAAAATTTGGATCCATTTTGACCTCTGGTGACTTATTTTTGATTTGGGGTCAATCTGAATGCAAGATTGCGACATTCAAGATTAAATTAATCGGGTTAATGAGAAGATGCGAGGAAGATAGCCAAGAAAGAAGCGATAGTGGAATACTGTTAGATCAATGAGAGAGGGAAGTTGATTTGAGACTCCATGGGAATATGAGGGAGGAATTAGTTGTGAATGGGGGATAGATGACATGTATAATATGAGGGAGGAATTAGTTGTGAATGGGGGATAGATGACATGTATAATAATTTTAAGGAAGTGATATTAGGTAGTGTGAAAGGTTGCATGCGAGTGTGCTAACACTGAAATAAGTACAACCCTGAATAGTGGAATGATGATTTGGAAGGTGCGGTGGTGTAAAAGAGGCAAGCGTACTTGCAAACACTTCAGAGAGTAGTTAAACATGTCGGTAAGCTGTTATTCATTCATAAAAAATAGGTAAAAATGAAGTGAATGATTAAACAGAATAGAGTGACGAATGAATGAATGAGCGGAATGATTAATTAATGAAGGATTAATCAGATTACGTCCGCCACATCTGAAACGTTTCAAAGGCAATTGAATGAGGATCCAGATGGAAACAAGAAATTATTTTTAAAGTAGGCAAGAAATGGGAAAAACTAGAAGAATATGTATGTTAAATCTAGAAATAAGAATTGGATGGTACACGTACGCGATGAGGAGTTTAAAAGTAAATAAGATAAATTTGAAGATCTGTAAACATATCAGTAGGTAAAAGCAATCTAATGTAAAGCTGACTGTTTTCGAAGGTATAAACCAAGTGTTGTTCCATGGTATGGAGCCGATAATTGGCAGCAGATCATCGCCGCTGTTGTAGATATGAACAAATTGGGGAGATTAGCAGGAGTAGATGATCTTTCATACCAATCGTAGGACTCCATCAGTCGCAATAGTAGAGCTTTAAAAACCCGGTCCTTCTCGCAAGCATGCTAAATCCCACTCTGGCACATAATAAACCCACGATCATAGTAGACTATCGCTTTCATAAAGAATATAATAAAACCAAAAAATATTTGATTTAAATAGAAAGTTTCCAGTCATGTCGAGACCTACCTGAACTCTTGCTTCCGAGAGACCGAGTCTTTGCGAGAGTTCCTCTCTCATAAAGGCGTCTGGGTAGTGAGTCTCATCGAAGAGTCTCTCCAACTCATTCAGCTGTTCCAACGTGAAGTTCGTGCGGGATCGGCGTTGTTTCACCTTCAAACAGAACAAATAAACTGTTATAAATTTAGTGAGTTTAATGGGCATCTCTTCCACTCCAGGTGAACTATGGTGGGTATGGTAGAGGCGGGTGTACAAGAAAAGTAAAAAGGGAAATACAAAAAACAAGCTCAACAGACCTAAATCGCGTGCTCTCAATTATTCTAACTTATGATCTTATGCCCATACGACCTTAAGGCCTACAAAACTTATAATAATTCTAATTCACGGACCAGCCTCGGGAGGACCTTGACCATTATATCATTCGAAAAAGAATGTATAACAACATGTTTCAAATTTCGTTAGAATCGGCCGAATAGTTACTATGTTATTGCTAAAAAACACATTGAAAAGTAAAATGGTTACATACGGACCACCATAGTAACTTATAGAGTCGCGTTCAGGGGACTGAAAGAACCCGTATGGGAAGGAAAAGAGTGCAAATGATTGCTAAACCAAGAATCTCGATTCCTTGATATAGGGTGGAGATGTTTTATAGGGACATCAAGTGCGATGTCGTACTTCTGAGACCTATTACTTGAAGCTACGAACTTGGATACCTTTTAAGGGGATCTCGGGAGTGATAACTAGTAAATACTGAACCTAAGATATTCGTAAATTTCAAGAAAAATACGGTGACATTAACGTAGTTACACGTATCAGAATAATAATAATAATAATAATAATAATAATAATAATAATAATAATAATATTATAGTAAAAAAATCGCATTGAATATGATCGAATAAAAGGTAGATAATTTTATCTACCTAAAATCTGGTCGTGTGTCTCGATTTTTCTCGGTATTCTGACGTCATCGATCGCATTCATGGGATTATTATATAAGGGAGTAAGGATGCCAACCAAATAACTAGAGCATTTATTTCAGGAGTACACTCACATTTAATTGCCTTTAGCAACTCGTTGATGACACAACAAAGCATGATTCTTTCGCTCACCCAACAAAAGAGGGAGGTTGTAATAAAAAAAAAATAACCTAAAACAAATACAATTTTAAAGAAAATAAGCCTACGGGGCCTAAATAGCCCTGTAAGGATCAAATAGCTCCACGAGGCCTAAATATCCCTACAGGCCCAAATAACCCTATATAGCATAAACATATCTAGAAGGTCGAAATAGTCTTACAAGTTAGAAATAGTTCTACAAGGACCAAATAACCCTACAAGGTTGACATATAACTAAATTGCCAAAATATTCCTAAAACTTGGAAAATCCTTATATGACCAAAATATACCCAGAAGGCAGAAAAAAAAGCCTACAAAGCCGAAATAGCTATATAAGGTCGAAATAGACCTACAAAACCAAAATAATTCTACATGTTTGAAATAGACCTACTAGGTAGTAATGGATCTACAAGGCTGAAATAAACCTACAAGGTGGAAAAGGGGGGAAATTTAGTTTAGAGTTCCTTTTTAAAATGATTATAATTGGCGAAGTTCAGAAGATTTATAAAAAATTAACCATGGCTGCTTTTTTTTAGATTTGAAATTTTAATCTTGGTAGCGAAGCGCAAGCTACCCACGTAGGGGAGAGTGGCGAAACCATTGCTTGGTTTATTTACATATTTTTAGTCCCGTGCAAAAGCGACTCATAAATTACTATGTCGGTCTGTAGGTCGGTCGGTCAGGTGGTAAACATTTTACATTTCAATGAGTTTTTTAGCAATAACACCGTAACTATTCATTTGATTCTAACAAAATTTGACCCCCTAATGTTGTTTTACATTCTCTTTCGAATAATATAGTTGCCAAGGTCGTCCCAAGGTTAGTCCACCAACGCGGGTAGAGGGGGGGGAAATAGATCTTACATAGATCATCACACCCATGGCCAATCACTACACCGCTGTAGTGATTCTCCAAAGAATTTTACTGATCGGTAGTTAGATCCGGATAACCGGGAGGCAGAACGGTCCCCTTCACCCCGGAGGGACGAAGATTCCTACCTTATCGATGGTCGGTGTAAAAAGAATACTTCCCGACACCTCTCTTTTACCCTCCCCCCCGGCATCTCTCCAAAAGAGGCCCGGCCACGGCCCTCACCATCCATTGTTAGGCTGGTTTTTAGTCGCGTGCGATTCAACATCTCAGTATGTCGCTCGGTCGGTCGGTCCCCGTTTTGCTTTTTGTTTTTGTTTTTGTAATAACATTGTAATTAATCGGCCGATTTTTAACGAAATTTAAAACCTTTATGTTGTTTTACATTCTCTTTCGAGTGGTATAACTTTCATGGTCTTCCCAAGTTAGCCCATTAATAAGTTTGTTTTGGCAGTAACATCATAACTATTCGGCCGATTCTAACGAAATTTGAAACTCTTATAATGTTTTACATTCTCTTTCGAATAATATAACTTCCAGGGTCCTCCTAAGGTTAGTCTTTAAATTAGTGAAGGTTTTGTAGGTCGTAAGGTCATAAATCAGAATAAGGGAGAGTACGCGACTTTTTGGTCAGCAGACTTTGGTTTAATATATACAAATGACTTTGACAAGAATTAATATAAAATTTCAAGATTTTCTCTTGACATGAACCTACGTACTATGGCAAAATAGCTCAGTGAGAGTGAAAACTTGCGAAAAGATTTGAATAAATTTGTCAAATCGTCGAAAAGATGGCAAATGTACTTCAATGTGGACAACGGTAACGCAATATGCATATGTCATGTTAATCCCTGAAGAGATTACAAAATGGCTGTCACATAGTATTTCATTAACTAGATTCATAACTATCTGGTAATGACACCCTATGCATCCCTATAAAATTTACATACTATTTATTACCTTGATTCATAATTAACTGGTAATGACACCCTATGTATTTACCTGGATTCCTAATAACATAGTATTTATTATCTAGAATCATATTATACTGGTAATGGGACCCTATTTATTTGCCCAAATTCTTAATATAATTGGTAATGAAGCTTTGTTAATTTGATGGTTCTTAATCACACTCGTAATAACACTTTTTGGAGCTTTAAAAATAGCGGCTCCATTTGAACCCAAACTGCTATTCTTTACCTTTTGTAAAACCGTATTTATTTACCTTTTTAGACCCCTATTTATTTGCCCTTTGTAAAACTCGATTCATTTACCTTTTGTAAAGTCATATTTATTTACCTTTTAAAACCCCTATTTATTTGCCCTTTGTAAAACCCTATTCATTTACCTTTTGTGAAGTAATATTTATTTAGCTTTTGTAAAACCGAATTTATTTACCTTTTTTAAACCCTTATTTATTTCCCCTTTGCTAAACCCTATTCATTTACCCTTTACACATCATTTATATTGGCCTTTTGTAAACCCTATCTATTTACCTTGTATAATAATATTTATTTACTTTTTGTAAAACCCTATTTATTTACCTTTTGAGGGTGTGTATTTTCGTCTTTGTTTTCCTCTCTGTCACATGGAGCGTTTGGAATCTGAAGGAGCGAATTATTCGCCGGAGCAGAAGTGAAGGAATGATGGACATGTTGAGGGTTGTCTGTAAGTGTAGTAATGGGCTCTGGAGAGGTAGTTGAAGTTTCATTGGACGAGCCTCCTGGAGATACCCTGTTGAGCGTTTCTTCCTTCTTCACTGCTTTACCTACAGATTTTAAATTACATTAAAATACATATCCAGCCCAATTTAGTGTTCTGGATTATTCCTCTATGAAAATATTTACGGCGTTACAAAGATTAGGAAGCTCGGCGTCACCTTGTAAAGATCATTAGGCCCGGTGTCACCTTGTAAAGATCAGCATGGCCGGTGTCACCTTGTAAAGATCAGCATGGCCGGTGTCACCTTGTAAAGATCAGCATGGCCGGTGTCACCTTATAACTATAATTAGGCTCCGTGTCGCCTTGTAAATATAAAGAGTCCCTGCGTCCCCTCGTAAAGATCAGTATGGCCGGTATCACCTAGTAAAGATCAGTATGCCCGATGTCACCTTGTAAAGATCGGCAACCCGAAAATAAGCTAGTAAAGTTCTCCGGAGCTCCTGATCTTTACGTCCAAGGGTTAAAACCGACGCAGGAACCTTATACAGTTTTCAGACCCGCCCTGAAAGTGTTGAGGTTAGGGAAGGTGAAAGGTTATGGAAGGTACATAGCCTTATTACTCTTCTATTGCTGAATATTTAAGTGAGAAGAGGAAGAAAAATGAACTAAAGGTGAGGCTTAAATAAAATAAATAAATATAGGATAAAAATAAGCAAGATAAATAATAACGATGGCACTTGTAGAAAAAGAATCACGTTGCCACAAGATCCCAAACCAGCGCTAATAGAAACCTGAGCCATGGTGGTGGGGGGGGGGATAGGGGAGGTGTCCGCCGTTGGAGTTACACAGCTCGGTACCGGAATTGATTCTTGGCGGCGACGGACACACACACACACACACGCACACACACACACAAATCGGTATTTGTAGGGAGCTCTCGCCAATCACCTTAGACGCCAAGTTTTATGCATGCGCGGCTGGTATTTTCATTCACATACCTCATCAAGCATATATACAATTAAAACACGCCCTCTTTCTCCTATTCCTTTTACACACACCACTCTTCCGACTACGGGATCCACTTACAGAGTTTTCAGTCTACCCTTCTCTGGCACTGAGCGGATGGCGCTCCCTTGAGCCACAGAGGGAAGAAGAGTTCTAACTGTTTCCTGATGGTGGCTCACCTATACTGACTTCCTTACGGTCCCTACCACAGCTCCCAACGAGTACCGACCCCCAGCCAAGGGCTTCTGGGGGCTTGTCATTCTGATTTTTATGCTGGTTTCTTGATCCTGTTGTTGGGTCTTAGATAATATACCTTAGATTCTGTGGTGTAAATAGCTTACGCTTCCATTACGACCTACGGACATATTTTATTATTCGCTATTTGGTGGGGTTGAGATCCACCCATCTCACGCTGTCACGCTAAGCATCTCTCATTCAGTTGGACCGATATTGATTGCTTTAGAATGTAACCCAAGTTATTATCATTATTTTCACCATTATTATTATTATTATTATTATTTGCTGTTGCTCTTTTTCTTCATAATGTTCTCATTTATAATTTTCCATTGTGATTGGATGAGAAGTAAGATGACAGGATTACTACTTTACGTAAAACACAATTTTAAGTCATTCATGGATTCAATATGGATGCAGAATTGAAACTGGATGATTTTGAGGCCATTAAGATAAATAATACTGTTGCATAGAGACCGGCGGGGCAAACCCCAAACGATAATTAAAAGCTCTTTGATTCTCTCTTTTCTTCTTCAATTCCCCAAATCGCACTGCAATAGGCGATGATTTTAACTTTCTAAACGTTCACTGTACAACAAATACACTCGGATAAATTTTGAGTAGGATAACTTTTTTTTTAAATTCGGAGAAATTCAGAGAGCTCAAAACATTAGATTTAATCTATACCCCAGAGAAGAGATTTACAGCTGAAAATGTTAAAGCAAGAGAGAATCTACAGGTAAGGAATGATAATTGGGAATGATAATCGGGAAGGATATACATAAAGCGCCAGGTATAAATCTTTCATGAGCGCGAAAGAATGATGAAATGAATTCAGCAAACCGCAAGAAACAGAAAAACAGGATAATTTTTCTCCGGAAAAAGTTATTTCCTAATTCGAAAAATTACGTACAGGGGTGATATTCAAACCAAGCACACTGAGGCAGCGAGCAACCTCAGTGTGCTTGGTTCGAATCACACCCCTGTACGGAATTTTTCGAATTAGGAAATAACTTTTCGACAAATCTTTTTCGGCGACGAAAATCAGTTTCAAGGAGCTGATGCCGGAGGTGCATTTTAGAAAAACGCCATTTCAAGTCAAGTTTAACAATGCGATTAAATGATTATTTTAATTCACATTTACATTCCATTCTCTCCGGAAGATACATTAAGATTTGCAACAAGTTTTCTTCTAACACCTTCAACAATTTCTTCCCTTCTTACTGTCTTGTAAGAACTTGAACAACCTTTCTATAAATTTAGAGCAGCGCTTTTCATTTTGTACATCTGAACATTATTCCGGAGGGTGGATTTAGTTCAAGGTATTCAAGGTTGACGTAGCTAAAAAAACTCGTGTACTTGTTTAATTCATTTTGGTATTAATCCAGTTTGTGAGTGCGAAAGTAAATTTCTCTTAAGGATTTACTTTGAGTTTATCTATATTAGTTCCCATTCATCCATTTCTTAGCTCTTTCCAGTGGTTTTAATGAGTCAAGTGCAGGGCCGAGTAAAAGGGTTCGAAAACTTTGCTTTCTAATTAAGGATATAGACAATATGAACAATGGTGTAGAATATAAGGATACCGGACAAGAAGCTTGTAGTCATTTCTTCAAAGCCTGACCGAGGTGGACAATCAAACTTTACTCTCATACTAAATCCCTCGCTTATACTTCCTCCACCTCTCCCTTTCAAAATGCATTTTCAGAAATTACTCTAATATAAAAATATTTATTGAGCAAAGATTCCAAGCACATTTTGACCTAATCGCATTTGTGCAAATCGCATCGCTCCTGAATAATTTCAGACCATCTGTCCCGCAGTTTTCCCCCTCGTGTCGTCTCACTGAATGTAAATTTCCTCCCTTTTAGCTTATTTCCCTCCCAAAATCTTTGGGTCGCTCCCCTTGCTTTTCCCCTTAGCTGAGAAAAGTGATAGAGGGACGGTCGATTTGAATTAGACCATCAATCTATTAGGACAATCTCCTAGAATTAACAGCATTTAAAACCTATTTTCCCCTTCTTATCGTATTAAGTGTTACTGCTTTATATATATATATATATATATATATATATATATATATATATATATATATATATATATATATGGAAATTGAACACGCATTTCAAAGCTCCTGATAGTTTTTCTTCTTTACTAAACACCCTGAAGAAAGCGTACAAAAATTACTGCACAGAACATTCAACATTATAAAATTACCACCCTCTCCACGTGCCCAAACAATCCCTAAAACATCATTTAAAAATAAAAACAGGAGGAATGCTTTACTTTGGAACAAACAGACATATTGATTACCTATATCCAATCTAATTTGGCGCTGAAACCCTGTTAATACCTCCCCAATCACGGTAATTGAAAAGTGGATCCACTTTATCGAGGCTGATTCATTTAAACGCTAAATCGAAGATGTTGTTAGGGCTATTAGTCAAGTGTGTGATTCGGTGCGCCGGGAGAGAAATGACTGTGTCTAGTCCAAGTCCTTAACGACTTAGCTAATTCCGGCTTCCTTGTGGCTCCCGGGCCGAGAATGGCACAGAATACCACTCCTGAGGGAGCAAACAAAAGAGGAGTTGCTTAGTGGGCGAATTTCTTTAAAGGGGCTCAAGGTTTAAATACCCAATTCGGGTATTTAAAGTAAAACTGACGACCTGACGAAAATGAGAGATTCAAGTCCCTGTAGATAGGAAAATCGGAGGTTTGAAGTGATGGGAACCGTCTAGCAATAAAGGGAGGGACAAGCGGAGGAAATGGACATAATAGAAAGAGAAAATAGGAAAAAAAAACCATATAAATATGGAATTGGGGTAGCATACAAAAATAGTTCATTGTTCAACTTGATTAATAAATCTGTAAATTTATCAGAAGCGTCTCTTAAGATAGAGAAATCTAAATATCTAGAGACAATAGTGGAAACATTGATTCTCACATTTAAAGTAGTTAAGCCACATTGACTGAGGTTAGTGGCCGGATGAGATCAGGATTTGTATCTGCTTTGCTTGGGCGACTGTCAAATACTGAACCATGGATCTTAATTGGGGGCAACAATAATAATAATAGCAATAATAAGAGTAATAACACAAACAAGAATGATAGTAATAAAGCTAATAAAACACTTTTTAGCTCCGTAAAATGTCACTGCTAACCCTTGCCTCGTAAATCTTGATCCGGACGCGCCCTATGCGCTAACCTTGTGTCCGCCATTCCCCAAAACTCTGTCGAAAAGCCATTTTAATTTATTAAATTAGTCAGCAATTAACACTATTATAAATCGGCTTCTGTGCAACATTCATGCAATGAATCGAGGTTCCACCGGCACTGTGCCACTATTCGAATGAAAATGGTTGAAGGGAAAGGTACAAAATGGCAGGGAAAAGGGACGGTCCGGATCCCTCCACATAAGGGTAATTCCTGCCATCGGAGCTTTAATTACCTAATGGCTGCCCTAATTCGCCGGATCATTGAAATGACAATTCCAGTGATTGTGTGTGATTATTCTGCCATCTGCGTGTGTGAATGTGTGTATGTGTGTGTTTATGAGAGACAGAGAAGGAATGAGTATGATGTTGTTGGTGAATACTTAGGAAAAAAAATGATAATGCTTGGTCCATCTCGTGAGAGATGAAGAGAGAGTGAGAGAGAGAGATGGAAAGGGGGGAAGGAAAAATATAGGGAAAGAGAGATATAGAGGAAAGGAGAGGGGAGGAGAGAGCTACAAGGAGCTATAAGAAAAAGAAGTACCCTAGGAGACCTTACGGTCCATTCAAGGAGGGTACTTTTGGGCTAACAGTTGAGCAGGCACAGTTGTGCTCAACGACTTAAGTGCCCAAACGGCCACTTTTCAAGACTTTGTCCAGTCTTGACTTGAACTAATCAACAGAATTGCTGTTGACAACTTCCACTGGAAGTGCGTTCCAGCTACCGCAGATGCTGTATGTTAAAAATCTACTACACAGATCACGGTTGTAACGCTTCAGTTCAAGTTTATAGCCGTGATTTCTCGTTCTGCCCTCACTAAGTTGGAAAATATCCGTGTAGTCGACATTATCGAAGCCTGGAAGTATTTTAAACACTTCGATAAGCTGACCACGCAGTCTCCGGGTTTCCAACGAGAACAGATCTAATTCCCATAATCTATCGGCGAAACTTTTGTGTCTGATAAAGGGAATCAGTTTGGTTGCCCTGGCTTGCACACGTTCCAATCTCGCGATGTCCTTTCGAAATGAAGGACTCCAAAATTGTACGGCATTCTCCAAGTGAGGTCGGACAAGTGAGTTGTACAAACACAGTACTATCTCCTTGTTCTGATATCCAAACTGGCGCTTTATGTAGCCTAGCATCCTCTGGGCCTTTTTCTTTGCCTCAATGCACTGTTTCGAGAACTTGAGGTCACTAGTGATTGTTACACCCAAGTCCTTCTCAGTGTCGGTGAATTCAATAGCAGTACCCTTAAGGATATACTGAGGTTGGGGGTTTTGGTGTCCGATATGCATCCCTTTGCATTTGTTCAGATTAAATGACATTTGCCACGTGTCCGACCACTCCCCAATCTTCCCAAAATCATCTTCAAGGCGGTTAGTATTTCCTTCCTTTGCGACGTTCATACCAAGCTTGGTATCATCGGCAAATTTAGAAATCTTCGCAACCATGTCACTGTCCATGTCGTTGACGTAGACGATGAATAGTAGTGGTCCCAGGATAGAACCCGATGAACATCGCTAGTAACGGGCTCCCACTCAGAAGCCTGTCCATTCAAAACTACCCGTTGCCGTCTGCCGTTCAGCCAGTTCTCTATCCAACTTGCTACATTTTCGTCTACGCCCAGCGCACGCACTTTCCGAAGGCTTTTTGAAAGTCTAAGTAGATAACATCCAACGCCCTCTCCCGGTCGTGCTAAGTAAAAACGAAGTGGAAGAATTCCACAAGATTCGTTAAGCATTACCGGTGCCTTCGGAACCCATGCTGGGAACTGCTCAATCGCAAGTTGGACTCTAAATATGACGACATTTTGTCCACCAAGATGTTTTACATGATTTTACCGACTATTGAGGTTAAGCTAATAGGTCGGTAGTTAGACGGCTGGCTAGGGTCTCCTTTCTTGAAGATAGGAGTCACCTCCGCTTCACGCCAGTGTCTAGGAACGCATCCGGTCCGGATTGACATGTTGAAGATTGTGCTCAGATGTCACGACACTTCATCGCGCACTTCTTTCAACACTTTAGGTAGAAATCTGTCCGGCCCAGGGGACTAATTCGTCTTTAGATCAGTGATCTTTTTTTCTATTTCTCCCTAGGTGAAGTCCATTTCCTCCAGCTTTTCCCCCAAGTAAGAATCCGCGGGTTTGGGGATGGGACCACATTCTTCAGTAAACACTGAAGAGAAGTAGTTGTTGATGAGGTTAACATTTTATGCATCTGATTGCTTTAATGCCCCCTCCTCATTCACTAAAGGGTCAATCGTGCGATGGATTGGTTTACGGCTATTTACATAACCAAAGAACTCCTTGTGATTCTCCTTGCAGAGTCTCGCCACTCGGAGCTCCTCGGCAGGCTTTGCCGCCCTTATGCTGGACTTCACCCTCCTAACTAGCCTAAGGTACTCCTCAAAGTCTCCAGAAATCTTTGACTGGCGGTACACCGTTCTCTTCTCTCTCAGCAGTTGACCGATTTCTCGATTAAACCACTTTGGTTGAACGGAAGACCGATGAAGGCTTTTCAAATGGATGAAACGTGATTGAAGACTCATGAATGTAGTTTTGAATATATTCCACGAATCTTCAACATCCTCGCACAAGTCTAGCCTCGCATCAGTCAAGCCAGCACGAAGACCTGCAAAGTCTGATCTTCTGAAATCAAGTTTCCTCGATTTACCAGTCGCAGACTCTACCTTGGGAACCTTGACTATAAATCTGACTAGTTTGTGATCACTGCCACCAAGCTCTTCGCCTACAGAGAGATCTTAAACGATGTCATCCTCAGAGGTGAAAACTAAGTCGAGGGTATTATTGCCTCTCGTCGGCTCTCTCACCCATTGAGTCAGGAACTCGTTGTTCACGAACTCCAAGAGTAGTGCGTTTTCGCCACAGGGTTCTCTGATTTCCCAGTCAACTTGGGTATTGAAATAACCCATGGCGATACACACACTGTCTTGAACAAGTTCACCCAGTAGCCTGTACAGATCCCTGTCCTTTTCAACGAGTTAAGCAGGGGGTCTGTAAAGCACCAGGGTCCTGTATCTGGCAGGACCTATCTCTAGGTAAACACCTAGTAGTTCATGGTCGGATACGATGTTGCAATCCGTCGAGTTGAGAGTATCCTTGACATACAACATCACACCGCCACCCTCTCTGTTTGGCGTATCTTTTTGGAAGAGTTGGTAGCCGAGAATCGTGAATTCACCTTCAAAATCTTGGTCTGAGGTTTTCACACACGACTCTGTTATGGCTACCATTTCAGGTTCCTCCGTCGCTACGAGGCCACGAAGAACTTTCAGGGAGTCCCCAAATGTAGGAATTCCTACGCTCTTCCGTTTCCTGGCTTATTTGTTGGCGAGAAGGTACCCCTCTTTGCGATCTCTGAAAAAGGCGTTCCAGGAGTGACACGGGCGTACTGGCGTACGTCCGCCCTCACTCTGGGCCGGATACTCCTTTGGATCCTCTCTACGACATCCTGGATCATATTCGACAGAAAGACCTTTCCTTTAAAAGAAAGATGTACCCCATCCCTTTGGTAGAGGTCATTCCTACCATAAAAGGTGCGGTACGGGTCCCCCCCAAAGATTCCCTCTGCCGTACACAAATCTGCTAGGCGCCGGTTCAAAGAGACGTTTATCGAGTGAGCGGTCCGTGTTGGACCTCTTCTCGGGAGCATCACGACCACAACACGCACGCGGGTTTTCAGGCCACAGCCGTCCACGGCACCCATGACCGTGTGGAGGATTTTATCCGTAGGGCTGACCCTACCTCCTCTCAGGTAGAGGTCGTTGCCACCCACCATCAGAGCAACGAATGAGCTCTCAGAAATCTGAGATTTCTCCGCCTCTACTCTGATGTGATGGCTACCCCGTCCTGGCAGGCAGCTTACCTTCACACTAGTGCGAAGGCGAGCCGCTATCAGAGGCTGCAGACCCCGTGCTTGAGAATCACCAATAAGGGTGACCCTTGCATAGTTGTCTGCAGACGACCGAGTCTTTTCCTTCGGAAGCGACTTGCCGGATTCCCCTTCTTTCTCTACATTTTTCTTCTTCTTTTTCTTGTGTTCCTTTGTTTTCTCTTCTTATGTTTCTCGTTTCTTTTCTTTTGCTTCTACTTTCTCGTCCTCTGTTTCCACTTTCTTTTCTTCTCTTTCTACTTTCTCTTCTTCTCTTTCTAATTTCTCTTTTTTTCTTCTTTCCCTTCTTCCTCTTTCTTTTCTTCTTTTTGGCTCGTTGAGCAAATCCTGCAGCAGAAGACTACTGCTCTTGGACGTCGGAAGCCTTCTCTCCTTCGCACTCGCCTGAGCATCTTAACCTCTCTGTTTTTAAGAGTTGAACCTCCCTTTTGAGGAGGGAGTTCTCCTCTCTCAGTTGTACGATGCTCTCGCCCAGGCACTTCTCCAGTTCGCAAAAGTCACAGACACTAACGGCATCTGTGAGCTCCTTGCAACTCCTGCCCCCGAAGTCTTCACTCCATCTGTAGACTTTGCATATTTTGCAGGTTAGCTTTCGAAACGGGGGACCATTCTTCTTCGCCATCTTACAAAACTCTGGGACCATACGCATTGAAAAAGGGTTTTTTGGTTGTGATTTTCTCTCGCACTAATCACATCCGCCTATTTCCAGGAGGTTTTCGGTCGTTTGGCGAACATAAACCCTTTGATCAAGCACACCAACCCTAAGGTCTCCCCTGAGCCGGACGTCGCCAATCGTGCCGCAGCTCCCAACTGAGCAGCACATGAGCCCCAGTGAACTGGTTCTCTGATTTTTTGAAAAAGGTGCTTGAGGTGTAACTGTCTTCCTACTAAGCCCTACTAATCAACTAAAAACGGCCAGACTTGAGGCAAATAGTAAAGCTAAGTGCCCACGACTTCATCCGAGATCTTTAGCTGATCTGGCAACCAGCAAGGCACAGAAGCTCTCTCACCAAAGAGCAGTTAAGCCTTTGTTCACCAAGTAGCGGTCACAGGGAGCTGGTCAGGCCATTACACGTTAGGACAAAGCTTCTAAGGGGTACCTAGCATTTCTCCATTAATCGTACCCCAAACGCCTGAGATCCCTTCAATCTCAGTCTCTTGCAACCTATGAGTGCTCCAAGGCGTTATTTAAAGAGGTTCCAAAGCCTCTCTTCTCACGCAGCATAAGGGAGCTGGTGAGGCCCCTATTACTAAACAACTTATGTGTAATAGAGATAAAGTTTTTTTTGACAGTTGAAGAGAGTTGGTGAAACTTAGTACTAACAGAATCGAAGAGGTTAGTAGGGGGATGCAAAGAGACTCATCAAAGAAGTGGTAGAGAAGGGGGAAAGAGAGATAAATGGAGAGGGGGAGAGAGAGGGAGATAGAAGGAAAGAGAGGTAAGGAGAGAGGGATGTAGTGAGGGAAAGAGAGATAAAGGGATAGAGGGGGAGGGAGAAAGAGGGAGAGGGAGAAAGATAGAGAAGGGGGAGAGAGAGAGAGAAAGAAAGAAAAAAAGAGAAAGAGAGAGAAAAGAGAGAGAAAGGGAGAGAAAGAAGTATACATGCATACATAAATGAATCCACACACACGTAGGATATGTAAAATGACATTTCACATTATAAGAAGTTTAACTTCATTTTACCTTAAATTTTAGAATTGCTCATTATTTTATATCGTCTCTTACGCCTTTTCACCCTCCATGAATTTGACTCAAACCTTTGAAGCCTAAATATTAAATATATTTATAGTTTTGTTTTTTTTCATAAATTTTCTTTGACAAACTCGCTCTCACTATCTTTCACACTTTCACCCTCTCCGAATAGAGGAGACAATTTAACATCATTCTATCTTACCAAGTTCTGATATTTTATCCACCTCACGATAATAATTCCATGATATCTGGGGGTGAGGCGTGTTGAAGTAGAGTTTTCGCGAAAGTACTATTAGAATATAATAATTTGGGGTTATATAAACCAGAGATACAGTGGGAGCTTGGCTTATGTATGGTAATTATTACCCCTTTGATTAATTGTCTTATGCAACGTTTAATTGTGAGTAAAGTAAACAAAGGAGGGCTATTTTTCCCTTAGTCCATTAATGACACTTTTATCGATGAAAAGATTCGACGAACGTAATATTTCTGGAAAATTTATCCGTATATACTCGAATAATCTATTAAGAGTCAGTATTCGATTTGCAGCCCGGACCATTCCACTAATCATCATCATCAACATCATCACTAACTCTATAATTTAAGAAGGGGATTTTTTGAGTATTTGAATAATAATTTCATCATAGTTTGGTTATGACTTATGTTTTTTTTATCAAGGTTATTTCTAATAATTTTTTTATAATATCAAAAAACAAAATGGTGAAGTTCAGAAATAAATATAAGTATCGAAATTTTGTGAATTTTTTAAAACCCAAAGAATTACAAATGGTGAAGTTCATAAAATTTATTTTTATATATCTTCTTCTTCTATAACTATATTTTAGCAACGTGATATTTTGAAAGGGGAGAAATTTAGTTTAGATTTCCTTTTCAAAATTATTATAATTGACGAAGTTCAGAAAATTTATAAAAATTTAACCATGGCTGTTTTTTTTAGATTTTAAATTTTAATCTTCGTAGCGAAGCGAAAGCTCCCCCCGTAGGGAAAGTGGCGAAGCCATTGCCTGGTTAATTTATATGAAAGCTCTTCAATGTTTCAAATCTTTCTTGTGCTGATTCTTTACTAAGTAAGATACGCCATTCTAAGCGTCTTGTTCTTCATATAGGTTTTACGTTCTATTCCAACCCTGGGAAGTGTGAACTCTGTAGCTGGGAATACAAATGTCTATCTGTGGTTGCGCTTTAATGGGGGTGTAGTACATGGAGTGATATTTTAATCAGCGGAGCCAGGAGCTATTTCACTACTGCATAGTGAGCTTTAGAACTCTTCATGTCTTTAGGCAAGTCTTTAAATGTTCTCATTAATTTGAAATGAGTTTTAAGACGTAAGGAATTAAATCTCGGTTTTGTTGGGTATTTTTGAATGAGGGGGATTATGGAAATTGAGGTATTCACCGGTTACGTACCCAATTTCCGCTCGTCATAAAACTTGATGCCAAAGTATAAATGAAGAGACGAAAGGAACTTCAAAGCGAAGTTGTTCAGTAGCTAAATGATGAATGAAATTCATAGAGAAAAATATAAACTCCCCGATCATTGGATCCCGTAGGAAGGCGATTACTCAAGGCACCGGTGAAGGAGTGAAGTTTTAGTTACTCCCACAAAGTGAAAACTTGCACACACATTATTATTATTATATTGTAGAATTTCAAAAAGAGACGGAGCTATTATCATATGTATCCACTTTAGCACAAAGTAGGGGTGCCGAGCATCTACTTCACTAAAAACTACACCCCGCTTATTTATCCCCTTACAAACAAAATTCACTCAACATTTTCTTCCATGCTAAATGGATCTTCAGAGTGATGCGGTTTGGGGAGCTGTGCTACGGAATATCATCCACTAGGATTCATCACAAACCCCTTCCATCCACACTTACATATTTAATGTTATCCACTTCCTCCTCCGTCAGATATTTCTCTCCCACACATTCTTCCGATAATCAACACACCTTTTACGCTATCTTCGATAACCCTTCAACTTGAAACTCACTCTTCTACAGTGACGGGCAAAGGTTTTGAGACTAATATATACGAGTATATTTATTTTTCCTTTGTTTTTAAAATTTACGTGAGAGGTGTAATTATTTTAATATTTCAAACTATTGCAGGTGTAATAAAAGGCAGCATTTTAAAAATAATACCTAAGAAAAACACTGCATTTCTTCGCTGAATCTAAAATCGCGCTCTGCTCCTCTTCTTGGAGGAGGTGAGTTCCAGTCCTCTTCTTGGAGGAGGTGAATTTTGGGTCCTCTTCTTGGAGGAGGTGAGTTTCCAGTCCTCTTCTTGGAGGAGGTGAATTTCGGGTCCTCTTCTTGGAGGAGGTGGATTTCCAGTCCTCTTCTTGGAGGAGGTGAATTTCGGGTCCTCTTCTTGGAGGAGGTGGATTTCCAGTCCTCTTCTTGGAGGAGGTGAGTTTCCAGTCCTCTTCTTGGAAGAGGTAAGCTTACAGTCATCTTCTTGGAGGAGGTGAGTTTCCAGTCCTATTCTTGGAGGAGGTAAGCTTACATTCATCTTCTTGGAGGAGGTGAGTTTCATTCCCTGGAGCTTTGCTATTCGATCAGAAGGGTAAAATAATGACAAATATCGTTTAAAGAAATGATTTTAGGGAAATATTTTTGTTACACCTTTTTTGGTAAAAATAAATGTTTGGATCATTTTAAATTCCAGAAATGGTTCTTCCCCAAAAGTGTGCAACCATTGTTGCTCTTCGCTAAAGTGTCTTGAAGCGCAAGGAAATAGTTTTTAATGGTATTGAATCAAGGAACACCCTCTTAATAATCATTAATGACTTTATAAAGACTAGTTAAACGTCTGTGAAGAAGTCTTCTGGACGCCTAAGAGCTTCAAATGAACGCCAGATCGCCTCCTGGTTAGGTCCCATTACATCAAGGACGAGTTGCCTCCAATGCCAAACTTGCTCACAATTGAAAAGAAGCAGGCGTGAATGCTTCAGCGCGAACAGTAAGACGAAGACTTTTAAACAAAGCTTTCAATTCGAGAAGGTCTGCGAAGAAGCGTCATCTCATCAAGGACCTTAAAGATAGGCTCCACTTTCGTAGAAAATATTAAAAATGGACTATTGAAGACTGGGGAAAGTGATAGTCTCTGATGAACCTCCATTCCGCTTGCTTGGAGCTTTTGGAAGATCCTTCGTTGCGATGAGAAAGGGGAAGCGCTTTCACGAGTCACGTGCCGTGCCTATGGTGAACTACACGGGCACTCTCCATGTCTGGGGGTGCTCCTCCTCTGAGGTAACAGGAGCATTAACAATTTTACCCCCAAACACTTCTATGAACTCAAAATGGCAACAAAACCTGCTTCACCACCACCTTTTCCTAATAGTTCAGGATCAAGCTGGGATGATAACTGTATTTTTTCAGCTTAAGGGCACACATTGTCACAGAGCGAAACCAATAGCAAAGTTCTAGACCCAAAATAACTTCGAAATTTGTGGACCTGGAATTCGCCAGATTTGAACCAAAAAGAGAATTCGTGGACGATAATCAAACTGACGCTTGATAAACAGAATCCATCTAATTGTGAGCATTTGCGAGTCTTATTGAACCAAAATGGAGCAATAATAGTCAAGATATCTTCAGAAATTTGGTCTCCATCATGCCAAAAGAATTGAAGCAGTCATGAAGAAGAAGGGACGACATTATAAATATTGACTGCGCGGATCATTTGACTGCATCTATTAATAAAATGGGTTTGGGCTTTAAATTTCGTTTTATATTTGACCTTAAAATATGATACAAACTTATCAAAACAAAATGCAACGTTTGATTAGTTCTATTCATTTTCTTATAGGAAAAAAATAATAGACGTCTCAAGACTTTTGGCCATGATTGTATATTCACGAGTCTTTTTTTTCTCACATCCTTACATCCCCATACCACCTCAAAACACAAGCATAACCTCGTTCAAAGCCTTCTTCACACCACACACCTCTTATCCACTCGTTTCTCACTATACCCCCCACTCCTCTCGCACCTAGCATCCCCCCCAAATAGTCATTTGGATTGCTCTCACTCCCGAGCTTATCGCAAGAGGATAAACTGATTCAAAAATCCTAATTTTGAACTACCCCTTTCATATATTTATATGGCAGCCCCTACAAATATAAAATAGAGTTCATTATAAGTTTATAACAGGTTCTTCCCCATTTTTATATTTGCCCAATCCCCCATTACTCTCCTCTTGTTTTTCATGTATTTAAGATCTCAATATATGGCAATTCCTTAATAGGGTCTTATTAGAAAAGAAAACGCTTGGAATCACTTTCCCCATTCTACGAGTTGAAGTTAATACAAACCCCCAAATTACTCTAAATGCATCATTTGACACGTATCATTAGATAAAACCCTTGGGGATTTTTTTAAATACTATATTCTCCGGAATTTCGAAAAAAAGAAGTCTCCTGAATTTGGGATGATCTGAAGTTAAATTTCACTATAATTTTTCTGTGGTCAATCGATCTTTTATCCTCATCACGGCTGTTTATTTTATTCTTATAAGTTTTTGCCCTCTTTTGTCTTTTAATTCGACCACCAAAGATGCCTTCTTTGAGGCCGGTTCGAACCCACATTCCAAGCACTTTTCAGGAAACTGCAAGGAGTGCTTGAAGGAATGGGTTTGTGTTCTATATAATTATTACTTATTTATTTAAGCTTAATTGATATAAAATGTTTGTAGAAATTATAGGCATATAATAAAATAGCCAAGGCTCTCTTGAACAGCTGAGTTTTAGCATAACTTTCTTCATGGAATTAATCAATCATCAATGGCAAAAAATGTAATGTGAACATGGAATTTAAATGCCACTTGAGAAGAAATAAGCAAATTATTGTTCGATTAACTTACTGTCAAGAGATCATATACAAATATTTAATTAGTAGAAATAAATAGAGTTTTCAACTTAAATATCTAAAAGAAAATTATATAATAAAGATAACAAGTTTAAACATCTTATATGAAGTAAGTGTAGAAAGTACTATGATAATAAGTGATATAGATACTATGAATGAATAACTTGAACAGTCTGTTGTCTGATGATGAAACAAGAGTTTTTTTTGTAATTAACAGAAACATTCTTTACAGCATCTTAGAAAGCTTCCCAAAGGTAATTTTTGTTGTTAAAATGTCTGGCCTCTTCAAGGTGTTCTACAAGTGTGCTATTGAATTTAGGTCCCAACTGGTGGGGGCCTAGTAAATGTGTCTCCTACAAATCCTTTCGACTCTAATTAAATCTTGGAGGCATGACTAGGAGCATTATCTTGTATAGGGACAAGCGATTTCATCATCCTCACTGGTTGTCTTTTGAATCAAGAAAGGAGTACTTTCTCCAGGAGCTTGCAGTACGCCTCGTATTCATTTTGATGTCAATTTGCACATAGAAAGTACTAGTAGCTTGTCTCCAATAATTGCAGACAAACTCATCACTCTTCATTCTTCTTGTTGTCGCTTGGTGAACCGCTTCGCCTGATGTTCATTGACGACCTAGCCTCTTGCCGAACCATCCGGCCCATCCAGAGTGACTGTTGATTCGTCAGTGAAGATAACTTTGCTAGAGTTAGTTTTCATTTATTTCTGGACCAACATTAGACGGGTCTCATTGTGGTTTTAGTTAGAAAAGGCTTTTTGGTCTTATTTCTAAAGGTATAAAATATCCCAAGAGCCTTACCCTTTGTTTCTATGGAGACAAAAGGAACCACAACATCTTTAAAAGGGTTTTGCTGTTAGCATGAGGGGTTTTAGCCACTTCTCGGGATAAGCGATGGAACTTCTGGTAGAATCCCTTTTTTGCTTGGTTGAATGCCATTTTATACAATTTTATTCACAGTGCAACGATTACACTTTGCCGTACCTAAAACATTCAAGAATTAATTCTTTTGTTGTTGAGAAAATTCCTTTTTTCTGGTCATTTTATCATAAAATCCTTCTTGTAAAAGTCTGAACAATGTCAAAAATTGCCTATGAACTATCTAATACCCGAGATAAAGTGTCGTGAGTATCTGATAAATTGTGTTTATTACATTCATAAACGTATCTAAAACAAAAAAAATTTCATAAACTTATTCTGGAAAATGATGAGGCGCTAAAGAGGAATTACATAAAATAATTTCAAGAGACATTTTATTTACTAAACATTTTATGTACAACTTTACAAAAGCTGTTAGTTTTGAAGACCAAAATGGTAGTCACATTGATTAGCGTGCTTTTAATTTTATTACTACCAAAATTTGCCTTGAACGCCTTTGGAAGTTTGCTTACTAGGATCATTTCAAAAAAGACCAGCTTAAATCCCCAACCCAAATTTCAATTGCTATCAGAGCAAAAAAATCGTTATTTTGAGTAAAAATAAAAAATTAGGAGCATTCTCTTAATTGTCCCATAAATGTATTTTTTATATTCTATAAAAAATATTACAATTAAAGATCTTGGAAAATCTATTAGATTTAGATCGTATTACGTAGTTTGTCGCAATTTCATCGATACCAATTTAAATAGGAAATTGTTTACAAGCCCTATTAATCCTTTTACTGGAGCCCGTTTCGCGCCATACTCGAGGCGATTTCAATTTGTCACATTTATTACCCTCACTTTGCCTTGAAAAGCAGCCGACTTTGGTGCCTTTGGAAAGAGGGTAAAATAATTCCCCTAAATTGAGGGGCAACTTTGAAGCGTTTTAAGTGGTTCACAAAGGCGTTTGAGATCCAATGATTAAGCGCGGGTTAAACAAATCTGCTGTACCAGTCCATTGGCGAGGGGAAAGTATGATGCAGAACAGCCGGTACAATGAGGGGGGAGAAATGGGATACCTCAAGGGGATAATTTTATAGGGGCAAAAAATTCGAAAAATCACTTAAATTGAATTAAAATCTGGTCATATCACGTTGAATTTCTTGCCAGAAGCAAGTTTTAGTATGAGGGTAAATGGACCTTGCAAGTTTTGATTAATTCTATCAATAAACATAAAATTTAAGTAAATTAAGATAGAGAATAATCAATAAAAAATTTAGACACATTTAAATGTAAACAATATATGTAATTTAAGACTAATTAAACTTATATACCGTATTTAGTGATATAAAACTAATGTCTTGTCAATTAGTCAAACCAAAAGACCCTTAAAAAACAAGAAATCGGGATATACGGGTAATTAATACACTAGTTGCTTCTATATCAATTTATATACAGAATCAAATAAACGCACAGCCTCCAAAACAAAAATAAAATAGGAAAAAAAATATTTTCCATTTTTGTCCAGAGAAAAGAAGACAAAATAATTCTCACGAGCAAAATAGAAAAAAAAAACAACTGCCGAGATGGTTAACGGGGAGGGGAAAATTTTGGGAGCGATTTTTCATTTTAATCCCCTCCTGAGCGCTGTTTGGAGCGTTGATAAGTTCAATCCGGATTTGAATGGTTGATGTCACCTCGTTCCTCAATCACCCCATCCCCGAGGGGTTGTTTGGAGTCCATTTTGAACAATATAGCAGGTAAAGGTTCTCAATGCCAGTCCGATGAAAGATATCAGACCATATAGGAGCGTCAAAGATCGGGGATTTGGATGCTATTATCAAAGTTTATATATATATATATATATATATATATATACATATTGGCAGAAAAAATTCCCAACATACTGTTAGAAATGCAAACTTTACATACTTTTATTCAACGCAAGTTGATGAAATTTACAAATTACGTGGAAGTCTATGCGCTAAATACAATGTAATGATCATAAAAGCAAAATTGTGAACAGGAAAAACTTTATAAGGACAATAGTGAAATTTGACAATGCAAAAGTTTACAACACATTCTTATAAACGTTGTTTAATACTTGATTTCATGACCCTTGTTGTTAATTACAGTTTGCAAGTCCTTTGAGTAATCTCCTACGATCTTTCTACAGGTGCTTGAGCTGATTTCGTTCCATTCCTCCAAACATATTTTCTTCAAATCAGATAAGTTACCCGGATCTCGTTTCTGGACTATGAATTTCAATTCCTCCATAGATTTTGTATGGGATTCAAATCAGGATTGACTTGGCCATTCCAAAACATTAATTCTACCTGTATGGAGCCAATTCTTAGTTTGTTTAGCTGTATGATTGGAGTCGTTGTCTTGTTGAAATGCCAATCTTGGTTTCAAGTTTAGAGAGCCAATGCTAGATAACAAATTTATTTCCAAAATTCCACTGTACATTTCGCGGCTCATTCTTCCTTCGACGACCTGCATTTTTCTAGCCCCTAATGAGCAAAAACAACCCCATACTATCTATGATTGATCCAACACAGAATTTTATTGTATGGGTCGTATTCTTTGGCGCGTAAGCTTCACACTTTTTTCTCCAAATCCTGCTGATTGGATTTCGACCGAAAAGTTCTAGTTTCATTTCATCTAACTTGAGGATTTGTTCTCAGAATGTTGTGGGTTTATTTAAATGTTCATTAGCAAATGTTAAGTGAGCTTTACAGTAAGTTTTCTTAAAGAGTGCGGTCTTTCTTGGAGTACGTGAAAAGAGATTATATACGTACGCAACGTTTGACATACTGTTTTCGTGCTAACTTCAACTCCATTTGTTTCCAGAACTTCCTGCATCTCTCTAAAATAGTATGTGGTTTATCACATACTGCTCTTGCAAGTTTTCGAGCTGCACGTTTTGTTAACATTCAAGGGAGACCTGAACGATCCAAAGGATGAATTGAATTACGAGACTCAGTTGCATATTATGGTAAAATCTGCAAATGATAAAAATATTACCATCGAAACTTACCTTTTTTTATGGAAATTGTTGGAAGCAAATGAATACGGACGGAATTTTAAGTAACCATGTAAGTTGTGTTGGCGATTTAGTTGGGTTTCTAGATTAAAATGAGGTGAAAATAGGCATATTTTAATATGTGGGGACAAGTGTAAACGTTTTGTTGAGGACTTAGTATTTTTGGAAAGATGCTTCGAGAATTTTTAGATCTAGAACTGGATACCAAAGACAAGACAAAGAAAAATCAGTATGGTTATTTATTTTTAAAGTTCACATATGGAAAAATGTTCTGCTTTAGAACGATAAATAGTCATCCTGTGAGGGTCTCAAATGTTTGGTAATCATATATTAATCATTTATTAATATTTAAATAATGAAAAAAATAAGTTAGTTTCCAAAAATTGCTAGCGATTTTACGCCGACTAATTTATCAGTGAAATACACTGAAGAGAAGTGTTGGGTTCAGAATGCGTTAGGTGAGGTTTGGTAGAGTAAAAGACTGATACGGTTGACACAGTTTGCCCAAACGTTTTGACAGATGTAAATTTCGTCATCAAAAGACTCGAATAAAGAATGATTGGATTCAAAAATGGCCCGTAAGAGAAACTATAAGAAGATGCATCAGCATTTTGGTATTGAACCTGACGTTATTCCGCATGGTAGATACCCAGGTGTTATCGGATACAAATAACGAAGTGGTTTGGCTACCACTACTCTACGGCTTGGGAATATTTGTGCTTGAGATAGAAGCAAGATACCATATCTGAATGTAATTACAGAATTACGACCCAGCGTTACAAAGACGGCCTAAAATCGAAGCTTAAGAGACGGACGTCCAAGATCGGAATAAATAGCGCTCGTGAGGGAAGGAATGACAGCTTTCGAGAATCAGTGAACTAGATACATGGAGGAGCGTAAAGAACTGAGAATGCAACAACGTCAGAACCCCGGTCCTCCTCCCCAGAACTTCAGATGCCTGGTTTAAGATCGAATATGCGGCTCTCGCATCGGGTAAGTAAGTCACGAACGCGTTCACCGAAGAAGATAGAAACCTTTCATTAATACTCTTTAGAGTGAAAGCCACGATGATATGTATATAGATAGATAAGTATATAGATAGATAGATATCAAAGGGTTTCTCCTATTAAGTTGAAGATAAAGAACAGGACGAAAAAGGAGACTTACATCCTCTCTGTATTTTACGATAGTTAGGGTAATAACTCATCTTTAGTTACGAATAAAATAAAATATACAAATGATTAAGGATCACGACATCCAGTTCTAAAACCAAGTATGAGGTATTGTAGATACTAGTAAATTATAAAACCTAGTTATGACGCAAAAATCTAAAGCGAGTCCCTATTGCAAAAGCAAAGATTTTGAAAGACATGTACTCGAAAATAGCAACTAGGGTAAAACTCTTCAGACAAACTGTAATCCATTAAAGGTCATTTGCTTAACAAAAATAGCACAGTTAAAACATGTACATAAAAATGAGGAAAAATGGTCAGGATTCAATTACTCTAGAAACCAGATTGAGGATGAGAGAAGAACTTTAAAAAAATATCATCCTAAAAAAAATAAAATAAAAAAGGGAAAAAGATAAAGACAATCAAAATTAAAATAAATGAAGTTGCCTCCAAACAATAAGATACCCTGTAGGTGAAAAATAGGGCAAAGGAATAACTAGATTCATGGGAGACAACAGGAAGAAAATGAATTTGGTTGGTTAGGGAAAAATTCTACCCACAATAGAATTGATGGGAGGAGCAGTTGGAGTTGACAAAAAAGACTGATTGAATATGGATTCGTAAATGAGAAAGAAAACTGGGTCATGGATAGTTTTAAGAATTTTAAAATTATTAATCAAAATATCTGTTTTACATTTTATAGAGCTTGGAAAACGGAAGAAAAACTCTTTCGTCGAAGGCACGTCTCCAATTGTCAAGCCAAGACCCATATGTGGACAATCTCGACTTCAGCGAGCGTCTTCCCAACGGACAGCTGCTAGCATAAGTATAGGCAACGCAGATATGATTCATTTAAAAAAAAAGAAGCATTTTCCGGTTTAGATTTTACTCGCATAATTTATAAATATTCCATAAACTTCTTACTCCAGTGCGAGTACATATCAATACAAAATAGTAAAATCAAACGGATGTAACAATGGCAAAGATTTACTTAACGGAAAACATGACTAAAATTTAGGCAACATGAAATTAATATCAGGTATGATCCCTTTTAGTCATAATAACAGCCATAAGGCATCTATTATAAGAGTGTACAGGATTGGTGAACATTTTTGGAGGGATTTGATTCCACTTTTCTTCAGCAAACTTTTCCAATTCAACAAGTTGCGAGGGCCTTATTATGCATACACTTCTTCAGATCCTTTCACAAGGGTTAGATGGGGTTCAAACCTGGCCTTTAAGAAAGCTACTTGAGTACAGTAATGTGATGTTATTCGAGGTTTTTAGTCGCGTGCGAGTCAGGTCGCGAGCGACTCTACATCTCACTATCTCGGCCGGTCGGTAGGTCCCCGTTTTTTTTTCGTTTGTAATGTCATTGTAACTATTCGGCCGATTCTAACGAAATTTGAAACCCTTATGTTGTTTTACATTCTCGTTCGAAGGATATAATTGCCAAAGTCCTCCCAATGTTATCCCGGGAATTATTTTGTTTTGGCAATAACATCATAACTTTTCGGCCGATACTCTGCTAGACTAGACTAGGCTATAATATGCTATACTCTGCTAGGCAAGCCTAGAATAGGCTATACTATGCTAGGCTATTATAGGCTAGGATATACTATGCTAAGATATAATGTACAAGGTTAAGATATACTATGCTAATTTATGCTATAATATGCTATGCTAGGATATCATTTAGTATGTTAGGCTAGACAATAATAAGCTATGCTTGACTAGGGTATAATAGTAGAGTATAGGCTATACATGTCTAGGATAGCTAATGTTAGGCTAGGTTATGCTATGCTAGGATAGGCTAAGCTATACTAGGCTAGGCAGAGCATGAAAGGCTATACTAGGCTAGGCTACGCTATGGTATGCTAGGTTAGGCTATGATATACTAAGCTATGTTACACTAGACTAGTCTTCGCTATACCAGGCTAGGATAAGCGAGGCTTTGCTAGGGTAAGCTAGGCTATGTTATGCATGCTATGCAAGCCTAGGCTAAGATCTAATAGTCTAGTCTAGGCTAGGTAATACTATGATATACTATACTATACTAACTAGGATGGGGTAGGGCAGGGTAAAGTAGGCAATTATATACTATACTAGGCTATGCTACTCTACGCTAAAATATGCTAACTAGGCTGGATAGGATAGAATATACTAGGCTAGGCTCCAGTGAACTAGGCTATACTAAGATAGGCTATACTAGACTAAGCTAAGCTAAGCTAGGTTAGACTAAGTTTTATAGTAGGTTATACTCTACTAGGCAGGCCAGGCTATACTTTGATAAGCTAGGCTCGGCTAGTCTAGGAGACAATGTGATAGGCTCTGGTATACTATAGTAAGCTAGGTTATTATAATATATACTATGCTAGGCTATATATGTAAGTCTATACTAGGCTAGGGTATACTAGGCTACTCTAGCTAGGCTACTCTATGCTATTCTAGGCCATTCTATGCTATGATATACTAGGCTGGGCTATACAAGGATATGCTATGCTATGCTATGCAAGGATTTGCTGGACTATACTACGTTAGACTATGCTAGATTATAGTGTACCATGCTAAGCTAGCATAGCCTAGTGTAGGCTAGGCTAGGCTAGACTATGGTTGTGTGTGCTATGCCAAGATATATCATGCTAGAATAGGATAGGATATACTATGCTAATCTATGCTATGCTAGACTTTTTATACTAGGCTAGGTTAGGTTATACTATGCTAAACTAGATTAGGGCAAGGTAGGCTATGGTAGATAGGCCATGCAATACTATGTTAAACTATTCTAAACTATACTAGGTTAGGCTATGCTATACTATACTATTCTAGGCTATGATATACTATGATAAGCTATAATATGGTAAGCTATACTATCCTATATATGCTAGGCTGTACTAGGCTATGTTATACTATTTTTTGTTAGGCTAGGCTTTACTATGGTTTCTAGGATAAGATAGGCCTTACTATACATTCTCTGCTAGGCTAAGCTAGATTACTCTAAGCTAAGTCATACTATGCCAGCCTAAGCTATACTAAGTAAGGCTAGGCTATACTATGCCTAGCTACGCTAGATTATGGTATGGTAGGTTATATTATTATAGGGAATCATAGGCTAGACATGGTTATACTAAGCTAGGCTAGGCTATACTATGGTAGGCTATACTATGACATAATCTACTCCGTTATACTATGCTATATTTTACTATGCTATGATATACAATGCTAGGTTAGGCAGGACTTACTATGTTAGGCAATCTAGGCTAGTCTATAGTATGCTATGCTTTATGTTAGTCTACTATGGTAGGTTATCCCATGGTAAGCTAGGTTTTGCCAGACTACTATTCGAGACTATACTAGGCTATTCTATAAAATGTTATACTATTCTAGACAATACTAGGCTATACTAGGTTATTCTAGGATATACTATACTACATATATTATACATTACTATACTATGTTTTGCTATGCTACATTATTCTATGTTATGCTATAATATGATAAGCACCATAATGCAATAATATGCTATGTTATACTATGTTATAATGCTATGCTATACTATTCTAGACTATGCAATTAGGGTGTGACCATTTTTTCGCCTTTTCAATTCCATATATGAGGTATGACAAAAAGTTAAGGCCCGCCATTTTAATTAAAAAATATATATATTTGATTATTATTTAGTTCTGCTTTTTAATAACCTTTTAGAAATTTGTGACTTTTTAGTCGCAGGCGACTCTACATCTCACTATGTCGGTCGGTCGTCGGTCGGTCGGTCCAGGTTTTGCGTTTTTTTTTTTAATAACATTGCAACAATTCAGCCAATTCTAACGAAATCTGAAACCCTTATGGTGTTTTACATTTTCTTTCGAATGATACAATTGGCAAAGTCCCCCCCAAGGTTAGCCAGGGAATTAATTTCTGTTGACAATAACATCATAACTATGCCGCTCACTCTAACGAAATTTGAAACTTTTATGTTGTTTTAGATTATATTTCGAATGATATAATTACCAAAGTCCTCCAAAGGTTAGCCATAAATCATTTTGTTTTGGCAATAACATCATAACTATTCGGCCGATTCTAACGAAATTTGAAACCCTCATGTTGTTTTTCATTCTCTTTCGAATCATATGCTTGCCAGTCTTCCTTAGGTTAGCCCGCGAATTATTTTGTTTTGGCAATAACATCATAACTATTCCGCCGATTCTAAGAAAATTTGAAACCCTTTTGTTGTTTTAAATTCTCTTTCGAATGATATAATTGCCAATGTCCTCCCAAGGTTAGTCAGGAAATTAGTTTTTTTTGCAATAACATCATAACTATTCGTCCGATTCAGACGAAATTTGAAACCGTTAATGTGTTTACATTCTCTTTCGAATGATAGAATTGCCAAGGTCCTTCTAAGGTTACTCCGAGGATTATCGAAAGTTTTCAAAGTCGTAAGGACATAAATCAAATAAGTGAGGGTACGCGACTTTTTGGTCAGCAGACCTTGTTCTTAGTAGATTTGCTGCTATGTTTGGGATCCTTGTCGGTTTGAAAGTTGAAATGCCTTCGAATTCCTAGTTTCTTTGCTGATTGCTTCACTTTTAATGCTCCAGTGATAGCAGCAGCGAAACATCACAACATAATCGAAGTTCCTCCCTGTTTGAGAGTAGAGGCTGTTCTTTTCTATGAGGCCTTCACCAGATCTCAGCCAAAGATACCGTTTGTCGTTCATAACAACGAGCTTGATTATTGTCACAGCTGATTATAGTATGTATGGCATCTAGTTTAGTTTTGCTATCTTCCAGATGCTCCTTAACGAACATCAGACTGGCCTTTTTTGTGACTTTCTTCAAAAGAGGCTTCCTTCTAGTGAAACGTCACTGAAATCCCCCCCGGTGTAAATAACGTTGTACTGTAGAAACATGTACATTTACGCCCCTCTTTGCAAGATTTGCTTATAACTCATTTTATGAAATCTTAGGATTGTTTCTGTTTTCATCCTAGGCCTAAGAAAATATAGAAGTGAAATTGTTAAAACCTTTGCCTAGACTAAGGAGATTTAATAGCGGAATTGCTAACAGCCTTGCCTAGCCTAATGAGATACTACAGCGGAATTGTTAACAGTCTTGCCGTCTCCATAATGAAATACTACAGCGAAATTGTTAATAGTCTTGCCTTTCCCATAATGAGATACTACAGCGGAATTGTTAATGTTCTTGCCTACTCTAAGGAGATAGGGCACCGGAATTGTTAACAGACTGTGCGTAAAAACTATTGAATAAAAAAAAAGTATTCAACCGATCATGAAGAAAATATGCGAGACAATGTGTGCGTGAAACAAGGAAGTGTAGGAACAATCTCCACATAATTCTGACGAATTCTAAATGAAAATCTTAAATAACGAGATAATTATATGCCTTGAAATAGATGATCCGGATCGCAGAATCCAGTTTTGAGGCCAAAATTGTGTTGTCTTATGAGACTACATTTAATTGCACATACTGGTCATAAGTAATCCACTTATTTATGTGGAACGACATGTAAATTTACATGGTTTGACTTGCTTTTTCTTCCAAAGGTTTGGTTGGTCTATTCCCTTTCGATGTCACGGTTACCGGTCATAGCTACCTCAACTGGTTTCGGAGGAGAAGATTTACCTGCAATTCAACATTTATAGGACGTGAGGACATTTCGTATCAACAAGATGGAATATCTCCTCAAACCATTACGCTATTAGGAACTACGTTGATGAAACATTTCATAATCTGCGGATCAACGACACGCTATTATCGAATATCCCCCACGCACGCTCACCAGATTTTAACTTGGTTGGACTTTTTATGAGGCCATTTGAAAAATAATGTATACTATCGAAGACATATATGAGCAATTTTAAAGCACATTTGGAGAAGCGTGTAGAAATATTCCTTTTGCCGAAGACATATATGAGCAATTTTAAAGCACATTTGGAGAAGCGTGTAGAAATATTCCTACTGCCGAAGGCATATATGAGCAATTTTGAAGCACATTTGGAGAAGCGTGTAGAAATATTCCTTTTGCCGAAGACATATATGAGCAATTTTAAAGCACATTTGGAGAAGCGTGTAGAAATATTCCTACTGCCGAAGGCATATATGAGCAATTTTAAAGCACATTTGGAGAAGCGTGTAGAAATATTCCTACTGCTGAAGACATATATGAGCAATTTTAAAGCACATTTGGAGAAGCGTGTAGAAATATTCTTTCTGCTGAAGAGAAGACATATATGAGCAATTTTAAAGCACATTTGGAGAAGCGTGTAGAAATATTCTTTCTGCTGAAGAGAAGACATATATGAGCAATTTTAAAGCACATTTGGAGAAGCGTGTAGAAATATTCCTACTGCCGAAGACATATATGAGCAATTTTATAGCCCATTTGGAGAAGCGTGTAGAACTATTCTTTCTGCTGAAGAGAAGACATATATGAGCAATTTTAAAGCACATTTAGAAAAGCGTGTAGAAATATTCCTATTTTCAAAGACATACGAGGGGCGGTCAATAGGTTTTGCGAATCGGTAGGGCAAAACAGAGGAAGGGGGATGGATGTTTGTGGGGGTGTTAAGACAGGTTATGACAAGTCAGGACCTGCAGCCGCACGCTCCTGCCTCGTCTATTTAAGAAGCAGTAGCTGATCGCAGATCGTCAGTCACAAATTTTTCAACAATGGAGAAGGTTGAGCACCGCGCAGTGATCAATTTTTTGACCAAGAAAGGCAAGAATGCAAAAGAGATCCATGAACGCATGGTTGCAGTGTACACCGACACCGCCCCTTCCTATGCAACCATTGCTCGCTGGAATAGGAAGTTCCGCCATGGTCGTGAGTCCCTTGGAGATGACCCCCGTCCAGGACGCCCGTCAGACGTGACCGACGAGGACAATGTGGCCCGCGTGGAGAGGATGATCCTCGAAAATCGACGGGTGAAAGTCGAAGAAATCGAGCGAGAACTTGGAATATCACATGGAAGTGTTATCAACATCATCCACGACAATTTGTCTATGACCAAGGTCTCTGCCCGTTGGGTCCCTAGAAACCTCACGCCCCATGATCGACTTCAACGTCGTCAAAGTTCGGAGGAGCTGCTGCTCCTGTACAACCAAGACCCGGCGGGATCCGAACCACGCATAGTGACAGGTGATGAAACGCGGGTCCATCACTGGGATCCCGAGATCAAGCTCGAAAGCATGGCCTGGAAGCACAGGGGCTCTCCGACCCCCATCAAGTTCCGCACTAAACCCTCAGCTGAGAAGATCATGGCCATCATCTTCTGGGATTCTGAGGGAGTGTTGACGGTGGCCCTGTACCTCGTGGAAGGACCATCACAGGCCAATATTACGCCGAGGAACTGGCTGGGTTGAAGAAGTGCATCCGTCAGAAGCGGCACGGCAAGTTGACACACGGTGTCCTGCTCCTCCACGACAATGCCCCTATACACAAGGCCAGAGTCGCACAAGCTGCTCTGCGCGAGTGCGGGTTCGAGGAGCTCAACCATCTTCCCTACAGTCCAGATCTGGCCCCTAGCAACTACTTTTTATTCCGCCATCTCAAGGCTGCACTGCGTGGACGCCGGTTTGGGGACGATGAAGATGTCCAGCTCACCGTCCAGGAGTGGATTGAACAGCAGTCGGGAGATTTCTGGTCGTCGGGAATTTGAAGCCTCAGGGACAAGTGGCTCAAGTGCATTGAAGTCGATGGTGGTTATATTTAAAAATAATAAAACACTTTTCCTCATATCTCGTTTCCTTATATCCGAATTGCAAAACTTATTGACCGCCCCTCATATATGAGCAATTTTAAAGCACATTTGGAGAAGCGTGTAGAAATATTCCCATAATGAAAAAATTTCTTTTCTTCTGTTTTCTTAGGCTTCGTAGACTTCAACGTGAGCGCCTTCTTTTTCGAGGTACTTTGCCTACCTCTTCATGCATTCCTCTTCAACACCGATTAGCATCTCCCTTGTAACAACATTGCAGGTATTCCTTATACTTTTCTCTAACTCTTCAACACTCCTGAGCTTTGATGCATAGACTTTGCTTTTCAGGAAGCCCCACAGAAAGAAATCACAGGGTGTCAAATCTAGAGAACGTGGCGCCCACTCCAGAGGTCATCGAGGATCTAGCCATCTATCGGGAAACTTGTGATTCAAGAAATCGCGAATGGTTTTAGCATAATATGGAGGAGCACCATCTTGTTGGAAAAAACGATCATCAACTTTGGCTACCCATTCGAATTCAGGAAGAAAAAGTTTCGAAGCATCGCTAGATAATTGACACCCGTTACATTAACAATCTGCTGCTGATCATCTTTGAAGAAAAATGGTCAAATGAGCATTTTAGAAGAGATAGCGCACCATACAACGAGCTTTGGAGAGTCGTGCCCGTACTATTCAACAACAACTGTGTTGCCTTTACCCCCAAATTGAGTGTTATGTCAATTCACTAGATAAGTGAAAAATTGTTTCAGCACTGAAGAACATGTTATCCAAGATAGAAGGGTCATTTTCGTGATGGTGTATAAGTGTCTCACATAGCTCTACCTTTTGATCTAAGTCCTCTTCCACAAGTTTTTGGACAACTTTTATGTTAAAGGGAAACTTTTTCAAGTTTTTACGTAGTATCCGTTGAATGGTTGAAGGATGAATGGCTAATTCCCGTGAGGCTCTGTTTATGGACTTCCCTTGGTTTGTTGAAAGCTTCTTCAACGATAGGAATGTTTTCCTCAGAATGCCTACTTCTAGCTCTTCCTGTGCGTAGTATATAAGCCACAGAACCTCTATCCATAAATCCCTTATGAATGGAATAAATTGTAGAGCGTCTTGGGCAACTAGGCGTTTCATAGAAAGCACTGAATCGTCTTTGAGTTTCGGTCTTAGCTTGATAAACTTCCTGCCAGGCAACGATTTTACACTTCAGTTCCAAAGTCAAATGATCAACAATTTTGACCAGATGTAGGGCTATACTTATATACCAACAAATTCTAATTTAGTGAACAATATTATACTACGAATTTGAAGTCCTCGGTTTAAAATCTAAAAAAATGAAATGTAGGGGGACTTTTGATTGAACCGGTATATACGTAGGTGAGTCAAAAAGTTCTCAGACAAATGCCAGATTATTGAAATGTTCGATTTTGTACAAGTAAATACAGGGTCAAACACGACTTTCATGTTTTCTGAACAATTCCTACAAAATTCGTCATTCAATTTGTCGAGACTCTTTGTATTAGATGTGCTTCAAAAAGGTTACTTTTTTGAACCCATAAAATGGCAAATTTTGAGATAAGAGCGAACATTAAATTCCTGACTAAACTTGATTGGAAGCCTGTTAAGATTATTGACGCTCTACAACAGGTTTATGGTGACTCTTCGCCATGTAGAGCGGTAGTTTACGACTGGATTAAGCGCTTCAAGGGGGGCAGAGAAGAAGTTGAAGATGATCCACGTGAAGGGAGACCCTCCACCTCCATTAACCCAGAAAATGTCGAGCTTGTGAGGAATCTAGTGGATAAAGATCGCCGTATTACTATTGATGAAGTTGCCAATGCATGTGAAATCTCTCATGGCTCAGCATTTGGAATTCTAACTGAAAATCTTGGCCTGAGCAAGCTTTCAGCACGTTGGGTCCCAAAAGCGTTGCGAGAAGACCAGCTGAATCATAGGGCCAACCTTTCTTTGGCTATTTTGACCAAGATTGAAGCAAACGAGGATAGTTTTTTTGAGCGCCTCGTAACGGGAGATGAAACTTGGGTGTATCAGTTTGATCCTGAAAGTAAAAATCAATCAAAAGAGTGGCACCCAAGGGGGGCAGCAGGGCCTATCAAGTTCAAGACAGAGAGGTCCGTTAAGAAGATAATGGCTACAGTTTTTTGGGATTCGGAGGCAATTATTTTAATAGACTTCTTAGAAGGACAAAAAACTGTTAAATCCAGCTATTACGAAGGAGTTTTAAGGAAGCTGAAAACTTCAATAGCCAAAAAACGACGAGGAAAGCTCCACAAGCAAATCTTGTTCCACCATGACAATGCCCCTGCACATTCGTCCAAAGCTGTGAGATCTCAGCTACGGGAATTTCGATGGGAAACTCTTGCTCATCCCCCTTATAGCCCTGATTTAGCACCCTCTGACTTTTTTCTGTTTCCAAATTTAAAGGGACACCTAAAAGGAACCCGGTTTCAATCATTAGATGAAGCAAAAAAGCAGGTCATTACTTGGTGCCAGAGACAACCCCGTGAATTCTACAAAGATGGTCTTTACCGTTGGATTCATAGATTAAGAAAGTGTATAGATGTTAATGGAGCTTATGTAGAAAAATGATTACAGTATTATTACAAATAAAAATTTTATATATATATATATATATATATATATATATATATATAATTCAAACTAATGAGTGTTAAGCCTCGCGGTGTATATTATATTGTTTCCCGTTGACAATTAATTATTGTATCTTCTTTTTGTCTGTAACGGTTGGCCAATCGTAAATAGTAATTTATGTCGGGGAACTTCCCACTAGATATCATCACTTCTTGGTTCGCTATTGCCCTGCGTGATTTACGATAAATTTGCTCTTGCCCTAAAGACGCTGTGCTTCTTAATAGAATTAATTTATAATCTTTTCCCGTCTTTATTAACTGTCACTTGTTATACCCACGACATGCGATTGATTGCACCTTCTTGTAAATTTTGAAGGTGTATATACTGAAGCTCTTTCGGATGTAAGTATTGTACATACATAAAAGGTAGTGACCATTATAATCTTTAATTGAAACTCTTATCGCTGCATCCTAATAATTTCAGAACTGTAAATTGTCCGCTTGGTATGTAAAATAAGGCAACGATTTATTCTAAGGCCACTCTTTTTTACATTTGGTGCCCAGACCCGGGATCTTTTAGATGTCTCTTACTAAGGTACGTGGCGGTGATAGAGCGACGCATCGCTTTTGGTTAAAAACGTCTCCTCTTTAATCGAGGAGACCGTTCTCTCTGTAAAAAGCCTTAGAGCGGAGTTAAAATCACTTGAATATCATTTCCAGAAAATGTTGCTCTTAGATGATAAATTTGTAGAAGGTTGGGATAACGAGGATACCATTATTAAGGAAATTGCGAATGCTTGCGAGGTAAATAGGGAATTCCGATTAGCGATTACAAAAACTGAAGATTGCCTTAAAGCAATAAGCTCACAAGTACAAAATGGATTACCTCCGACTCCACCTAAAGAGCTTCACCTACACAAAATTAACTTACCCATTTTTGATGGAAATGTCCTTCAATGGAGTAATTTTCATGACTTCTATTACAACACAATTCATGTATTTGAAATATCAAATGCCCCCAAATTCGGTACCTAGTTGGCCAACTAAAGGTAGCAGCCCTCCGTCTATTAGACGGCTTTACCAGATCAGCTGATCAATACTTAAAAGCGTACGAATTACTAGAAAAAAAACGTACGGGGATGAAAGGGCACTAATTCAATTTCGTGTGCATGTTATCCTCGACTTAACTGAACCGCAAAATAACCACAATCACTTGGAGAATTCCGCGCGGCTTATGAATGCTACCTACACAGCCTAAAGGCTATGTGATTAAATATAAACAGTGCGGGCTTCTTCATGGTGACTATATTGATACGAAAACTTCCCTCTAGCTTAAAAAACAAATTTACAGGTGGCTCAACGAGAGTACTAACGATTGGGAATTAGATGAATTTGGGAACATTTTAGAGAAATAAATACAGCTTTTAAATCAAAAGATGTAACAATCACCAGGGAAAATATGGCCCTACTAAGGGTGAAAGAACAAGCGTATCTAACTTTAAAACAAGTCGTGAGTCTTCCCATACCAAAAGCCAAACTAAAATTTCCGTAAATCGATCGAGCATTCTTCGATGTGTATTCTGCGACGGGAAACAGAAAGCATACGACTGTTCAAACTACCCAAAACCCGAGCAAAAATATATACGTGCTAAGATTCTAGGGTTATTCGCAAATTGTTTGCGTTCGGGACATAAAAATCAAAATTGCGCCTCAAAATATTTGTTTGACATGCAATGGTAGACATCATTCTTGCCTGTGTTTCTCCCGTAACAAATCTAATGACGTAAAGGAAACAAAGGTTTTGACTTCCAATCTTAACGTGGGAGTGGCCTTACCCATAGCACAGATTAAAGTCGTAGGTAGACAGGGAAATACTAAGGCTAAAACACTTTTTGATCAAGGTTCCCAGAAAACCTTTATAAGTAGTGATTTGGTCAAAGAATTAAGCTTGTCCATAATTAGTAGGACTAAATTACGGGTATGTGGTTTTGGAAGCCAAGGAGTACACAAATTATATGACGAAGTGTCATTTAAAGTCAATACTAAGCATAAATCTAGTGTTATCAAAACACTAGTTGTAGAATAATTACCTAATCATGTCCATATGCCAGGAATAAGAAAGGCAAAGAATAGGCTTGCAGCATTAAACCTAAAACTGGCCGATCCATCCAATGACGAAACCAATAAGGATATTTCTATCCTGATAGGGGCTGATTCTTACTTTAAATTCATTAAAGGTATAAATGAGAAATGTGGAATCACTTATATCGAATCCACAGTTGGTATCATGCCCACGGGGGTCTTACCTTCTGAAAAAAATATTTCAACCAATCTAAAAACTAATGGCGTAGCCGTGCTTAAGGCAATTGTAGATGAATTGTATGAGCTGGGAGGCGTAAATGCTATTTGCCCTAGGAATGATATAAATATTATATTGGAAATGAATTGCTTAGGTTTGATCCTTCAGCGGATGACATCCGAATATCAAAGGGTGTATACCGATTTTAAATCAACGGCTGAGCTCCATCATGGAAGGTTTGTGGTGGACCTACCATGGAAAAAAGGGCATCCTAACTTAGGCTACAATTATGCAATTGCCAAAACTAGGTTGTGTAACATGACAAATCGACTAAGACAAAATGACCCTTCACTACTAAACTGTTATGATGAAATATTTTTAAAGAACAATTGTTTAAACCAAGGTTACATAGAGGAAGTAACTCCAAGAAGCCCCCAATGTGCATTATTTAGCGTACCATGGAGCACTTAAGGATTCCGCTACCACCCCCTTGAGGGTAGTTTTGGACTGTTCTGCGGGTAAAATTAGTTTGAACGATTGTCTTTACCCTGAGCCTTCTCTTGTTAATAATTTATTTCTCATTCTAATAAGATTTAGGCAACATTCATTCACCTGCATGGCCGATATAGAGAAGGCCTATTTACAGATACGATTAAAGGAAGAGGATAAAGACTACTCGTTTTTTTATGGTGGAGGCACCCTATGGATCCTATAGCCCTATTGTTACCTATCGGTATAAGGTTGTATTCTTTGGCTCGACTAGTAGCCAATTTTTGCTAAATGCCTCACTTCAGTTGATTGAAGAAAGGGGCGCAGGTTATTTGAAAATGTTAAGAAGGGACCTGTATGTTGATAATTTACTTTGTTCTTTTCCTACAGCTAAGGATATTACTCAATTTTATAAGGCCTCAAAGGAAATTCTAATACAGGCAGGCTTTAACCTTCCAAACTGGTATTCTAATTCACATGATACTAGTAATGTTCTTTTGAGGCAAAACGAATTGGCTAAATAGCCTATTATGGTTCTTGATCTGGGTTGGAATGCTCGGATTGATGAGCTCTATTACTACAATCCGAACATACAATTTGCTGCCCAAACGAAAACGCAGGTATTAAGGTGTATAGCATCTATATATGATCCATTGGGACATCTACTCCCAGTAACGATACCAACACGATTCTTTATGAAGATTTTGTGGGAAAAGAAATTAGAGTGGGATAAAGTTTTAGACGAAGAGAGCCAGGCACAATGGAACCATTTAATACCCCAACTACGGGAATGCCTACATATTTCATTTCTAGGCAAGTTTTATCCTCTTAGAATCTAGAATTACATTGTTTTGCGGACTCTAGTTCTAAGGGATATGGGACCGTGGTCTACTTTGTATTCGGCGATAAGGTTGGCCTCGTTATGGCTAAAGCAAAAATCGTAGGTAAACTTATAACTGTGCCAAAATTAGAATTAACCGCCGCTCTTTTCGCGGCTCGTCTATTAAAAGAAATGAAAATAGCTCTAGATCCATTTCTAGTTGAAAATTTCCTCTGGTCAGGCAGTCAAATACTCCTTCAATGGCTTTGTTCAGATCCTAATAAATAACCATACGTGAAGGACAAGGTGAGTAAAATTAGAGCCATGAGTGGTGTCATTTAGAGTCACATCTTAATCCCTGTGATCTGGTCACTAGGGGAATGAAAACCAAACGAATGAAAAATTCCATGTGGCTTAAAGGACCACAATGTGTTTTGAATAAAGAATTGTGGACTGAGCCAGGACGCATACCTGAAAATGATTGCGTGCTAATATCTACCTTACAGCTATCCGCCATTGATCTTACCAGATATAGCTTCATTTCCAAAGTACTAGTTTTCCCCTTTTTTTCTTCTGAAAGGTAAGACTGTTCCTAAGTCTTCTCCTACAGGATCCTACTGTCACAACATTACGACAAAGGAATAAGAAGCGGCGATGGCCTATTGGATTGAGGAAGTACAAAAAGAAAAATACGGAGAAGAGATAAAATAACTTTCCTCCAAGCCTAATATGCCTATGAACCGACTTCTCGAGCTACGCTTATTCATTGAAGCAGGTATTATTAGATGTAATAGGAGAATTGATTATGCCAATCTACCCTACCAGATTAGGTTCCCAGTTTTGTTGGCAAGAGAGTGTCGCTCTGTGGAGCTATTGTTACTATATCTCTACCAGTCTTACGGACACCCAACTGTCGGCCAATTACTAATGATCATCCGTAGTAAGTATTGGGTGCCTCGTGACCGACAAGTAATAAAAAGAGTAACCAAAAGTTGTTACACCTGCCACCGATTAAGAGTAAAAGTTAAGGGACACCAGACCGTCCCCCCCCCCGCGTTACCAGCCAGTAGAGTAGAGTAGAAATAGCACCCCCCTTTTCCACTATAGCATTGACTACACTGGAGCTATTCAGATAAAGGGAAAGAGGGGGATAGAAAAGGTATATGTCGTATTATTACCTGCGCCGCAACTCGTGCTATCCATCTTAAGTTAGTAGCCGATGGGCGTCTTGAAACCTTTATTCCAGTTTTCCGGCGATTTTCGGCTAGATATTCAATTCCTACTAAAGTGTATAGTGCTAATGCCGCTACATTTCATGCAGCAGCCATATACCTAAATACAGTGTATGATGGAGAAGAATTTAAAGGTATTAGGTGGTTGTTTAACCCTGCCAAAGAGCAGTGGTACACGCGTTTCGTGGAGAGGTTAGTCGGCTTGACTAAGAATACCCTTAAAAGGATATTGGGCAGCAAGAGAGTGGGACGGGACGAAATTTCTACCCTCTTAGCAGAAAAGAGAATTTCCATAACCACAGGCCTCTAACGTATGTTGCAGATGATGCCGATGACCTGGACCCGTTAACCCCGTCTGATCTTCTTTATGGTTTTAGGAGGGTTCCTCTGCAGCGTAGCTTTCGGGATGATGATGATGATCCTGGATACGGTCGGCCATTTGCCTTAACCATACGTCAGAAGGATATGGAAAAGATGCGCCATGGGCTTGGACTAGATGGCACTACGAGTACCTGGTAGCTCTGAGGCAGACAACACTTGCATCTAGGCAGGGAGAGAGTCATGCTGTCGGTCACGTGGTGCTTGTCCATAACGAAACTCCCAGGATAAAGTGGAAATTGGGAAGAATCACCGATTTGCGCACGGGAGGTGATGGCAAGGTTCGTTCGCCAACGTCGCGAATGAAGACCGGGATCATAACGAGACTATTGGTGAAACTCTACTCACTAGAGATCAAGGCTCAGCTTTCGGACCCACCTGAGGTCAACGGCCACCAGGGATGGTTTTGTCATCGGACCCACCTGCGGGTCAACTCCCATCTGGCACGATCTCTCCCTCGGACCCACCTGCGGGTCAACTCCCGTCAGGTACGATCTCTTCCTCGGACCCACCTGCGGGTCAACTCCTGTCAGGTATGGTCTCCCCATTGGGCCCACTTGCGGGTCAACTCCCGTCAGGCACGATCTGCTTCCTCGGACCCACCTGCGGGTCAACTCCTGTCAGGCATGGTCTCCTCATTGGGCCCACTTGCGGGTCAACTCCCGTCAGGCACGATCTGCTTCCTCGGACCCACCTACGGGTCAACTACAGCCGGGCATGGTTTAGTTTTCGAGCCCACCTGCGAATAATCCGTACGAAAATCTCTCTAGCGCGAAAAAGAATAAAGGAAATATTGAATTGACCCCTTAATGTGTAACCATTGAACCATTAACATTCTGTACCAATTTTATGTTTGAGGATTTCTTCCTTTTAACGCTTTGTCCCCGCTTCCAGTGTGTCAAAAATATATTTCCCGACATACAGGAATCTTCTAATAAATTCAAACTAATGCGTGTTAAGCCTCGCCATGTATATTATATTGTTTCCCATTGACAATTAAATATTGTATTTTCTTCTTTTAGTCTGTAACGGTTGGCCAATCGTAAATGTAAATATAGTAATTTATGTCGTGGAAATTCGCCCTAGATATCATCACTCTTTAGTTCGCTATCGCCCTGCGTGGTTTACGATAAGTTTGCTCTTGCCCTAAAGACGCTGTGCTTCTTATAGGATTTAATCTATAATCCTTTCCCGTGTTTATTAAATATCACTTGTTATACCCACGGCAATCGATTGATTGCCCCTTCTTGTAAATATTGAAAGTGTCTTTAATTTCAAACTCTTATCCTCCTAATAATTTCAGGACTGTAAATTGTCCGCTTGGTGTGTAAAAGAAGGCAACGAATTTTTCTAAGGCTACTTTATTTTACAATAAATATATATATTTATATATATATATATATTATATTTATATTATATATATATTATATATATATATATATATATATATATATATATATATATATATATATATATATATATATATATATATATATATATAAATATATATATATATATATATATAAACAAAGCTTCGCATGCGGGAAAAACCCACCCAAACAAAAATGCTGATAAAAAAAATCATAAAAACGACAACCAAACCCCCACTGGGATACAGAATATATATTCATATAGATAGATAATAAGAGAATCACATGACACGTGATAGATACACAATGGATGTAGTTAATAACCCGAGGAAAGGAAAATTGGTATTGCAAACGGGTAAAACTCTGTGGAATAGATTACGTGAACCATAGAAAGCTATTAACTACATTCGTTGTTTTGGGGAGAATTAGAGTAAAGCTTATGCATTTTGGAGATGTGACTCCCCGGACTTGAACTGTTAAATCATTTTCATCAACTAAATCTATTTTAGTACCTAGTAAATGAGCAGGATACGGTGCTTATATTGCCTCAGCCCTCACGGGAGTATTAGGAGGGACACTTTTCAGGAGTATTTAACAAAACAATTTGTTTTTGTTTACTCTGTTCAATTCATATAAAAGTGATCCTGGAAAGTGATCTTGAAAATCACGATCCTGATCTGGATTATCAAACTCACATTCTTATGGTGATCTGATCGTCATCTTAAAGATCACTGCTTTTGTCGATCTTGCCCATGTCTCTTTATTTATCTCTCTCTCCCTGGTAATCGGGATAGGTTCGTGCACACCGACCTGTGGACTTTTAGACTTTTTGGAGAGGCCGGCCTTCTCCCCGTTATTTAATATTTGACTATGGAATACGCCGGGGAAGGGCGGGCCTTTCCACGTCGACGGAGCTCGCTTTATATTTTTCAATTTGTTTGTTTTTTTCTGTTTGTATTTAAAAAAAAAATTATTTGGCTTTTAATATAAAACAAACAAACAAACAACTTTATTGCGGATTTCGGTGATCCATAAAAAAAAACTAAAATAAAAAAAATAAATAAAAATACATTACAATTTTGAAGTATACCACTATCTTACTGCTAGTACTTATTCACCTATTTACATGAACTGTCATTCTACTAATATTTAATATTGCCGGATTAATGCAATGGGTAATATTTATCATGTGAGTAGTAATTTCAGAAAGATACCTTCAGTCTGAGTGAAAAATACCAGACACAATTTTATTTGAGCTGCTTTCTAACCTATTTAAAAAACCAATTACAAGTTTTCTGATTACTTCTTTAGGCGAAGGTATATTTCTACATACATACATCGGACTAGCTCTACAATACTTAGGTTCCTCACACAGAATTCTGAGACAATTGTTATAGGCAACAATAAATCTACTATGGGTAGCGTTTGCATAATTCCACCATAGATGAGCTGCGTAAACTGACTTATAATAAGACCTAAACAGTTTAATTTTTACACTTTCAGTACAATGTCCGAAATGTCTTTTAATCATGTTACTTTGTCTATACAGCTTGTTACGCTGGCGTTCTATAGATAATGTGTCTTTGAGATCATCACTAATTATATGCCCTAAATACTTTATATTGCTCACTATTGGAATTGTATCGTTACCTAGCTTAAAACTATCATATTTACAACATTTAAGAAATTTAGACTTAAAAACTAGCACCGCACTTTTAGAACTATTAAATTTGATATCATTTTTTATCCAAAAATCATTACAAACGTTAATTAATTTATTTAGACCACTTGCAGATGGTGCAATTAGTGCAATGTCATCTGCATAAATAAAATGATTCGTTTTTGCATTACCTATTATACAACCTACTTTAATTTTGCTAATTTTATGGATAAATCATTTATATACATACAGAATAGGTAAGGAGAAAGACTTCCTGCCTGTCGAACACCATTATTTACGGTAAAGAAGTCAGATATGGTATTTGACCATCTTACACACATTTTTTGAGTAGCATACCAGTAACTAATTATTCTTATAATATATGATGAAACCTTAAATTTACTTAACTTATCTATTAGAACTCTGTGATTTACTCTGTCAAAAGCCTTTGACGCATCCAAAAAACAGGAATATATATTGCTATTAAGACTATTATATTTCAATATCATTTCTTTTAATGAGTAAATACATGTATCTGTACCATGATTTTTCTTAAATCCAAACTGGCTGTCCGTTGTTAAGATAAATAATTCTATTCTACTAAGTATGATTCTTTCTAAAATTTTACTACAGATACTAGCTAACGCAATTGGCCTATAATTGGATTTTATAGTTATACTTTGACTTTTGTTTTTAATAATAGGTATTAACACAACAGACAACATGCTTTCAGGTAATACTCTATAAACGAGACATCCAGTGAGACACATAGCTAATAATGGAATAATTTTTGCACTGCTAAATTTAATATGTTCAGCTTGAATTCCATCCAATCCACAACTTTTATTTACATGAAGTTTTCTTATCATGGTTGCCACCTCTTCGCATGATACTAAAACCGTTTTATAGTTATCAGAGACTGCATAATTGTTGTCTAAGGATAGTGAACTATCGTGCAAACAATTAAACAGTTCCCGATAGTGTGTTTTCCACATGTTACAAATATTTTCAGCTCCTGAATTACCTTCAATTTCATCAGGTGGACTTAATTTTTTGTTGTTAAAGAGCTTGCGGGCTAAGGATTCCTTTCTTAGATTTTCTTTATTTAATTTAATAAATTTAAGTGCCCCTTTAAATCTGGCTTTTGTGGAATTTTTCAGATGGAAAATTGGACCACTCCTAGGTTTTCTTACTTCTAACCACAGAGCATAAGCCTCTCTGGATCTCTCATACAATTCCTGACAGTGTTCATTCCAACCAGGCCGATTGTACTTCTTATTTTTATCTGATGCACTCTCAAATACAATTTTTGATGTCTCAGAGAGTGCAAAAATTATGTTATTATAGAAAGAAGTGACTTTTTCAATATGTTCATTATTTCTGCAGTTTAAATTTTTACAACTAAAGGCCTCGCTTGGAATTTCCACATCTCAGTGTATTCATCTTTTTTATTTTGTGGCACCTCATCCCAAAATATCCTATTATAGTTAGCTAAGTTCTCAAAAGAATTTTTTGTTGAGACTTATGCCCTAGAAGGCAGTCGCAGATGAGAATAAAAAAAAAAAAAATCTTTGTCTCTGTCTCTGTCTCTCTCTCTCTCTCTCTCTCTCTCTCTCTCTATATATATATATATATATATATATATATATATATATATATATATATATATTATTGAAAGCTCTCAAAGTAGCGCGTGAGTAGAGTAATAAATGCAAAAATCACACAGAAAAATGAAAGGCAGATTCCAAGTACTTTCGAACTTGTTCAGTTTATTCTCAAGGAATAACGAAATATTTTACAAAGCTGCTATATATATATATATATATATATATATATATATATATATATATATATATATATATATATATATGTATATATATGTATATATGTATATATATACGTATATATGTATATATATATATATATATATATATATATATATATATATATATATATATATATATATATATATATATATATATATATATATATATATATGAGCAACAACGTAGTAATGCCAGAGTAATGGAATTCGGCTAAATTTATTTACAAATCTGATGACTTTGTTCAAAGAAATATTGTTCAATGCTCATTCATTAATTCTTCGCCTAATTTTAATATTCTCCGGCCTCTTTAGCCCTTTGATTTATTAATTTAGTTGTTTCTCTCGTTTCTTTTTATGTCTTCACAATTAGGTGTATATGTATTTAGTTTAGCGACCTAAATGTCTACATTCTGTGCTCACAGTTGGAATTTCCGGAAGTAGACCTTATCTATTTGGTTTTATTTTTCATATCCGTCTTTGATAATATTTTTTGATTCTGTGTCCTTTCGTTGTACATGGGCTGGGCATTACTCTGTTGCTTCTCATATATATATATATACCAGTTTTGTAAAAATTTTGTTTATTCCTTAAGAATGAACTGAACAAGTTCGAAAGTACTTGGAATCCGCCTTTCATTTTCCCGTGTTATTTTTTGCATATATATATATATATATATATATATATATATATATATATATATATATATATATATATATATATATATATATATACCAGCTTTGTAAAAATTTTCGTTATTCCTTGAGAATGAACTGAACAAGTTCGAAAGTACTTGGAATCCGCCTTTCATTTTCCTGTGTGATTTTTTGCATATATATATATATATATATATATATATATATAAAGTTATTATTGATGATACGACACAATTTAAGCATCATTTTAACATATTTTCGGCCACACATTCATCCCCTCATACAGGTTGCCTTCACGCATGTTCTTTTTGTCATACCCACATCGTTAAATCTTATAGATTGATATATTTGTATGTCAATGGCGATGCCGCCGTTTTATTCATATGAAACCAGGCTTAATACCCACATTCGGGACCGGCCATATTGATCTACTAGTAGCACATACAAATGAGCCTTCGGTTGCTTTTTACTACATTGTAGGTCATTAATTCTTTTCATTACCGAGATGAACTGAGTGCTGGCAATCGTATGTCGCTCCTTCGTTGGCATTTTTATTTGACGCACCTTGGTCAATTTGCCAAATGGGCTGTAATGCTCCCCAAGAGATTAGGGGACACAAACAACTCTCTCCCCCCACCCCCACCCCCCGCCACCAAAAAAGGAAAATAAAAAGAAACATCGTAAAATTTAAGAAGATGTAAACACTTGTTTGAGCGACGATAATTGGAGACATCGAAGAAATTGGCTAGGAAGGGGAATAAATATGGGAATAAAAATGAGAATAAATATGGAAATAGAGGGGGGAATAAAACTGAGAATAAAGGAGGGAAAACAATTGAGAATAGAGATAGTAATTAAAATGAGAATAAAAATGAGAATAAAGATAGGAATAAAGATGGGCATAAAGATAGGAATAAAGATTATAATAAAGCTGTGAATAAAGATGTGGATAAATAAAGGAAGAAAAATGGGAATAAAGATGGGAGTTAAGAAGGGAATAAAAATGAGAATAAAGATGGAAATAAAAATGAGAATAATGATAAATTAAAATAAGAATAAAGATGAGGAAAAGATAGGAATAAAGATGGAAATTTCAAACTTTTTTTTCCTGGCGTTATCTCTGTCTTCTCGGTAAAGGATTGCCTTCATTGTGCCACCCTCTGCTCCCTTTGATCCTAAGTCTTCTTCCTAAGTCTCTTTCTCTTACCTCTAAAATACTCCTGTTTCTTGTCTCGTTGCTCATTCGCCTCCAATTTCTCTTTCTCTTGTACTATATTGTATATAGTCTGCAATGCAACGTTTCTGCACCTTTGTTTCTGTCTTCAAAATTGTTTTGAAAGGCAGAAAATAAATATGGCGAAAGCCCTGTGGTGGTTGTTATCACCCGCAGAACTTGAATTTGCTCCTTCTTCTATATATATATATATATATATATATATATATATATATATATATATATATATATATATATATATATATATGAGAGACAACAGAGTAAAGCCCCCCAGCCCATGTACAGCAAAAGGACACAAGAAGAAAAATATTATCAAAGACGGACGTGAAAAATAAAACCAAATAGATAAGGTCTACTTCCGGAAATTCCAACTGTGAGCACAGAATGTAGACATTTAGGTCGCTAAACTAAATACATATACAACTAATTGTGAAGACATAAAAATAAATGAGAGAAACATAACTAAATTAATAAATCAAAGGGCTAAGGTTTAAAATGGACCATTTCGTTATAAATAAGCCTTTTAATAACAGGGACCAGTTTAAAGAGGCCGGGGGATATTTTAAAATTAGGCGAGGAATTAATGAATGAGCATTCGACAATATTTTCTTGGAACATATTCACCAGATTTGTAAATAAATTTAGCCGCATTCCATTACTCTGTTTTTTCTCATATATATATATATATATATATATATATATATATACCAGCTTTGTAAAATCTTTCGTTATTGCTTGAGAATGAATTGAACAAGTTCGAAAGTACTTGGAATCTGCCTTTGATTTTCCTGTGTGATTTCACCAAAACCAGCATTCGATATTCACTTAAATCTACACACAGATTGGTGTAAATCATTTGATTTAACAGGGAAGGTTCCTGACTTATTTAAAAGGTAGACACGCGGGATCTTTCACCCTTAGTAGGGCCAGATTCTTCCTGGTTGCATATCTTTTGATTTAAAAGGTGTATTTCTTTTTTTTCTAAAATGTTCTGAAATTCATCCAAATCCCAATAGGCGGATCGTTTGTCCCAAACTTTCGAAATAATGCAGTTTTAGTGCTGAATACGAATATAACATTTCTTTTTTGGAGAAATGAAAGAAGGTATCTAAAAAAAAGAAATTCCAAATTGTAAATTTTGGTTTGTCCGATACATTCTGAAAAAAACGAAAGAGAAATAAAACGGACTTAAACTGCGATATGATTTCTCAATATTATTGTTCACGCCCTTTATTATTTCTTCAAACATTCATTTGTATTTAGATATAAGTATCCCATACTATTTTTTTAAACAAATTTTCATTTCTATTCCGTTTTCGCCACATAAATTCACATAAGTAGGAATCGAGCATCTCACGGTGGGCACCGCCGTGCTCCAATATGTTTCACCTTTTTGGAGTAAATTCAAGGGGACTGCTCGTGGAGGGTTTAGCACTGCGGGGAGACCCCCCTACGATGATCCTGAGTTTCAATCAATTGGGGGGGGTCTGGGGGGGCACAGTCCCCCAGTGTATAATTATAATTGATTATAGAATAATGTTCTAAACTAGTGCGCATTAAATTTTGTTTTTTTTAATACCTACTTTCATTTCTCCAAAAATTAAATGTTATATTCTTATTCAGCACTCAAAACTGCATTATTGGTGAAAATTTGGTACACAACATCCGCCTGCCGCCAAACAGAAAAGATCCCAATAGTCAGTACTCTCGTTGAGCCACCTGTATATTTGTTTTTTGAGCTAGAGGGAAGTTTTCGTATCAATATAGTCACTATGAAGAAGCTCGCACTGTTTATATTTAATCACATAGCCTTTAGGCTGTGTAGGTAGCATTCATAAGCCGCGCGGAATTCTCCAAGTGATTGTGGTTATTTTGCGGTTCGGTTAAGTCGAGGATAACATGCACACGAAATTGAATTAGTGCCCTTTCATCCCCGTACGTTTTTTTTTTTAGTAATTCGTACGCTTTTAGGTATTGATAACCTGATCTGTTAAAGCCATCTAATAGACGGAGGGCTGCTACCTTTAGTTGGCCAACTAGGTAAGCGAATTTTGGGGCATTTGATATTTCAAATACATGAATTGTGTTGTAATTAAAGTCATGAAAATTACTCCATTGAAGGACATTTCCATCAAAAATGGGTAAGGTAATTTTGTGTAGGTTAAGCTCTTTAGGTGGAGTCGGAGGAAATCCATTTTGTACTTGTGAGCTTATTGATTTAAGGCAATCTTTAGTTTTTGTAATGGCTAATCGGAATTCCCTATTTACCTCGCAAGCATTCGCAATTTCCTTAATAATGGTATCCTCGTTATCCCAACGTTCTACAATTTTGTCATCTGAGAGCAATATTTTTTGGAAATGATATTCCAGTGATTTTAACTCCGCTCTAAGGCAATTTGCATCGAGAACGGTCTCCTCGATTAAAGAGAATGTTTCTAACCACGTACTTCAGTAGGAGACCTTTAAAGGATCCCGGGTCTTGGCACCAAATGTAAAATAAAGTGGCCTTAGGATAAATCGTTGCCTTATTTTACACACCAAGCGGACAATTTACATTCCTGAAATTATTAGGAGTCAGCGATGGGAGCTTCAAGTTAAAGAATAATGATCACTACCTATTTACGTATGAACAATACTTACAGCCGAAAGAGCTTCAGTATATACACTTTCAATATTTACAAGAAGGAGCAATCAATCGATTTCCGAGTGTATAACAAGTGATATTTAATAAAAACGGGAAAGGATTATAAATTAAATCCTATAAGAAGCACAGCGTCTTTAGGGCAAGAGCAAATTTATCGTAAACCACGCAGGGCGATAGCGAACTAAGAGTGATGATATCTAGTGGGAAGTTCCACGACATAAATTACTATTTACGATTGGCCAACCGTTACATATAAAAAGAAGATACAATAATTAATTGTTAATGGGAAACAATATAATATACACGGCGAGGCTTAACACTCATTAGTTTGAATTTATTATAAGATTCCTGTATGTCGGAAGATATATTTTCGACATATATAGTAGTGTGCAAATTAGTTCGGACAGTACCAAATGTTTGGACTATTTCATAATATGTCCTGATTTTTGGCAACATTAATGAAGTATATTTTGTTTTCCGTGTAGAATAGTGTAATGGTAACATCTGGCAACTGTTTTGTTGTGCCCTAGCTACACTAATATGCCCAACAGTGGTACACCAGAGCTTGTCGTGAATGATTATTGCTGGGAGCGTGCTGCGGGGTGTACTTGGTTCTGCCGGAATATTGCCCTTCCCATCATTATTAGACTATAAATTTATTATTGATATCACACCTAGGAAGTATGCAAGTATTATAGGTCTTAGAAAACATCCTCAGATGGATTTATGAGGAAATGAAGGTAACAAAATCAACTGTTCGCGACATTGTGAAAAGAGCTGAAGACACTCGTGAACATTCAACACTGCAACAAGGAAAATGTGGAAGAAAACAAAGACAACACTTCACGATGACAAGAAATAGGATATCAAGAAAACCAGCAAAGACCTCCAGAGAGATTTGTCTTTAGCTGGTCATTGAAGATGATAGATTTGCTAGAAAACCGGTATGTAAACAGTTATTGACTTCTGCTATGAAGACAAAACGTCTTCGCTGGGCACGCAAGTATGCTGGATGGAAGGCAGCTGACGGGAAGAAAGTTATGTTTTCAGACGGAATACTTGTAGCTCAGGAAACATAGTGGTGAAATTGAAGTAGAACTAAGCTCGAATGTCTATTTTATAGGCCTTCGGAATTAAGCAAAAGTCCTTCCTCAGAGATCAGAGGCGAGAATAGTTAAAGGTGTGGAAGAAAATGACGATTCGGCCGCCGTTCCCACCCCTTCTTACCCCTAGCAGAGGAAGGAACAGAGGTGATCACCGGCCAACCATTTTTGGTCTCCCACCGCCCTCCTCCCATAGGTTCAGATGAGTCGAAGGGAGAAATGATGGTGGGGTCTGTGGAGAGAAGAGAGGAGAAGGATGTAATGAAAAAAAAAAATGTATATCGCGAGTAAAAATTGAATCAAGTTAACCTTTTTCTACAGAAAGGGATGTGAGAGGATAGAATGCAATTTCCCATTGCATTTGGACCTAATGATTAATGTGGACTCCGAACCAGGAGTTGTTTGTCTAATTTCATTTTATTTATTTTTTTTGTTGCTTTACTTGTTTGTGATCGCAACTTCTTTATAGTTACCTGGAGAGCCGACTAATCTCTGTCCAATTTTGTTTTCTCTTATCCTTGTGTGTAGTATAGCATTTGTACCGTTGTGTGAATACTTTTTTGTTGAGCTACTGCGTAACGCTATATTGTGTGTATATCTTAGGTGTTTATACTGAATATTTTTTTACCGTCTTTTAATGTAGGTTTGAAAGCTTTAGTTTCACTTTGCTCACTTTTTCACTGAATTCACTTTGTTTTTCACATTTAACTCTTTTTTTTCACCATCTTACATGTGACAGTCACTATTATCATTTAAAATTATCTTTGATGTTTAGATTATTTAAGTTTTGTCACTATTTCTAACCACTTCCAAATAGCTAACTAAACAGGGCTATTGTGATTACTTTTTTTGGAAGCCTTGAATGATTTATTTAGTGTTAATCGGCTGGAGTATTTATCGGGGGGTAATTTCATTGGTCGGGTGGGCTCCATTGGAGCCTACCACTTCTTTGATCTTGGTTATTCTTTCAAGTGTATAATGGTGCTTTCACTATTGCCTGTTGAAATTTTTTCTCTGGAGAATTTGGAGTTGAAAAGAGAGTTTGCTCTGGTGCTGGGGCCTTCTGCAAAAATTGGAGGACGAGAGTTGATCTTCCTCCAGATATTTTTCGTTCTTTTTCTTAGGACAATGTTGAGCGGATCGATCTTCGTTTCTTGATGTTAGTTTTTTGGGGGTTATTCCATATCTCCTTTCATTGTAAAAGGGTATAGTTTAATTTGAACTCTTTGTAGTTCCATTTGATTTGTTTTTGATAAGCTGTTTAGAAAATGGTAGGGTAGATAAGCACCTTCTTTCTTAGTACGGGGTAGATCTTTCCTTTGTTTTTTACGCTTAAGATTCTTAAGGAGTAAAGGAGGCGTAGCACTGGTATAGCTTTTAAAATTCTTTCAGCTACGTTCTCTATGTACTTCTGTTAAGAATCTTTTCGAAAACTTTTCCAATTAAGTTCCAAAGCTATATAGGTCGGTAACTAGTGGGGAAATCTGGTGGTTTGCCTGATTTGGGAATGAAGATAATTTTGGCGAGTTTGTAGTCGTCTGAGAAGTATCCGGTGCTTATGCAACTATTAAATATACTTTTTATGGTTCCGATATAATCCTTTTTAGTTCCTTGGTAAGTGTGATCCTAGGAATTATTGAGGGGCCTTTTGCTTTCCGTTGGAATGAATAAATAGCGCTTTTAGTTCTTCATAACCAGATAGTTGCCCAGGTGAGGCAGGAGGGAAGGGCTTGCATAGAAGCAGTAGAGCTATTGACTGGTAAAGGAGGCAAGGGTGAGAGTACTAAGGCCAACCAGAACGTTACAACTTTACCAAACGCAAATACAGTGTGAACTCTCTGGTTGAACCACTCTCGTCTCTGACATTAGACTGTGAACATCTGTTAGGAAGGGCTTTTGCTTAAGTCCGAAAGTTTAGAAAATAAACATTCAGAGCTTAGTATTTACTCAATTTCATTTCACCATATATATATGAATCCATTAAACCACATTGAAAGAGAAAACGGAATAATTTTTCCTTACAGTAATATTTTGATTACCTTTTTTCGAAAAAATCCGTGCGTAGCAGAGTGTACTAACGGCATACTTTTAACTGTGATCAAAGCGGTGCTCGCTGCCTCAGTGTGCCTGGTTCGAATCGCTTCCCTGCACGGATTTTTTCGAAAAAAGGTAATAAAAATATTACTGCAAGGAAAAATTATTGCGTTTTCTCTTTCAATGTGATTTAATGGATTCATTTTCATCATTCTTTCGCGCTACTTTGAGATATATATATATATATATATATATATATATATATATATATATATATATATATATATATATATATACATATATATATATTAAAAAACATAAAAGTACCTAAAACGCCTCCACTTATGGTAAAAATGTCTAACTGTTTAACAAAATGTCACAGGTGCGAATGTAACGGTTTCGCAACACTGTGGTGTGGCAATTTTCAATGCCTTTTAGTGGTTCGATATCGGACAGTAAAGCATACAATGACTCCGGCTAACATGGAGAGTGGAAATGGTGCGGATGGTAGATGCATTAAAATAGGGCAAATAATGATTTAAACCAAGCGAACTAATTTTACTAACAATAAAATATTAAAAATTATACTTTAAATAGCAATGCTTTTGAATTATTAATTCAATACGATTTCATGTTAATTCTTCGAGATGTCATCTTGTTGAACATGTTCATTTTTGCTACTTATCCACCGAATGGACAAAAGCAATGGACATAGTGAAGACGCAACGAAGCTTGCTATTTTGAGATGTTGGGAAGACGCCTAGAAAAATGTCCAAGAGAATGAAAATCCCACGACTATCAGTTCAGACAATTATACCTATGCATATGTACACTGCAATTGTGAAAACTTGGGCAAAAAATTATCAGCCAAATGATATTTTTAACATTCTATGATAGGTTCCACGTTGTTGCTCAAAACACTGAAGAAGCAAATATGTCAAGTTTCGGCTGCAGCTGGCGATAGTGAACAAATTCCAATACCAAAATAATGTCCAAGGTTACCGGGCTTGAAAGTAGCCATATTTTCATCAAATACAATCTTCTACAAGGCTCACATTTGCTCTATAAGCAACTTCACTGTTATAGAACATGGCGAAGGAAAGTATTATGGAGCAACGTAGCGAAAATAAGATATTTGCTCATAATTACAGAAGACATGTCTGGAGGAAAGCTGAAGTTCTCCGATAAACATCACCAACCGTAAATTAGGTAAGCTACATACTGTTATAGGGTTGTTTTTCTGCTATTAGTACAGGAACATTTGTTAAAGTCGATAGAACAATGAGGAGAGAATATTTTTGGGCTATTTTAAGAGAAAACCTCCTACTATCAGTTAAAAAACCCTAAAATTGCGCACCATGTTTTACTTCCAATAGGAGAACGATTACAAATATACGGTTTCTGTATTGAAGAAATGGTTTGAAGTTTCCAAAAATATTGTTTAAGAAACCAGACGAATAATGACGCACTAGGGATGTAATTTTAAGACTAAAAGAGCGAAATTTTAAGCAAAGGCTCTTACAAGTTAATATAAACTATTTCAAACCTTTGGCCGTTAGTTCCATTTGATAAGAAAGTCTCTAGACAAAATATTAATTATTGTTTCCTTTTTTTTTGTAAACTTCTGTTGTGTTCAATAACTGTAATGTTGCCCTCAAAAGCTCTTTCAGGGCGAAGAACATTTTAGATGGATTTTTGAATTACCCTTGAAATGTGAGGGATAGAAACACAAAGTGTAGACTGCTTTTTTGCAAATCATTTTTGAATATGTATACATACCATTATTTACTTTATTTCTCACAGGTTCTTTCAGAATTTATTGAATTTGTGAATCAAAGTGTAAATATATAAATAAGCAACACCCGTTTACAAATATGACTGGAAAATGCGAAACACTCGCGTATCTATATAGAAGAGGGAAGACAGCCGGCAATACTCGTATTTTCAAATTTTGAATCCTACTCTGAACAGATCTGTTTTTTTCAAAGCTACCAAATGGCTTAAGGAGACAGGTTCTTGTTTTCCAAGAGCAAGGAAGACCTCGCCCCAATCAGTGAGAACCACAACCATAATCAAATACACGATGAACAAGAGCAGATGAAATCCAGGGAGGAGTGCACGAAAACTTGCCTTGGCGGGCAAAGTGAGCCAGGTGATGCTGCAAAAATTGCTGAAAGGTGATATGAAACTTCCATTCAAGATAGTTAGATAACATCTGCTTTCCAACTCACCAAAAAGAAGAACCGTAAGAGCAAAGCTGATCCTCCAACGGTTCCTTAATGACTCTTGGCCTCCAGTTCTGTGGACGGATGAGAAGTTGCTCACTGGCTAGGCCACTCACAACACAGAGAATGATTGGGTTTAGGCACAAAATTAAAATGAGATTCCGATTAAACCCCAGATATCTTTCAAGATGGTGTGGGCAGGCGTAACATCAACGGGCCCCCAAACAACTCCTCTTATCGTCATTAAAGGAGAAAATCATCTCATGGTGGATGTTACCTTAGGAAATGGTGATGTAACCCTTCAAAAAGATGGAGGATCCTCACACAGATAAAAAGACTGGCACCAGGGCAAATTTTAATGGGTGCTGGTCAAAAGAACTTCGGCCTCCTAGATTTAAACACCATGGACTTTGCAGTGTAGTTAATGCTTGGTAAGGAAGGCCTCTACCAAATCTCATCAAAGTGTCGAGGTTCTGAGTCGCAAACTGCAAAAGTGCTGGGAGAAAATATCAGCTACAACCCCGCGTGCCACTTGCGCCTCGGGGCATACATAACTAGACTTCGTCGTGTCAGCGACGCAAAAGGCGATCCAATTAGATACATCATCTTGTAGGATATATTTTTCTTTCCTTTTAGTCTAAACATTACCTAATATTAAATTGTGTTATGAAAATAATGAAATAAATATCAGTCTACACTTCGTGTTTTCAGCACTATATGCAACAAGCTATATCCTAAAATTTATTCAAATATTAATCGATTAGATAATACAAATGCATACACCTGTGACGTCTATTTCAAAAACTTCTGCAAAAACACGTCAAGCTCTCCGGCCTCTCCCCTCCCCATCCACCCAAATTTAAAAATTTCTTTCTATTTTAGATTTTTCAGATTATCCCTTGCATTTGCTGATGGCAGATGCAAGGGAATAAATCGATGCCAAGCTGAAAATAAGATACTTGTGTTTGCGTAAAAAAATACATTCAATTTTGATCGTTCAAGACAATGAGCTGTTGTTTTTTTTTGCAAGTTTAAAACTAACGTTTCTTTTAAAAGTTGAGTGAGCAAATTTCAGAAATATTAGACTATTTTAAACCTCAGCGAAAAATCAGACGATCGTCTAAGTCACTCTAAAAAATCTAAGAAATCTAAGAAAGTGAACAGATAAGCTTATTGAAAGGGTTATGTAATCTGTATAATTAAGCACTGAATTCTGCGTTAGGAAAGAACTCCATTCCTTAAAATTACCAGGAAAACGCTACGAAGGACTCTTAATACTGACCTCAAGAAGTATCCCTAACATATGCAAGCATAAGGAGCTTTCTGACACTAAGAAGCTTTAAAAAAGATTTGCCTGAAAATTCTAAAAATTAACGTCTTTGGGAGGTCACACTATCAGAAGAAGTCCCAGAAAGACCTTTTCATTCTTAAAAATGTAACCATTTTGAGAGAATCAGTGAAAGCTGTTGCGCTGATGTCTTTAGTACATTCAGGAACGAGTCAAAATCAGTTTATTTATTTATCTTATGGCTAAATTTTGTTTCCCACAAGATGGTCCTTTTATCACACAGTAATGGCGATAAAATGGCTGTCAAAACACTTCCAAAAAAGGGTAATCAGACGCAGAGGTGAATTTGACTGGGCTCATAATTGTAGCGATTTAAACCACCTCTGTTATTTACCTATGACATTTTTACTAAAATATTATTTTTGCTTTCTTATAAATATTATGGCTTGAGAGAAATTATCAAGGAACATATATAAGCACTCTTGCAGGCTGTGTGCAAATCTCTAATACAAAACTTTATTTTAGGGGTCAAAAAATGCATAGAAAAATAGGGTTCTTGAACTATTCTCTAATTACCAAAGTATTTAGGAATTGGTGGTGAATTTTGATAAGATCCGAAAAAACTAGTTCCTATAGTCGTTACTTGAATAAGTAAGATTTATGGCTGATTCCTTCGTTGATTTTATGATTTTGTTTTGCAATAAATAAATTGGGTAGGTTTCATTAGGGTAGCGTCCGTCCCAGTCCCTACATGTTTTTATTAGTCTTTCATTTGGTTACTAAGGTCATAGACTTTACCCACACTATATCTATTCCAGAACCCTCTGACCCATATTCCTTCTTAGGTGTACGATTTTATTCCCAATATATAGTATCATGGGGAGTGGCTGATCGTGAACAGTGCCCAACCCCTTCTTGACTAATCTTTTTGTCAGTTTACGCCTTTATTTCCAATAAATAGACTGCCAGCAAGTCCGGTTCATAGAAACTCATCATGTCTGCTTCAACATGACCGGTTATCGTCCCCTTATTGCCCAGATTCCCTCGTCGGCTTACGTCTTTATTCCCTATAAAGTGCCATCAGATCCGATAAATAGAATGCTATCATGAGTGCCTCAACATGACACGTAAACGTCCCCCTATTGCCCAGATTCCCTCATCGGCTTACGTCTTTATTTCCAATAGAGTGCCATTAGGTCTGATAAATAGAATGGCATCAGTAGCGCCTGAACGTGTCTCGTATCCGACCCGTCCTGGTGGGCGAGGCTGGAATGTCGATGCCAACCCGGCCTCCAATTCCGTCTCTCTCCACGAGGGAGAAGCGGATATGACGGTAAACTGAAAAAACGAATGTGGCGCGCAATGCTTCTCTCCCAAGGGTGCCATTCCGCCTTGTAATTTGATCCAGGTTGATGTACGTCCAAGGAACACCTGATTTTACTGATGGCGCGTCGGGCTAAACAAATTGCCTGTCTCTATCTCATCCGACTGCACTTCTATCATTGGGAGCAAGCAAGCCTGGTGCGGTATTGGTTCCTAAAAGTGTTATGGCGCTTGTTAGCTCCAACTTTCCTGTCAGGTTGAAGTCTTCAGGGGCGGAATCTTCATTAGGAAAGTTTGCGCCTTTATTATGTATTTAAGAGTTGCTTTCGCTTGGTTTAGAAAGTATTGGCAATAAGTAAATTTGTTTAAATGTTACTTTAAATATGTTGCTCCTTGTTCTTAAAGTATTGGAGAAGGATTAAATACGTTTAAATTTTTTTTCTCCTTTTATATCAAATCTCTTCTTGTTTATAAGGAATTGGAGAGAACTAACTGCAAACAAAAGTTTCTCCTTGTTCGTAAGGTATCAGAGAGGAATTAAATACGTTTTAAAATGTTTTTCTTCTTTATCAAATCTCTCCTTGTTTATAAGGTATTGAAGTGAACTAAGTACATTTAAATATTTTTCCTTGTTCATAAGATATTAGAGAGGATTGAATACGTTTAAAATTTTTCCTTCTTCATCAAATTTCTCCTTGTTTATAAGGAATTGGAGAGAACTAACTGCAAACAAAAGTTTCTCCTTGTTCATAAGGTATCAGAGAGGAATTAAATACGTTTTAAAATGTTTTTCTTCTTTATCAAATCTCTCCTTGTTTATAAGGTATTGAAGTGAACTAAGTACATTTAAATATTTTTCCTTGTTCATAAGATATTGGAGAGGATTGAATACGTTTAAAATGTTTTCCTTCTTCATCAAATTTCTCCTTGTTTTTAAGGAATTGGAGAGAACTAACTGCAAACAAAAGTTTCTCCTTGTTCGTAAGGTATCAGAGAGGAATTAAATACGTTTTAAAATGTTTTTCTTCTTTATCAAATCTCTCCTTGTTTATAAGGTATTGAAGTGAACTAAGTACATTTAAATATTTTTCCTTGTTCATAAGATATTGGAGAGGATTGAATACGTTTAAAATGTTTTCCTTCTTCATCAAATTTCTCCTTGTTTTTAAGGAATTGGAGAGAACTAACTGCAAAAAAAAGTTTCTCCTTGTTCGTAAGGTATCAGAGAGGAATTAAATACGTTTTAAAATGTTTTTCTTCTTTATCAAATCTCTCCTTGTTTATAAGGTATTGAAGTGAACTAAGTACATTTAAATATTTTTCCTTGTTCATAAGATATTGGAGAGGATTGAATACGTTTAAAATGTTTTCCTTCTTCATCAAATTTCTCCTTGTTTATAAGGAATTGGAGAGAACTAACTGCAAACAAAAGTTTCTCCTTGTTCGTAAGGTATCGGAGAGGAATTAAATATGTTTTAAAATGTTTTTCTTTTTTATCAAATCTCTCCTTGTTTATAAGGTATTGAAGTAAACAAAGTACATTTTTTTTTTTCTTGTTCATAAGATATTGGAGAGGATTGAATACGTTTAAAATGTTTTCCTTCTTCATCAAATTTCTCCTTGTTTTTAAGGAATTGGAGAGAACTAACTGCAAACAAAAGTTTCTCCTTGTTCGTAAGGTATCAGAGAGGAATTAAATACGTTTTAAAATGTTTTTCTTCTTTATCAAATCTCTCTTTGTTTATAAGGTATTGAAGTGAACTAAGTACATTTAAATATTTTTCCTTGTTCATAAGATATTGGAGAGGATTGAATACGTTTAAAATGTTTTCCTTCTTCATCAAATTTCTCCTTGTTTTTAAGGAATTGGAGAGAACTAACTGCAAACAAAAGTTTCTCCTTGTTCGTAAGGTATCAGAGAGGAATTAAATACGTTTTAAAATGTTTTTCTTCTTTATCAAATCTCTCTTTGTTTATAAGGTATTGAAGTGAACTAAGTACATTTAAATATTTTTCCTTGTTCATAAGATATTGGAGAGGATTGAATACGTTTAAAATGTTTTCCTTCTTCATCAAATTTCTCCTTGTTTATAAGGAATTGGAGAGAACTAACTGCAAACAAAAGTTTCTCCTTGTTCGTAAGGTATCAGAGAGGAATTGAATATGTTTTAAAATGTTTTTCTTTTTTTATCAAATCTCTCCTTGTTTATAAGGTATTGAAGTAAACAAAGTACATTTAAATATTTTTCCTTGTTCATAAGATATTGGAGAGGATTGAATACGTTTAAAATGTTTTCCTTCTTCATCAAATTTCTCCTTGTTTTTAAGGAATTGGAGAGAACTAACTGCAAACAAAAGTTTCTCCTTGTTCGTAAGGTATCAGAGAGGAATTAAATACGTTTTAAAATGTTTTTCTTCTTTATCAAATCTCTCTTTGTTTATAAGGTATTGAAGTGAACTAAGTACATTTAAATATTTTTCCTTGTTCATAAGATATTGGAGAGGATTGAATACGTTTAAAATGTTTTCCTTCTTCATCAAATTTCTCCTTGTTTTTAAGGAATTGGAGAGAACTAACTGCAAACAAAAGTTTCTCCTTGTTCGTAAGGTATCAGAGAGGAATTAAATACGTTTTAAAATGTTTTTCTTCTTTATCAAATCTCTCTTTGTTTATAAGGTATTGAAGTGAACTAAGTACATTTAAATATTTTTCCTTGTTCATAAGATATTGGAGAGGATTGAATACGTTTAAAATGTTTTCCTTCTTCATCAAATTTCTCCTTGTTTTTAAGGAATTGGAGAGAACTAACTGCAAACAAAAGTTTCTCCTTGTTCGTAAGGTATCAGAGAGGAATTAAATACGTTTTAAAATGTTTTTCTTCTTTATCAAATCTCTCCTTGTTTATAAGGTATTGAAGTGAACTAAGTACATTTAAATATTTTTCCTTGTTCATAAGATATTGGAGAGGATTGAATACGTTTAAAATGTTTTCCTTCTTCATCAAATTTCTCCTTGTTTATAAGGAATTGGAGAGAACTAACTGCAAACAAAAGTTTCTCCTTGTTCGTAAGGTATCGGAGAGGAATTAAATATGTTTTAAAATGTTTTTCTTTTTTTATCAAATCTCTCCTTGTTTATAAGGTATTGAAGTAAACAAAGTACATTTAAATATTTTTCCTTGTTCATAAGATATTGGAGAGGATTGAATACGTTTAAAATGTTTTCCTTCTTCATCAAATTTCTCCTTGTTTTTAAGGAATTGGAGAGAACTAACTGCAAACAAAAGTTTCTCTTTGTTCATAAGGTATCAGAGAGGAATTAAATACGTTTTAAAATGTTTTTCTTCTTTATCAAATCTCTCCTTGTTTATAAGGTATTGAAGTGAACTAAGTACATTTAAATATTTTTCCTTGTTCATAAGATATTGGAGAGGATTGAATACGTTTAAAATGTTTTCCTTCTTCATCAAATTTCTCCTTGTTTTTAAGGAATTGGAGAGAACTAACTGCAAACAAAAGTTTCTCCTTGTTCGTAAGGTATCAGAGAGGAATTAAATACGTTTTAAAATGTTTTTCTTCTTTATCAAATCTCTCCTTGTTTATAAGGTATTGAAGTGAACTAAGTACATTTAAATATTTTTCCTTGTTCATAAGATATTGGAGAGGATTGAATACGTTTAAAATGTTTTCCTTCTTCATCAAATTTCTCCTTGTTTATAAGGAATTGGAGAGAACTAACTGCAAACAAAAGTTTCTCCTTGTTCGTAAGGTATCGGAGAGGAATTAAATATGTTTTAAAATGTTTTTCTTTTTTATCAAATCTCTCCTTGTTTATAAGGTATTGAAGTAAACAAAGTACATTTTTTTTTTCTTGTTCATAAGATATTGGAGAGGATTGAATACGTTTAAAATGTTTTCCTTCTTCATCAAATTTCTCCTTGTTTTTAAGGAATTGGAGAGAACTAACTGCAAACAAAAGTTTCTCCTTGTTCGTAAGGTATCAGAGAGGAATTAAATACGTTTTAAAATGTTTTTCTTCTTTATCAAATCTCTCCTTGTTTATAAGGTATTGAAGTGAACTAAGTACATTTAAATATTTTTCCTTGTTCATAAGATATTGGAGAGGATTGAATACGTTTAAAATGTTTTCCTTCTTCATCAAATTTCTCCTTGTTTTTAAGGAATTGGAGAGAACTAACTGCAAACAAAAGTTTCTCCTTGTTCATAAGGTATCAGAGAGGAATTAAATACGTTTTAAAATGTTTTTCTTCTTTATCAAATCTCTCCTTGTTTATAAGGTATTGAAGTGAACTAAGTACATTTAAATATTTTTCCTTGTTCATAAGATATTGGAGAGGATTGAATACGTTTAAAATGTTTTCCTTCTTTATCAATTTTCTCCTTGTTTACAAGGAATTGGAGAGAACTAACTGCATTTAAATGTTTCTCTTTGTTGATAAGGTATTAAAGAGGAATTAAATACGTTTAAAAATGTTTCTCCTATCTCGTTAGATCTATCCTTGTTTATAAAGGTATTGGGAGAACTAAATAAGTTTTGATGTTTCTTCTTGTTCATAAAAACTGAGTACGTATATTGAATTTTCTCTGTGATCATCATCTTTCTCCTTGTTCATAAAAGAAAGAACTATACATCCTTAAACATGTTTCTCGAAATGTTTCTCCTTTTTTATGAGGTGTTTGATGAAACTAAATAAGTTTCAATATGTTTTACCTTGTTCAATGGAGATAACTAAATATGTTTAAATATATTATTCTAAGTATGATTCTATTTGCTTATCATATTTCTCTTTTTTCGTAATCGGGTTATGTATCTTTGACACATTTTCACCTACCTTATCGTCACCACTTATGAAATTTTTGTGGAGATTCCGATGTTATTTTTTGTACTTCTTAGTAATGAGCCCCGAATAATAAGTTAAAAAGAGTGTAGTATTTTTGAGTTTCAAAACACACAAGAGACCCGGGCCTCATTTATTCCGGCGTTGAACAAATTAATTTGAAATTTTTATCAAATTATCATTTAATTATGACTAAATTGTGACCTGATTCTGACTAAATTAGAAGCAATTTACTCTTTAAGTATTAAGACTTTCAGCACATATTCCATCCTATGACTTTTGGTTGCATATTAATCTCTACAGTGTAGTAAGGCTTGTACAAGGGTTTTTAGGTTTTATGCCTTGTGCAAGGTGCTTTGTGACGTGCATAAGGTGTTTTATGCCTTGTATAAAGTGGTTTATGCCTTGTACAAGGTGTTTTGTCTTGTATAATGTGCTTTGTGTCGTGTACAAGGTGTTTATGCCTTGTAAAGGGTGTTTTGTCTTGTACAAGTTGTTTTATGCCTTATACAAGAGCTTGGGTCTTGTAAAAGGTATCTATGCCTCGTAATAATAGTACCCTCCCTACGTAATATATTGGTTTTGGAATAATGTGAATAGAGTTTATCCAATAACCATCTTGGGGCGAATTTACAGGACGCAACCATGCTAGCGTTGCTAGTTTTCCGTGACCACCAGTCACGCCACGAAAAGAGCTCATTCTCAGCATGACCGCATTGAAAGTCGCGTCTCGTGTGAAGAGCTCCATTAGTTTCCAAGTTAACGTGTGGTGGCGCCGCCAGCAACTCCTTGCCGCACACCAGGCTTGTGGTGGCGAAGCAAGGCGTTTTTACTTGCGGACAAACTAGTCGCGCCACAACATGTTTACATGGAAACTAACGGAGCTCTTCACACTAGACGCGACTTTCAATGTGGCCATGATGAGAATGAACTCTTTTGGTGGCGTAACTGGTGGCCAAGAAAAAATGATGTCGTCCCCATAGTGGCGTCGTATGAAGGGGCTCTTAATAGCCTATAATTCCCCCCCTCCTCATTTTAGTGAAGTTAAGTGGCATTGGGTGTGGTTAGTCACCGGATGGAGTCCGATTCGAGTCGCCTTCCCAACGGTTGTTATACGCTGTAGATACCTGTGGTTCGGATCTTACGTTAATCAGTAGGTTCTACCTGAGAAATAAAGGCATATAAAATTAATTCAGATCGGTGGTAAAACAAGCGACCGTTAAGAAAAAATCTTTTAAGACATCAAATACTCGGATTCAATATTTATGGAGAAAACCAGGCAATGGGGTAGCTTGCGCTTCGCTGCTAACAATAAAATTTAAAATCTAAAAAAAAGCAGCCATGGTTAAATTTGTATAAATTTTCTGAACTTTGCCAATTATAATAATTTTAAAAAGGAATTCTAAGCTAAATTCCCCCCCCTCCCTTTCAAAATATCACGTTGCTAAAATATAGTTATAGAAGAAGATATATAAAAATAAATTTATGAACTTCACCATTTGCAATTCTTTGAGTTTTAAAAAATTCACAAAATTTTGATACTTATATTTATTTCTGAACTTCACCATTTTGTTTTTTTGATATTATAAAAAATTATTAGAAATAACTTTGATAAAAAACTATAAGTCATAACCAAACTAAGATGAAATTATTATTCCTATACTCAAAAAGCTCCCCTTCAAATATTAAAGAGTTAGTGATGATGATGATGAAAAATACATTACATTTAATTGCATTATTGCACCAGTCGTCAATAGAATGTGATAAAAATGTTCAACAGCATCGAGGCACTTTTGAAAGCGTTCGAGTTGAGGCTATAAACCAGTGTTTTTCAACCTTTTTATGAGAGTGGCACCTTAATTGCTATCTAGAAGCAGCCGAACCGCCCTAATATAAAACAAGGTCAACAAACTTAAGTGGCGTGGTCTCAATTATTCTGATTTATGACCTTACAACCTTCAAAACTTTCAATAATTCTCGGACTAACCATGAGAGGACCTGACAATTACATCACTCTAAAGAGAATGTAAAACAACATAAGGGTTTCAAATTTCGTTAGAATCGGCCTAATAGTTATGAAGTTATTGTTAAAATAACTCATTGAAAAGTAAAATGGTTACCATCCGATCGCCCTTCCTACGGGCCGTCATAATAACTTATAGGATCGCGTTTACGTGACTTATAATTTATGTATAAATACTTAATTACGTGAAGAGCAGTTAAAAATTAATTCAGATTGACATTTAACCTAATTTAATTATAAGACCTAAAAAGTTGAAAATAAATAAATTTTACCTCTTAAAGTTTAATGGGAAATTTGAGTTTGAAGAGTATCACATAATTCTTGAATAATGGGACTTGGACTTGACAAAAGGCAACTCTTATTTCAGTATTCACAGTCTGCAATCTTTCTCTTTTCCTTGCCGAAAAGCAAGCTTCGAAAAAACATTGAAGTGGCGTTAGATTTTGTTAAAATGTTGGACATGCAAATTCTTTTGCAATTTAGTCATTTTACAAATGATCTCTTGGTTGCTCCTGCGGCACCCCGATTGAACACCACTGCTATGAACCATTGTAAGGCCATCAATGAAGCTTGGCCACGCGTATGTGATGCGTTCATAATAGCGTTCACGTAAATGGGAAATAATGAGAGTACATGGCATGATTAAAAGTTCTATGCATACATTAGTATAGTTTGATCAGTCTACTAATTTACCTTCTTTTGAGAATTGTTGTATCGATACATTCTCTTTTTCTCCATTAATATTTATATATGATGCGAGAGGTCTTCAAAAGGTTCGTAGAAGGCGAATATTACAAGAAAATGGGATACTCACTGAAAATTCTAATCACACTGTTTAAACTTCTAACTCTGTGCTATTAGTTATGCACACATAAATCACGTTGCTTGATTTAGAATGATATGGCAGCGCATTAAATTTATACCCGACAAATATAAAATTTCTGGTCAAGCTTGGTTGGCGAAAGAATGCATCAATACTAGTAAATGGAGACAGTGCCCCCTGAGAGCCTACTATTTATAAATGGATAAATCCCTCTGCGGGTGGAAGTCGTGAGTTTGAAGACACCATTCGCAGTGGCAGACCCGTCAATATCAGTAAAGGAAGAAAACATGAATCGTGCGTGGGCACGAATTGAAAAGGAGTGTCGATTAACAGTAGAAATGATGAACAAGTATTTTAAACATATCGACAGACTCAGTTTATTTCATCTTGACCGACGTACTGAAGCTCAGTAAGTTTTGTTCTCGACAGGTACCAAAGTTGTTGCTTGAACATCAGTTGAAAAAGAGAGCTACTCTTTCACTGCAAATTTGAACAAGTGGGATGAAGATCCCGAGACTTTTTAGCAAAGAAACGTAACCGGGGTTGAGACTTGGATTGATCAATGTGACCCGGAAGACAAATAACAGTCTAAACAATATTTAGTTATCAAGAAGTGTAAGAAAACCTAGCAAAATAAAGTCTGAACGATCAGGAGGAAAGGTAATGATGGCAACTGTTTGGGGGATTCCGTAGGTGCAATATCTTTTGACTTTATCGAAGGGCGAAGAACTTTCGATGCTACTATTAGGAAAGTGTTTTGGGAAAACTTCACAAGGGTATAGCGGAAAAGAGCCATCAAAAAGTTAACAGAAGAGTCCTCTTTAATCATGATGTCCCCCCAGTTCACTCTGCTTTGTGAAAAAGTGAATTTTGCGGGAATTTCGATTAGAGTTGATTTCAGACTTCCCCCGTACTGTCCTGACCTCTTTCAATCCGACTTTCCTCTGGAGCTGATTTTTGGGGGAAAAAAAATAATAATTTTAAATTTATTCAATTTTTTTACGAACTCTGAAAAATCTTCATATACAGTATCGTTCTAAATTAGAAAATAAAATATCAAAATCGCCATTTTCTTGAAAATACTCGTTTAATTTTCATAAAAATTGTTCAGAATATTCTTAGATATTTTCCTCTTATTATGTCATTTCATAGAAAAGGGGCAAAAAAAGTTATAAAGAAAGTAATGTACATTTGAAGAAACAATGAATCCCAAACTAGAGAAGATTAAACATTAATGGATCCAAATCAAAGAAAACAACATAATTTCTCAATGACGTGAACACATCGGGCGCATGACTTCCCCAATTTGTAGCATTGTTCGGGCGTAATTTGGTTCCATTCTTCTTCCAATCTTTTCCTGAGATCTTCAATCTTCAAAATTCGTCACTTTCCTAGCCATAACCTTCCAACCGATTATGTGCCATAGGTTTTCTATTGGTTTGTATGTAAGGTTCTAGGTAGGACAGTTCCTCACCTCAATATTTTCAGTATGAAAACAGGCTCCCGTACACCAGATGTTCGGAAAGAGGGAATCGCGTTTGTGAAGCAGATTCTTTTTTACCGCAGCCTTTAACTTGAAGAGTAAACGGACGAGCAGAAAACATGCATCACACCATACTGCTGCTACCTTTAAAGTGAACTGTCTTTTTCGTGCATGTAAAATTCAATCTGTCACCTGCTGCTTTTCATCCAATACAAACAAATTAAATTTGCTGTCGTCGCTGAAAAACACCTACTTTTAAGCACTCCATAGGCCATGCTCAGTAGCGAAGGCCAGCATAGCCGCTAAATTATTTTTTCTTATCGATGATTCTTTAGCAGGATTTCGTGCTATGAGTCCCTCTTCTATGAAGTGACGTGAGACAGTATGGCGAGACACATTCAGTCTCAGGTTCTCGGCAACTTGACGTGAAATACCGGCTGTTGTCTCAAGTCAGCCCTTCATCGAGCTCCATTGCAACGTTGATCTTTACTGTGAGTGATTTTTCAAAGGCGACTCGTTTTCTTCATCGACTCGCAGAACCCAAAATCTTCATAGGGTTTTATTATGCGTGAAATGTCACTTTTTGAGCGGTTACAATCCATCGAAAATTAATTTCTTCACTCTCCACTGGACAACCTGCTTTTTGCATTATTTTCCACTTTCACGTACCCAGAGAAATGATTGATACCATCAATATCAGTCTACAACACACGTGAGATAGTGTAAGCTTACATACATTACGAATTTTTACATGTAAACTAAAATGTAACTTGGATACTCCGATGAAAATTAAAAAAAATATTGTGCGCACTTTGGAGTAATATTGAAGGACTATTTGAAAAAAAAAAAGTATTTTGTTGTCTATTTTTGCACTATATTGTAGTATATGTAGTCGGTGCATCTTGACCTTCTATAATTATCGTATAACATAGCGATGGGTCCTAACTTTATTTGAATTTTCCGTTCTTAATTAACATGTGCAAATGTTTAGGCAACTCCGAATTAGTTCGTATATGTTTAATTAATTATTGAGAAAAAGAGAAATTTTAATTTATTGAAAAAATATTGCAAACTGATTGTACCTATAGGAAGATTTTATGGATTAAAAATGAAACTGGATGCCATGTAGATAGAGGAGTGTAGGAAAAGGATCGAATTAAAACTAAGGAACGAAAGTAGCGTAGGTGTGTTGCGTACAGTTTCATGCGTCACTGGACTACTTCTAGCAAGCGGTGAATCCACTGCGCTATCCTGAGTCTAAAAAAAGACTCATTCAAGCTAGGTTTTTAAACCGCATATATATATATATATATATATATATATATATATATATATATATATATATACATATATATATATATATACATATATATATATATATATATATATATATATATATATATATATATATATATATATATATATATATATATGTAGATTTTAAGTCATTTAGCTGCTGTGAAGATGTGATAGGTTTGTAACGAAACGTTATGGTATAGACAAAAATGCAATCCTTGTGTTTCAATGTGAAAAAGGTTTCTTCGTAAATTAGAAAAAAAATCTAAGAAACAGTTTAAAATCACAGCTGATATAAATTTCATTCAATAATATCATAATAATCACAAGAGTGATCGTCAGTTATGAAAGAAGTCCTACAAACTACCCAAAATAGAATGTACCCAAAAGAAACATTTTATTGTCTTTTGGTACATTCATTTTGGACATCCTGTTTTAGGTGGAAACAAAATATCTGCAGCTAACATCTGGAGAATCGCTCCCATGTAGGTTCAAGGGCCCGCAGTTGTATCTATTAGATTATATCTCCCACATATTTATCATTTTATCCATCTTCACTACTTGTTTTACAGAACTCCCCTTTCAATTTTTTTTGGCGGAGGAAACCTTGGTTGGAATTTGGAATTTACCCTTAAATAAATGAATAAACTGCAATTCGAAATATTTGTATGCTCTTTTTGTGGTTCCTTAATTAAATGGGCAAACGAATTGTTTGGAAAATTACAAAGGAATAAAATATAAGCTGTCGGAAAGTATTACTAAAGTAATTTAAGCAATTTACGAGACTTGTAGGACAAACTGCTTTATAAAGCTGATATAGGATCAAACGAGAGATTTTTAGCATTTTCCTATAGGAATATGAGATAGAGGAGGCAAATATATTGGCCAGTAAGACAAGGTTATGATGTTGCTGCTACAATATTATGCTACATATTATGAGGCTGCTGGGTTGACAATTTCCTACTAACAGCACCACATCCCTTTATAAAAATAGTCACCGGAACACTACAACAATACGTAAGCACACTGGAATAATGTCTCACACAATACCGAATGACGACTACACCCCTCAAATTATAATTGACACTGTTCACACCAGAATTTCACGAATCAGCCAAACATCCCAAATCAGTCTGAATGGACAAGTCTTACATTTTTACATAACTTTACTCCTATCGACCTAGTAATCGCATCAGACACTCACTTAGCCTTCGTTCAACTCATAAGTAATAAAAAAGTTATTAAGTAATTCAACGTTCAAAACAAATTCAATTCTATAAAATATTAGCAAACAACACCTTTGACAACATAAGGACCATCCGCACTTTCATCCAATACACACTACCAATTAGACACTCATCACTATCAAACTAGAAAAAAGGAAAGCTTCACACATTCCAAATAAGCCTTCAAAATCATACAAATTAAAGTACACCTAAAAATGACATAAAACCATCACTTCACTATAACACTAAATTAAACCTACCACAATCATTACCTAAAAACAAAATTGCCTCCACTTAAACTCATAAATGTACCTCAAGCACATTACTACCAACTCCAGTAAATAACATTTCGCCCCACCACCAAATCACTACCTGATTGCACATCTCCACTACTCTAAACCGCCATCAAACAACATTCCGCTAAGCACCATCCTAAATGACCCACTTCTCTAGATAAACAACTCAGAGAAATTACTACACATGACTCAGAGTACTTCTTGCACAACTAAGACCAGGCCAGTCGACTATCATTAAAAAATACAAACATAGAATAAACTTTGCTCCAATATTAACCTACATCCGATGTAAACTATCGACCGAGATGTTACTAAACACCCCCTCGACTGTACAAATTTCGCTCAAGCACGAAACATTCACTCCATCATCTCACTAAGGAACCCGTGGAACCTGTTGATCCTGCAAAGGCCGTGATGTTCCTGAGATCTGAACCACTCACGGAAGAAAGATAGGAAGATAGGAAGGTAAATCAAGTTGATGGAACATCTTGAAAGTAAAAAATAAAGAAAGAAAATATCGGAAAAATGTTGTTTCCTGGATTCGACATTACTTCCTTTTATAAAAGGATAGCAATTTTTATTTATTATTAGGAGTGAAGGAAAGAGATTACCTCCACCGGAGATATGGGGGCGAGAAAGAGGGGGCAATTGCCTTGAAGTTGTAAAATGAAGTACCACATGATAAGGGTGAGTCAGGGATAGAGGTAATACCAGATCGAATATGAGCAACCTTGTCTGAGAAGAAAGACTGCATAGAGACTGATGTTTTTTTTATCAAAAGGGATTCGGCGGCTCTGAGCAACACGGACAGATTAAATAAGGCTGCACTAAGCCAAAGTTGAACGGGTAAACGATTGGAACTGAATTTAATTTTAAAGATTATTTTTTATTATATTTAATTAATTTTTTGTAGTAAAACCAAGTAAATAAAAATAGTTATTATTATTTAAATATTACCGTTAATTTATGGCATTAGTACAGTAGTATTTAGAAATATGTAAAAAAATATTCAATCGAAAACTATCCATATTTAAATAACGAAAATAGAAATTATTTTTACAAATATCTTTTACTTGTCTCCTCATTTTTTTCCTAGAACAATCACGTGAACTTGTTATCTTTGCGCATAACGTCAGAAATGATATCACTCGGAAGAAATTTTAAATGGGGCTCGCAATTCATCTCCATTAAGTTTCGAATATTCACGTTACAACCAAAACATAAATCTCCCAAAACTCAAAGTTCCTAATGACATATGTATTATTTTTCTATACTTGAAACTTTACAAATTATTAAATATTCATTCGAGTCATATATTAACTGGACACCCTATATTAACCGAGGCACTTGCCATTCTATTGTCTCTATAAGGAAACATGAGTGAACATATAACAAGACCTCTTCCACGGAGAAGAATAAACAAATTAAAAGGATCCCAAAGGTCAAATTGTACCTAAAACATTCACTCTGCTAAGAACTCTCGAGGGAATAATTATTGAATAATATCGAAGACCTTCTGTGTATATTTTTTTGCAATATCTTAAAATCAGTTGAGAGAAAAATGAATAAATGGCTCTTAAGTTAATTGCAATGGATATTAAATTAACTGCAATTTGATGAGGAGGTGATTGCATTAAGAAATTCTATCTTCATTTACATATTTTTATACCGATGAACATTTTTACTTACATTATCAATTAAAAGGAATTTTTTTAAGAATAAAGGGGGACTATTATCAATTTAATTGCATAGATTGATAAAATATAAATGCATAAAATAAATACGTTGCATATAAAACATGGAAATGGTAATGGAATCTTTAATGAATCTGTGTAAAAGAGATGAAACAAAAGGAAACAATTTGGGGCAATTCAATAATTGTTCCAGCCTGTATGTGGGGCAGGAGGAATACCCGGACCGTTCTTCCCCAGGTCGTAAAAAAAAACGAGTAACCCCGGATAAAGGTAACTATGCTGGGAAGTCGCGCGCCCCAAAATGTCGTTCTTTCGAGCTTAATACTCAATAACGGTAATGGGCGGGATGTCGTAGTCCCCCCTTAATCATGTGTGAATCGAGTGGTTATGTGAAATGTTTTTAAGGGGGAGGGGGGTATGCGATGAAGGAAATAGTCGAGAGGCAACAAATTTGTGCTCAATGTTAGCCAACATTTAAATTTTAAGATATTTTAACTTAATTTTTTACAGATTTTTAAGTATTTTTTCAAGATTTTAAATTTAAATTTTAAAAATTTCTTAAGTTCCAATTTTCTCAATAATAAAAAAACAACTTCATTTTAGTTATTTGAAAAAATATACCCAAAAGCGAAACATTAAAAACCAAAAACAAGCTAAAACCAACGAGCGCATCTTCATTTTTTCGGAAATAAATTCGTAAAGAAAAGTGTAAATTTAAATATCTCCGCCCACCCATTTAAGATGCAGGAGTCTATACGGACGCGCAATTCTCCTACCTTCGCTCGGTAATAAGACCTCGTAGCTGAAGTTTTCCCAACGGACAATGAAATTCACATAAAGATTACAATGACAATCTCTGACAAGCCTACTAATGTTGCCACCAATCAGGGAACTCTCCATGGCCTAAGGAAGGGTCACCTATTAAGCTTCAACGGAGTGTGGAAATGAAACCCTCTTCGGCAAGTTTCAAGACGGCAGAGGGATATGCTGTATGTGCAATGGAAGGGGAAGTGGGGATAGACAGTGGCGTTGTTAATGACTATGTCTGTGGTGACTTACTTGCCTGGATTTGTCTGAGCGCATGGATAGACTCGAGGCACCGCCTAATTGGCGAGAGAGCGCCGAAATCTTTTGTTTCCTCTCTCGCCGGGGCTAGAACTCAACACCCGGGTGTTAGAAATCCAACCATGCCTCCTTATTCACGAGGCTAGCGAGAAATCGTTTAAGGGAAAAGTTGTTTTGTTACTGGGTTGAGGAAAGTTGAGCACTGTCCAAGTAGTATCTTCTTATGGTTAATCGGAGTCTCCCTCGGAATTGTCAAAGAAAAGAGAAGAAAATGTTCGAATGTTCAAACAAATTTTACAATTAATTTTATATGTTCTTTTAAGAGCTCAAGACCAAAACTCCCCGAGGCATGGATTGAATTTCGAAGGATTATATTTTTCTTGCATTTTTTAAAAAATATTTTCCAGCATTTTAAAAAACGAGCTTTTTTCCTTTTTTCGGAAATTTTTTTAAAAAATTATCTGCGCATTTTTATTTTTCCGAGCATTTTTTTCTGGATATTAAAAAAAAATCCGTGCATTTTTAAAAATATTTTCCAGTCATTTTTTTATGATTTTCAAGGCATTTAAAAATATTCCGGGGAATTTTTTTATATTTTTCAGTCATTTTTTTTATTATTTTCAAGGCATTTGTAAAACATTCCGGTATTTTTTTTACTTTTTGCAAGCAATTTTTATTATTTTCAAGGCATTTTTTTAAAAATCCGGGGATTTTTCATATTTCCCAGGCAATTATTTTTATTTTCAAGGAATTTTTAAAAATCTGGGAAATTTTTTTATTTCCCTCACATTTTCCCGGGTTATTTTTGTGTTGCGGGTGTTTAAAAAAAATCCAGGTATTTATTTTAATTTGTCGGACATTTATTAATTTTTCGCCCATTTTCAACTTCCAATCTGGTAAAAAAAAATTACGGCCATTTTAAAAATTTCCAGGCATACATTTTATTCTCCACGCATTTAATAAAATTCTGGCATTTTTAAAAATTTCCAGGCAGTTTCTAATTTCCAGGGATATATTTTTTGGGGGGCCCTTTTTAAAATTTACCAGGCACTTTTTTAATTTACAAGGATTTAATATTTTTTTTCCATTGAATTCTTGAACTTATTTTCCAGTCATTTTAAAAAGGATTTATTCCTCATTTTTTTGGCGACTAAGAATCAATCTACAATGCGGATCGTCTTAAAGGGGACATTTAAGATACACATGGGGTGCACTCGGTCAAGGAAGATACCTTCCTCGTTGGTTGCGCTATTACGAGAACAGGCAAATGTAATTTTCGTTTGGAGCAATCTAAGTGCACATGGATCTTACATGGAGAGAAGCTTAGAAAAATCATGTCACATTAAGGAGGTAGTCCTACATTAGCCGCAGAAAAAGGTGATTTCAAGCACTTTCGCTTTTATTTAACAGATATTTTTCTTATAGAATGGAAATTCGATTCGGATTCCACGTTAAAATGAAGATCTCCACTGAAAAATAAAAAAGATTTTAAATAAGTGCAGATGTGTGGCAAATCCAAAAGCAAGCCAGTGGTAAAATCCATATAAAGTTCAAATTGAGGTGGCAAAATAAGTGTAGAACAAGATGATCGGTGGTAAAAATGAATACTGAGAGTGAAAATCAGGCAAATTCTCGCCAAGCATGCAACTCAGTGGCAAAAAATTACCATATTACTTGCATAATTTCCGGATCCGTTCTAGCCGATTATCGACAAACTGGGCGATCCGTTTAATGGAATTTAGAATTCCATGTATATATTTCTTTTGTTTCCTGTTTGCTCCATGTTCCTCTTTACTAATTCTTTTTCTTAATTTACATTTCCCTTTCATAGTTCTTTCTTTCCAAATAAATTTCCATTCTTAATTCTTTTAAATCAAAGTCTTACACATAATAGCACATACAACTCCTTATTCTGGAAATTTGTTTTGTAAATGGCTATCAAAGTACGTGACTGATATATTACTTAACTATTACATTGATATTACAATACTCTCGCTATTTTATCCTTAAAAAATATCACGAATGATATTATTTCAAAGCATATTGATAAATGCCCAATTACAGGGTGCCGTACGAAAAAACGGGTCCCAACTTTCAATAAGCTTCAGTTCTTAATTGTTTGTCGAATTAAGAAATAAAGCCCGTTTTTTGGCTCCCCTTGTATATGATACAGGTTGACAGGCCAACTCAAAATAGGAAGCAATTTTATTGATGGTAAAAAGATGATTCTTTGGTGATCCAAATTGATCAGAGTTAAGACATGATTATAATTTTAAACACGTTTAAAAGAATACAAAACCTACAACTGAACAGCTAATTAATTAACTAAAGAACGACCTTAGTTCACCTTTCTTCGTAAATGAATATCAATTAAATATTAAATTCGTATCAACAGCTGTCAAGAAGAGTTCTAATAAGAGAACTACAAGTTCTGTTTAGAACTGTATTCCCCGTACAAATATTTAAATACCTAAATATTAGTACAAAAGAATGAATCACACAATACCCTAATAAAAATCATGTAAGTGATAATGGTCTTATTTTACCATTTTATGGCAGAAAAGATTTTGTAGAGTAGTGCTTTAGTCTTGGTGTCAGACCCTGATATAAATTATTCGTTGACAACAGAGGATTTCTCTCCTTTCTTTTAAGGTTGTAAAATACAACCATGGCCACCGTTGCGGCTTTGAGTGTGCTGACAAGATGTCGTCAATTATTAGTAAAATATCCATGTACGTTTGTTTTTAATGTAATTTACAGGCACACATTTCTAATAATGATATCAAATTGGTAGCACTTGGTCGAGATTTCCGTGGCCAAAGGAAGAGAATTCTAGCTGTAAATTGAAGATCATTTCCGGAAACGGCGATCGTAATTCGACTATACCACAACCAAAATCAAACCCTATTCTTGGATACTACTTCTGAACATCTAAGAGAGATCTTTCCACGTAATCAATGTATAGGACAGCTTGAGATATACTAAGAATAAACTTGTCACGTAACTCATTCTAAAGAGTGATCTTGTCATGTGAATCAACTCGAAGAGTAAGCTTGCTACTTATATCAATAAGAAATCGACATTATCACCACAATCAATAAAAATAGTGATATTTTGATATCAATCAATGCGAAGATCCTTCCTACCACGAGAGTCAGCGCGAAGAAGGATCTTGGCACATAAGTCAATCTGAAAACAGACCAGGTCACGAAAGTTGATCCAAAGAACGATCTCGTAACCTATATCCTTTGTTAAGAGTGATTTTGTTACAGAAATCAATGAAAAGATTGATTATATCACGAATGCGATTGGGGAGATTGATCTTGCCACATCAATTAATACAAATAGTAATCCTATCACATAAATTACTGCAAATAACGAATTAATCACTTGAATCTTTTCGAAGAGGAATCCTGTTGCATAAATAAATACGAAGAGCGATCTGGTCACGTAATTCCTTGGAAGAGTGACTTTTTTTCGTAAATTAATGAAAAGAGCATCATTATATTCATGTAAATACTAGCGAAGAGCTAATTTGTTGTGTACATCAATACGAACGGCGATCCTGCCACGTAACTCAATTCCAAGAACAATCTTATTTCATAAATTTATGTGGAGAACGATCTCATCTCGCAAAGCATTGCAAAGCGTGATCTTATTACCAAAAACAATAAGAAGAATGGTCTCATTACGTAAATCATTGCGTAGATTAATTTGAAGAACGATTTTATCTCGTCAAAGCATTGCGAAACGAGATCTTATCACGAAAATCAATGAGACAAGTGATTTTGCCACGGGGATCAATTTGAAGAGTAATTGGGTAGCGCTCAAATAACGTGAAGAACGATGATTTTGCCACGAAAGTAATTAGGGAAAGTCATCTTGTGACTTAAATTAAGGGTATTCATGCCGTGCAAATCAAAGCAACCAGCGATTTTCTAATGGAAATCAACGCGATCTTGTTACGCGAATCATTTAACGATCTTCTAACGGAAATTGACGTGAAAAACAATCTTGTCATGTAAGCCATTAAAGAGAGTGATCTTAGCACCTAAATCAAAGATAAAAGTATTCTTGACACGTAAATCACCACGAAAAGCGATTTTCTCACGCAAGTAATAAAGAAATGATCTTGTCACCCAAAACACCGGTAAAGCTATCGTGTCATGCGAATCGGAGTTTTCAAGTTACAATAATATGCTTAGATCGATTTCGTGGCGCATATCAAATTAAAAGAGAAATCTTGTAAGGAAAACTAACGCAAAAAGAAATTTTGTCTCGTAAGTCATTTGGGAGAGATAGTTTCTAGTGAAACCGAGGGAAAAAGTATTATTGTCACGCAAATCACTACCTAGTGTGATCTTACGTTAATCAATGGAAGAGCGATTTGGTTTCGCAAGTCAATGAAAACGATCTTGCGTGACAATAAAATGTAAACAGTTATCTTGTCATGTAAATCAAATAAAGAGTGGTCTAATCATGTTAAATGAATGTTAAAAGCGACCTAGCCACGTTAAACAATATAAAGGTTGATCTTATCACCGAGATCTATATGAAGAGGGATCACTCAAATGTGAGAATTAGGGAAAAATTTGCGAGATTTGAGGTCTACAAATTGTTGGATCTGTCCAGGCGTGGAAAAGATTATGGGACATTTAAAAGAGTTGTAAAAGATGACCCGAGAGGGAGAACCAGTTTTTCTTGGGTCACTGGGGTCGGGAAGGCGTGCAGCTCTTCCAGGTTTCAGGTGTAGCAGGCGAATTCACGCTGTTACAACATATACCCTTTTGCGGAGAACTGAATCATATGGATTCAATTGACAAAGCCCATTTGAAATTGCAGCGTATTAGGTTGGCACGAAAGTAATTTAAGAGTTTCTAGAATAAAGCTTCTAGAATAAAGTTTATTATCGCTTATTATTCAGTCATGATTACAACTAAATAAATGAAATAAAAGCATTCGAATGAAAATATTTGAAAGTTTTATTTAATCTTTTTCGATATCCTGGATACGAAATCTGTGCTTACAAAATATGACAGATTTATCTACCACAATTATAGTTTATTTATCGGACATGCAACGTGTTTTAATCGCATAAGAGATGACCAAACATGGCCTGATAGTTGCCACCCAACTGCTTTTCACACTGCAATACGATTAGCAAAGGACCATAGATCCAAAAACGATTCATAGAATTTTCGCAAAAATGGAAACCTCACGGCTCAATCAGGCATAAAGACCAGTCTGGGCGCAGCAAAGGTGTGCAAACCGCTGGAAATATTGATTCATTCGCGAATCAGCTTCAAACGGACAATAAGAAATCTATGAGACACCTATCAGCTGTGGAAGGGAATCAAACGTGAGAACATTCGGTAAATAATTAACGTCGCATTTGAGAATGAAGTCATTGAAAAATAGTGTGTTTGAAACAGGTAACCGAACAAGACTACCAGCGTCGTTTGATGGTTTGTGAACGCATTGAACAAAACCAACTAAGATTAAGTGACATAATAGTCAGTGATGAATGCCGCATCTATCTCAATGGGGTCATCAATAACAGTATTACCGGTATTGGTCACAAAACAAGCCGATTGTACATTTGGATAAACCTCTGCATTCACCAAAGGTTACTGTTTGGTGTGGTTTGAGAAGCAGTAATGTTTATGGTCCATATTTTTTTGAGGACTCAGAGACAAAGAGAATGGTTCGAGTAACTCCAGAAAAAATATGTAGAAATGCTGAACACTGTTTTGGAACAAATAAAATGCAATAACCCATGGTTTTACAAGATGGATTAACAGTCCACACAACTAGACAATCGCTATAATGTTTGAGAAATCTTTTTGAACAAGATTCATTTCTCGTCGCTCGCAGTTTCCCTGGCCCGCAAAATTTCCCAATCTACCAGCAATGGGTTTTTCTCTTCAGATTTCTCGAATAAAAAGTATTGAGGCAAGGGTCATCCTTAACCAAGAATTAAAGCAAGAGGTGGTGGACAGTCTACAGTCCATTGAATGCAGCGTTTGGGAAAATGTAATAAATAACTTTCTTTTCCTTTGTTTGAAAGGTAAAATTGTCCAGGAAAGGTCACTTAGAACATATTTCTAAAATAATATAATAATAAAATTTTTTCTTTCAGATGCTTTTATTTCACTTGTAAAGGTGTAATAATGACTCAGTAATCATAGATTAAAACCTAGGGGTAATTTTTGTAGTTACACTGTATTTATTAAATTAGCTCCTCTTGTTATCGTTTAGGAATGTTACAATGAGTAATTTATACCTTTTTCTTTCGGATTATAAAAATTGCGTTCGTAATCTTCTTCGATGTTAACCCTTATTTCACTCCATCTAAAAATCGCATTAGACCTGGTTTATTCTATAAGTTTCATAAAGGTGACAATCCAAATAATGCGGCAAAATCCATTTGGATCACTTATAAGGATGATACAGTAAAGGGAGGAAGTTTGCAGGAGGGCATTTTCATGTTTCTAAAGTGGGGATTTCAGTCTCAAAGACGAGCCAAGAGAAGGTCATCTAAAAGAACTTGATTTCAAATAGTTGGAAGCTGTTGTCACAGCAAATCCTGCTACAACCTCTTAGGGAACTCACAAAACAATTTAACGTAACCCCTACAACGATCCTTAGCAAACTCAAAACGGATGGAAAGGGTTCCACTGATTGTAAATGATTCCCGCGAATCTTCAACAACATGCTGCTCACTGTGAGTCATTTTATTCACGACAACTTCAGGCACCATTTTTGCACAAGCTTTTTACTGGTAAAGGAGTGGATCCTTTATCATAAACTTAAACGTCACCGTTCGTGGATCAGTCAAGGAAGCAGAATTTCTCAACAATCGAGAGGATTTCATCCAAAAATATAACGTTGAGTGTATGGTGGGATATTGAAGGAATTGTCCATTAAGAACTGTTAGATACCAGTCAAACAATTAATGATAATGTGTACTGCATCAGCTTCGTCGTTTGAAAGCTGCCTTTTGACAAAGGTGTCCCTCTTTACTTAACATAAGGGATTGTCATCCTCCATCATGATAGTGCCCTTCCTCACAGAGATCGAATAACCAAAGATCTCTTGGAGGAGCTCGGTTGGGAAATATTGCTACATCCTTCCTATTCTCCTGACCTTTCTCCTGCTGATTATCACTTGGTTAGGGAATTACAAAACCATCTATATGATCCTAGGTTAACATCATGAGAAGAGTTTGAAAACGAGTTGAATTCATATTTTGCATCTAAGCCTAAAGGATTTTATAAGCGTGGCATTTATAAGCTTGTTAACAGATGAAATGGGGTTCGAGGAAAGCAATGGAGGTTATGTTTATCATTAAAATTTCCAGAGTGCTAAGTTTCTTTCCATTTTTACTATATACTCTAAAAATCGAACATTACTTTCGTTCTAACCTGATAAAATGCGGTTTATTTGTGGTTTCAGTTTTACCATTGTTCGATTATACAAAGCCTTTAATTCTGTTCGTACGGTTATTATTTTTTAAATGTATAAAGGCAAGAAACTTTGGAAATTCACGCAGGTCTTTTCACAGAGTGGAGAAACAATTTTGGTGGGGTAAGTGCTGAAACATAAAGATGGCCAAATAGAAAAAACAATGAGAGTGCAATCAACGATGACAAGGAACGCAATAACAACGATCTCGTCCGCTTGAAGAAGTTCGTAAAAAATATATTCAAGAGTGCGAACATACATACTCTTAAGATTATGAACTGAGGTCAAAGCACATTGGTTTGTAAAGAGGATGATCATTAGGCTCATTTAAGGCGTTTATCTTTGTTAATGTTGTTGGCAAGGAAAATTTAGTTTCGATAACGTCACGTGTAAATCTTTCACGTTCTTATTATGTTTTCAACATTTATACATATAAAATAAAAATGTTTCATTTCACTCTTCACATTAAAATAGCATTAAAACTCAATTTAACAATCAATAAATAATTGATATTCTCGCAATCAAATCCCCTTGAATGTCCAAGAATGATAGACCACTTTTTAAAATCAATTTACCACTACGTTATGATTCATTTTGTCTCTAAAGAGCTATTTCGTATATGTGTCAAAAGATGCTTTTATGCAGTGGAACACATTTTCATAGTTCTCGTTTACTTTCACTTATTTTCATTGTTTCCTTGTTTCTTATTATCTTCCCCTTGGTTAATATGGTACAGACGCCTTTATTCCCTGACCAGTAAAACGGGTTTCCGTTGATGCTTTTATATTTTCGCTAAATTTAATTGTAAATAATTTAAAATATGATCTAAAAATTGATTTTCTTATTAAATTATTTCCATGGACAAATGGAATGCATATAGCAATAATATTTAACAACCTTAAACATATGGTTAAACGAAATTATGTGTCATATTTCCCACCTATCAATCACATATATGAGGGTAAAATGAGTAAAGCTCTACTCGACCAGAGAAGGGATGGTTCGCGTGAGTTTTCAATTCAACCTAACATTTTCCGAGTTCGAAAGTGGAGCGATTCATTACGACCTCCAGGTATAAATGCCATTACCTACCATGGACAAAGTCAGGTTATATTGATTATGGTTAGTTACATTTGTCTAATTCAGGTCGGCTCTGAGGTGGTAGTTGGGTTGTAGCAAACCATGGGTCAGATCCCATGTTATATCGAAATTCCTTTCTGATATGGATCAAACAGTGGAAGGTTTTGCCAAAGGGCGAACAAGAACAAAATTTTGTTTCGATCAATATTTTTTATACTGCACCATACAATTAAATAATTTAATATACAAAATTAACACTTTTTAATTAATCTTATTGATACTCGTATATAGTTCTATATTGTAAATCCCATACTTACGAGTATTTTATAATTATATACTATATAATATTATTTTGTTACTTTAAGAAAAATATGTATAAATATGCATTTAAAATCAATACATTGGCAAATAAAGTAGTTAAACTTTAAAATTCGGATGTTTGTTTTCAGAGGAAATTCAAATTTTTACAAGAGTCGCCTGAGAAAAAATCTGATTCTAAAATTTTAAAGATTTTTTTGAAAGAACCAGAAACGGAAATTGGAGTGCAAGATCAAGAAAGCCAATTTGATCGTTGCACACTCATCAAAAATCTTGTAACATCCTTAAGAAATGAGTAACAATGATAGAAGTGTTCGTGCTCTTGAAAAACAAGAAGCTTTAATTAATACGAAGCCTTGAATCATGTACGTACCATAAGTTTTGCATAAGGAAGATAAACGACAAGAATTTAGTTGGGTTTTTTTTTTTTAGAAAAAGGCTGTAGTGGTCAAATGAGGCAACCTTCAAAATTGACGGGTACATCAATGGCTATATGTGTTCTTGAGCGATGTAAACCCACAAACCATCATGGGAGAATACATTAAACCAGTAATAACCATCTTTTCATGGGTAAAAGGGTGTGATATTCCTTGATATGATTGTGAACCAATATAATTATTTACGAGTCCTACAAAATGAGTTGTGGCAGAGAGAAAGAAATATTATTTAGATTTAAGAGAGTGGTGCACCATGCCAATAGAACTTCTCTAGCTAATTTAGTGGTAATCAAAAAGCACGAAACCACAATTTTACCTTTTCTTGTATAATATATTGACAGAGTTTGTTTAGAAAACCAGACGCCAAAAATCGGGAAACAATTTGATTTCACCAATAAATATTTCAAAGCACTCATAGGTTGGCAGGTTTCAGACTTGTATTGAACACGAAAATGTAACATTTTGAACATGATGAAAAAAGCTCACAAAATGCACGTGAGTCAAAGTTATGCAGCTACACCTACAAAGGAAAAGTAAAAAAACGATTCCAAGCGCTTTCGTCTTTAAGAATAAAGACGAAAGCACTCGGAATCGTTTTTCACTTTTCCTTTGTGGGTGTACCTGCATTTAGAACATGATATTTGATGTGTAAAGACGCACAAATCTTTCAATTATTTTGATAATACAAACAAAAGATTAGGTCCCTCTCCATTTATTTTTAAGTTTTAGAGAATAATATAATTAATACATATAGATCGTTAATTTCTTTATTTCATTCATTGATAAAAGCGATATAGGTCATTACTTTTACCAGGCTATATTGGTTGAAAATATAAGTAGGAAATATCTATCATTTATATAAAATCTCCTCTATTATGATGACTTCCAATTTTCGTTTAGGTTATTAAATTTCTCCTCCTTTATTTTAATGGTTTTTAAAGCTGGTACTAATCACTTCTGCCTGGTTTTTACTGGTTTTTAATAAAAGGGAGCAAAAATACGACATCAATAATCAATAATTCACTAATTTAAGACATAATTTTATCATGTTGGAGATATTGCACGGAGAGAATGGATATAAATATTATATTCATAAAACCTCTCTGTTTAAATTTATTTAATTATTTACAAGAGTAAATATTTAAGTACCTGCTTTTTATGGTTTTTAAATAATTTACATTGATCCGACTTCGCCCAAAATCTCTCAATGAAAGGAATTTAGGGACAGACCCAAATTACTTTAATTTGGGTTTTTATTCAGAAATTCTTAGTTTTCGTTCACCTACGAGAGAAGTAAATGTTATAATTGTAAATAATTGAGAACGATAATTATATAATTAGTGTTTGGAAAGTGAATATTTTCCTAATTTAATTACGATTATTTAAACAAATAGGTAGATTTAGTGGTATTTATAAAAAATGCCATGATATATATATATATATATATATATATATATATATATATATATTATATGTATATATATAAATATATATATATATATATATATATATATTTATATATATATATATATATATATATATATATATATATATATATATATATATATATATATATATATATATATATATATATATATATACAGGAGTTGGACAAAATAATTGGAAAAAGATAATGCTCTTCATACTTATTCTTAACCACATAAGCCGTGTGTATTGGGGCATTGTCATCTTGGAAAGAGCACTCACCCTCAGGGAATAATGTCTGGATCATTGGATGGATTTGATCTTCCAAAATATTCAGATATTCGTTGCTGTTGATCCTACCATGAAGGGCAACGATTGAACCAAGAGAATTTGAAGATATAGCTGCCCAAACTATCCCTGGCCCTCCTCCGTGCTCACTGTAGGAAGAAAGCAGTCAGGATAAAAAGCTTCCCCAGGCCGCCTCCACACATAAACTCGCCCTGCAGTGGGGAAAAGATCTCTACACCAGTTCAGTCTTTCCTGAATGTTTTGATGAGAAAGCAGAGGTTTCTTGACGGCGGCTCTTCCATGATATCTGGCTTTATTGAGCTCACGGCGAACAGTTTTGGTCGAAACTGGGCTAGTGAGATGTTGATTCACCCCTGCAGTCACTTTAGGGGCGGTTTTCCGGGGATTTTACATCACAATGCATTTCAACACTCGTCGGTCTCTTTCAGAGAGATTTGAAGTCATGCCGCAATTACTCCTCTTACTGGAGGTTGTGCATTGCTTCTTTAATTCTGTTATGGTCTTTGATATGGTATATCTCGAAAAACCAAGCAGTTTAGCTGTTCTGGTGACGGAAGCTCCTACAATTCGAGCTCCAACAATTTGCCCTTTTTCGAGGTCAAGCATCTTAGCATCTATACCACCATCTGAAAAAGAAATACAAATAATCATTAAAGTTGATAAATAAAACTATGTATCTACAATAAAAAAACACTCGCAATGAAATAAATTTGGATGGATATTCTTAATAAAATGGCTCATTGAAATATTGGTGTTAAATTTCTAACTCCTGTATATATATATATATATATATATATATATATATATATATATATATATATATATATATATATATATATATATGTATGTATATATATATATATATATATATATATATATATATATATATATATATATATATATATATATATATATATATATATATGGAATTTGGGAAAATAACTATAATAAAATATCGTTCTTTAATTCAATTCAATTTATGATAATTTGTGCCTGAATATACAGGTGGTATAAAATATAATATTCTATATAAATGCGAATAATAAACACATCCAAAACCACAAAGAAAAACCACTCTTTTTCATTTTACAAATAAAAAAGATTATTAAGAGTATTCCAAGACTATTCTTTTTCTTCTTCCTTTATGGAGATGATTTAAAAAAATAAAAAACAACGAGGCCATGGCCACTAGAAGGTTGTAAGGAGAGATCTGGCCTCTTCTTGCGTTGTACCCAGTGGGGGCGGAGGGGTGTGTCATTCCTTCGGATTTTAGGGGTATCATTGGATTTAAATTTGTTACCCTTTGCACCCCTTTTACGGAGTTTGGTGGATGAAAACACAGATTCCAGAGATAAAATATCTGTATGAAGAATATAATATTCGGTGAAGATTAGGATATGGTGAATATATGTAGGCATAATATATTCTTTATTTTTCGCCCTCTTCGGATACTTCAGTTATAAGTATTAGAATTAAAAATAGAATATTCAGTGAATTTTTGGATAGGAGAATATACAAATAACAATGTTAATTCTGCCTCTTTTGAGGCGAAAAAAATTCTAGAGATAAAATATTAAGATTAAGAATATAATATTCGGTGAAGATTGGGATTTGGTGACTATATATTCTTGATTCCTCGCCCTCTTCAGAAATGAAAAATTGAAATATTATCTTGAAATATTAGGATTAAAAATATAATATTCAGTGAATATTTGGACAGGGGATATTCACATAACATCCTTAACTCTGCCTCATTTTTTTTGCGAAAAAATTAATATCCCAGAGATAATATATTTATATTAAGAATATAATATTCCGTGAATATTGGGTTGGAGGAATATACAAATAACATCCTTAATTCTACCTCCTTTTTGAGGTGAAATAAAAAGAAATATTCCAGAAACAAAAATATTAAGATTTGAACTATAATATTCAGTGAATACTGGGATAATAGAATATACTCCTAACGTCCTTAATTCTACCCCCGTTTTGGTGAAAAAATTAATATTCCAGAGATAAAATAGTAATATTAAGAATATAATATTCAATGAATACTAGATTAGGGAATATACATAAAACATCTTTACTTCCATTCCCTTTTAAAGTGAAAATTGCATACACCAGAAGTTAAATGTATCAGGATTAAGAATATAATATTCGATGAATATCTATTAGCCTGGGACGAATATATAATATGGTCTCACCTGACGGCGACGTCTTTTCTGTCTCATCCGATGATTCCTTCCACTCCTCGAGGACGTCCTCTGGTCTGGTTTGGGGACCGTTCGCTTCAGACTCCGCGGGAGTTTTCACCTCCAGTAGTTCTTCTTCGGAGACCCCAGTGCCTGTGGTTGAGGTCTTTAGACTATTGTTGTTGATGGAGTCCTGCGCCGTGGAGTGAATTGGCTCCTTCTTTACCGGGACCCCCGAAACAGGAACATCCTCCCCTCCATCCTCGTTCGACGATGAAACACCGCCTTCGTGAGTCTCAATATCCACTTCGACGTCTTCTTCTTCGTCTTCGCCCTCGCCATCGGCCAAGGTATCGCTGTCGTTCAAGGACGTCCTTCGGCGCCGTTTGGGACTCGGAGACCGAAGGGTGGGTGACGCGGAGGTCGGTGGAGAGGCCGAAAACCGGCCACTTGGGGATATTACCGGGATTTTGGCCGAAAATGGCGGTTGTCGGTGGGCTAATAGGAAGGGTAATGGGTAGGGAAGACCCGGGGAGGATACAGGCAGGCCATGGTATCGAGCGAAGTCTAGGGGCAAGCCAAGGGAGAGATGAGGCACAGACATTCGCAGGTCAGGGGCAGAGACAGCTTCTGCGTCGGAGAGAGCCATGGTAGGCGGGCTTGACCCGACAGGGTCAGGTCTCGCTGCCGATTGGGCCAAATACTGCACGCTTAGGGCGTTCTTGGAAGGGTCAAAGGACTTCGACACGAATTCTGTCAATTTTTCCATTTATAATTTCAATTTTCTTTTTCAAAAACCGAACTATAGCGAAGATAAAGTATCTCAACCCAGCCAAAGAAAGTCTTGGAACATCTTCACAGGATTTTTCTAAAACCCCCCAAAACAAAACAACTTTCACTCGGGTCTCACAAAAGCAACTACACGACGGCCAATCCCTTCTCCCAAGATCGTCTCCAAGGACTGGCAGCGACCCTCGACTCAAACCCCAACATTGGTGGAACCTCCGACAATAATGCAATCACCTAACTAATAGCTGTGTATTTAAACCAAAAACACGTGAAGTAGATTACTTGTCGGTCAGTATTGGCACTTACCCTATTCCCCACCAATCAGGACGCTCTTGCATTCCAACTACTAAAATGGTAGGCGGGGCTTGTTGATTCGTAATTTATTGTAATGGCACTTTGATGACTCTAATAATGGCTATCGAATCCATTTAACTGTGGCTTCGAAGACCATATTTGCATCAATACCATAAAATCCTAAATTGAAATTTTAATGCTTCCTCATTTTCAGCATTAAATAATATTACATTGACGTCCTAAAATTATGGAAGATTAAGTTCTATTAGAGGGGAATTTCCTGGCTTAAAAGGGGAGGGACTTAGAAAATGTGGGCGGGGCGCGCATGCGTGGCTCTGGAGCGCCCTTTGTATGACTGTTTCCCCTCGTGATGGGGGGGAATATTGTGGATATTCAAGAGATAACCCAAGATTCTCATCATTTACAAATCAATTGCGATTGGTTTTTATTTACCGGACTATTTTTTGAAATATGAGCTTGAAAATAACAGGAATCGATCTTCACTTAAGACAAGTCATACACTGTTTACGAGGGAGAGAATTAATTAGAGATTTCTTCTCTTTTACATCGGAATATTCTGTACGACTGAGGACAAGGAAATGCATCCTATATAGACACAAATAGTTCCTTCAAATCCACTTTCATATTTAACATTTCATAATATTTCAACCAGACGAATACCCACCCTAAAAGATCTTGCAGTACAGAACACCTCATACAATCCACTTTAAACTGTAGTCTATATATGCTTAATTGCGTTTATACACCACATACTTAGTTCTTTCTATCAGCTCTATTACCCTCTACCCCTCAAAGAAATAATGAAGAATAATAACTCTTAACCTTCGCTTACTGCTTTCTTCCATCCCTTCATTATATATTTGGAACACCGCTGTCACTTCGTATCTTTTATCCGATGGTCCTCAAATATACTCTCTTAAACTAGGTTTTGTCTTAATTCCTCAATTATTGAGCCGAACGCAAACACGCTCGAGTAACTCATCGAAATCTACAAATGACCAAAGTCGTAAATTTGTACAAATTTATGATTCTCTTCATTCTGAAGGAGAATCAAATTCTCATAAAGGAGTTGACGATTCTCCAACATTTCTTTTTTTTTTCTTGCGAAAATAAATTTATTTCCGATTTATTTCCCGTCTTACTGAATAATTCATATTCCTTTATCATATATATATATATATATATATATATATATACGTATATATCTCAAGAAAAAAATATTGCAATAACGCAATCATAATTATGCGGCTAAAAGGCTATTTTTTGGCAAACAGTCTTCCCCAAAGCCCTCAAAAGGAGCTTTTCTCACATAGCAATCTGAGAAAACGCTTATTTTAAATATTACCTTCTTGTGTAGGTGAGAAGAGCTCCTTCCGAGGGCTTTGAGGAAGACTGTTTGCCCAAAAAAGCCTTTTAACCGCATATATATATATATATATATATATATATATATATATATATCCTCTTAGCAGATTATATATTATTTGGGGGTGACGTTCATTGCTTTATTGTAACTTAAAACTTCTTTCCCATTTTACTATTCCCTTTTCGTTTATTAAAAATTTTACATCTATTTTCCATCATTCTAAATGTATTGAGTAAAATTTCCCTCGTCAGTTATAATAACTTCCTTTCTATTTTTTTCATTAAAAAAATTAAATTCATTGATTCCATATTTTTAACATGAAACTGGTTCTTTTGGGGACAGAATTAATGGCATGTTGTTTCTTTCATAATTATCTATCAATTGGTCTATTAGAAGTCTATATTTCTTTATACATAATTTTATATTATTTTTTTTCTATAGATATATTTATTAAAGAACATTACATAATTAATTTTCAGTCGTAGAAAGTCTTTATACCAAGGAATCAGAAAGCATTAAATAATTCAAACCGAATTTCGGTCGCTATAGAGACGACATAGCCAACCCATAGCTTTATATATTCAATAACAACCATATTTTCGTTACCATAGCAACCTCATAAGGAAAAGACTGTGATCTTCACCGGAAAAACTCCTACCCCTGTAGCCATATCAATGCCCTTAATATTTTCGGGCAAATTTTATCGGGCTAATATTATCGGAAGTGCGTAAACTACCATATCAAGTCATGCATGATTAAAATAAGAAAATTACCGGCAGAAAAAATGTTATTCCTAGCACTTTCGTCTTCATTAGGCATCACTCAGGCGAATTGCGTATGCAATCACATATTTCCTTTTCCTGCGGGGTTATCCATCTTTATTACCCCATGATTTTTGTAGGGTTCTCATCATAATTGGATTAAGTGACGCTTTATACGGCGCAGAGAATCAACAACTTACACTATTTCGCGTGTCCATTTAAAATGAGGGCAAAATGAAAATGGAGTAATTTGTAAATATTCGACCGCATGATACAAGTTATATGCGTCAATAGAAAGAAGAAAATGTAAATTTTATATGTGATAACATATGTGGAACGAAGTGAAGATGAATAGGCAGCGCTATTGAAAAAGTGATCGGCTCTCACATTCTGTCATGCACAACTACACGCATTTTGGGGCCACGATGAGTCATTTAAAGAGATTATTTATAAAAGATTAAATGTTATATTAATCTTAATTTTATGCTTTGTGATATATGTAGGATGCATATTAAATTAAATATTTAAAAAATATTTAATTTTGTGTGACTTAAATTTAATGGTCGCTGAAGCTTCACCTTATGACGTCATATCTGATACCGTATGCACAGCTCGCGAGTAAAGGGAATGTTTTAGGTCTGCTTCCGTTAAATAATGTGATTTGTGAAAAAATTAAAATATTAAATTAAACTAAATTTTTTCTTAATTTTAATTATTTAAGTTTTTTCTGAAAAAATTGCAAATTATCAGCTTTTCTTTTGTGTCTCATATTTAATAGACTCGTTCTATGTCATAACATAATGTGATTGCTGGCTAATGTAGTTATGGGCAGGAAAATAAACACCTATTGCTCATAGTTACATATAACCATTTGAAATTGTTTGAAAATTCAGTTGGAAGGATGTGCTAAGAAATAACTCGCTGAAGCGGTTGGAATTATACGATTATATTAGAAAGTAAAACATCCAAATAATATACACAATAAAATTATTATTTATTTTAAATCATTAATTTCTAACAATTTTGTTTAAAAAAACAAAATTGTTAAAAATTAATGATTTAAAACTATTTAAAATTGTTTGAAAATTCAGTTGGAAGGATGTGCTGAGGAATAACTTGCTGAAGCGGTGGGAATTATACGATTATATTAGAAAGTAAAACATCCAAATAATATACACAATACATTATTATTTATTTCAAATCATTAATTTCTAACGATTTTGTTTAAAAAAACAAAATTGTTAAAAATTAATGATTTAAAACTATTTAAAATTGTTTGAAAATTCAGTTGAAAGGATGTGCTAAGAAATAACTCGCTGAAGCTGTTGGAATTATACGATTATATTAGAAAGTAAAACATCCAAATAATATACACAATAAAATTATTATTTATTTTAAATCATTAATTTCTAACGATTTTGTTTAAAAAAACAAAATTGTTAAAAATTAATGATTCAAAACTATTTAAAATTGTTTGAAAATTCAGTTGGAAGGATGTGCTAAGAAATAACTCGCTGAAGCGGTGGGAATTATACAATTATTTAGAAAGCAAAACACCCAAATAATATACACAATACATTATTATTTATAAAATATAACATAATAAATCTCATAAGTGTGGAGTTGCCATAGCAACAGTCTAGCAACCTTTGGGACGTTTCTTTTCCATGCCTAGCAAGTATCTGAAAGACCAATTTAACAGTCCTAAAAGAACTGTATGAAGATGATGACGGCTTGATTTCTTCTAGTGACGATTTGGTTGCGATGATGAACTTTTAAAACAATTTGGGTAAAATTTTAACCCTGCAAATTACGAACTACTTTACATCATCACTCTTTCACCAAACGTCCAGGTTTTAATTGTATGCAAGGGGAGTAGTAGTCCGAAAGTCTTGTTTCCCCTTACCGAAAGGTAATAAAAAAAGTAGAGGAACAATATAATAATATCATTACACATGTAGTGGTTTTAGTGCATTCAATTTCAATAGAGTGAAGTGCTGGCGCACATGCATGTCAATGCTCTTGCCAAAATTCACACGATCATGTGCCCAAACACTTGAAATTAACTACTATTTAAAAAAAATGAACTTCAAATTAAAAAGTTGACTTTCATATTTAAAAAAAATGAACTTCAAATTAAAAAGTTGACTTTCATATTTAAAAAAAAATGAACTTCAAATTAAAAAGTTGACTTTCATATTTAAAAAAAATGAACTTCAAATTAAAAAGTTGACTTTCATATTTAAAAAAAAATGAACTTCAAATTAAAAAAATGACTTTAATTTGAAGTTCATTTTTTTAAATATGAAAGCCTACTTTTAAAATTTGAAGTTCAATTTTTGATTTGAAGATGAAAAGGAGTAGAATCTTATCTCAAGTTTTTATATCAACGTCTAGTTAAATCCCATTAATGCATTGTGTCCTAAAAAGAGGACAGTCAGAAATTTAGGCAAATAGAAATACTAATTGGTTATAATTATCTAAATTTTGTTTAAGTTAAGTTTGAAAATATTTTATATCTATCATTATCGATAGATATAAATTTTGTTTCTAAATATAATATATTTATGATTTTCATAATTGCGTCACAATCATCAAAATTAACTTTGAGCATTAATAAGTTCGTATTACTATAATTCCTCTAATTAAAAGTTGAATAGGTAATTTTTTGTTGAGACATGCAATATTACTTTCATCCTTAAACAGTTTTAGTTTAAAATTAAAATATAAATAAACAATATATTTTTAGTTTAATTGAATATAAAAATCTCGTATATTTTTTCTATTTTCAGGATCTCTGGGAAGAACCCCTTCTGGTCAGCAGAGTTCGTAAGAGGCCGCCTCGGGCCAGTGATCGTAAGGATGGACCTAATTACAGGTCTGTGGAAGCTGGCGCGTTTATCCGGTTCATTTATGCCCAGATTCCATTAATACTATCCCCTTCCTTTAACCCTTTAATTGGCTTCATCTTTGGCTATCCTACCTTTGATTTGATCCTTGGTTCCTCTTTCACAGGGGGTTGGGCGTGAAGACCCCGACCCTCCGAGGCTTGATAAACTAAGTTTGATTCGCCCAATCAGGCCTGCCTGCCAGGGAAGATGTATACTGCCCGTCGTAGCGGTATAGGCTGGGGCACGTAAGAGGCCGCAGTAGGCCGATCCTAGGGTCAAAGTAAGGTCAAGAACACGGCGGGAGAGAGAAGACGCGCCGCCTTGGTTAACGGTCACCCTGGGGGAGCCAGGCCAACTACCTCAATCCCCCTGAACTGTACGAAAAGATGCCATCCACTTGGCCGGTCCAAGACACCTCGTTGATCCAAAGTTAGTGACTTTGATATGAGCTGGCATACCAGTTCCCCACTTTTGCCAATTTAGGCCAGAATGCCGGCCGCAGTGACGTTTTGACGATTCGTAGGACCTTTGAGTCCCCTGAAGTGGAAATGGTCTCAAAGGTTCCCCCGCCTTAGATGGTAGGGTCTTTACTGGGGGCGAATAAAAAATTGGTTGGAGACCCCTGAGGCTGAGTATGCCCTTGTGCAAGACCTTCCAGCGTCATAGGGAAGCCCGGTCCCTCCGGCGCTTATGCACGCAACCGACAACACATAGACGAGGAGAACACAAGGTAAGGACTACACATAGATGGGGAACACACAAGCCAAACACCACACATAGACAGTGATCACACGAATCAAAGACCGCACATAGACGGAGAGTACAACAGGCAAGCACCGCGCATAGACGGGGAACACAGAAGGCAAGGACCGTACATATACGAGGATCACTCAAGGCAAGGACCGCACATAACGGAGAGCAAACAAAACAAGGACCACAGATAAACAGCGAACGCAGGAGGCAAGGGCCACACCTGAACGGGAAGTTGACAAGGCACGGACCGCGCATGGATGGGGAGCACACAATGTAAATACTGCAAATTGGCAGGGAGCACACAAGGCAAATGGGGCGTAAATCGGGTTGGTTTTCCTACCCTTTTCTAAATCATTTATCTACTCTTTTTACTGCCGCATTGACGTAGATTATACCATCACCCAGTCCCATGGCATCGAATGAAAAAGATTTCACTTTCACCGTTTGGACAGTCATACAATTCCATTAATATTAGCTAGTCAGGAATTTAATGCTTTTTTAGGTAAAATCATTAATATACCTAAGCAAGGTCAACATACCTAGGTAGAATGGTCTCATTTATTCTCACCTTACGACCTTTAAAACTTTCAATAACTTTGGAATAACTTTGGAAAGACCTTGGCAATTATATCATTCTAAAGGGAGTATGAAACAACATAAAGGTTTCAAATTTCGTTAGAATCGGCCGAATAGTTACGATGTTATTGCCAAACAATAATTGAAAAGTAAAATGGTTAGCACCTGACTGCCCTACCTTACGGACCGACATAGTAGCGTATATACTCGCGTGCACGAAACTAGAAACATTTATTTAGCATAGTTTCAACATTCTTGATACCTGTCTCTCCTCACTTAAAAAAATAGTGGATAAGTTTCTTAAGGAGTTCATTCAGTTTCGCTGAAATATCTGATTTGATATACTTTTCCGCCTCCTAATCAGAATCCTTTAATTAATGTTGTAATAAATAATAATAACATAGTACATGTTCGAGTGAACATGGCGTATGAGGAAAAACTTCTCAACATAACGCAGTACTTTGGGGAGGGGGGCGCTTGTTGGTATGCATTGTCATGTGGACACTCGTTCGATTCAGGAGTAGAGGACATTTTTGTTCAAGAGTTTTATTTAAAGGTTGCAAGTGTTGAACATATACTGTAGGTGGTCAGTAACTGTTTGTCTATTATTATACTGTAGGTGGTCAGTAACTGTTTGTCTATTATTATACTGTAGGTGGTCAGTAACTGTTTGTCTATTATTATACTGTAGGTGGTCAGTAACTGTTTGTCTATTATTAAGGAGATCGCAATGAACTCCTTTCACATCCAGACAAATGCGAAGCAAAACCTTCTGCTGTGTAGGAAGGAGATCTCGTCGAGGAGTAGGAGTGGGTTTTTGTTGGAGATCTAGCCGTTGTGTTTTGCGCTTAATCATGCAGTGACATGTCAACTTTTTAGTCGCGTGGACGAGAGTCTATAAGTTACTATGTCGGGTCGTAAGTCCGTTGGTCAGGTGGTAACCGTTTTACTTTCCAATGCCCTTTTTTGGCAATAGCATCGTAACTATTCGGCCGATTCTAACGAAATTTGAAACTCCCATGTTGTTTTACATTCTCTTTAGATTAATATAATTTTCAAAGTCCTCCCAAGGTTAGTCCGAGAATCATTGAAAGTTTAGAAGGTCGTAAGGTCATAAGTCAGACTAATTGAGAGCACGCGACATAAGCCTGTTGACCTCGTTTTATATCTTAACAATGCTGTTCAAAACAGTGCCCGGGCATTTCTAGCCAAGAGATATGAGGTAATATTCGTACATTACAAACGTTGTCCTAAAAAGAGTTCATGCGGTCCTCAAACGCCATTTTCCTAGTTATAAAAGGCCTATGCATTACTACCTTAAAAGGGGACTTGCTATTGCTAGCTTAAAAGAGGCTTCGGCATTACTATAGATTAAAAAAAGGCTTTTGCATCATTGCAGTTAACTTTAAACATCTTAGACAAACTTGGAACAATTTCAATCACTATAAAGACCATTTGGATAAGTCTTCTAAAAACATTATTTTCTTGAAAACTTAATAGTATCGACCTTAAATTATATATTACTAGATGTACTAGAAAACTAGAAATACTGTAAGGTTAGAAGTCCCACAACTACTGATAATATGGACTAAAAATTCTCGAAAAAGTAGAAAACTAAAAATAGTAGAAAAAATTAAAAATACTAGAAAACTATGAACACTACAGACTAGAAATAGCAGCAAACCAAAAATGGTATTAGTTCATCCGGAAAATTCGCTCTGCTTTGGAAAATGAAAAACAAAAGACATTTAAGTTATATTAGTCAATTATAAAATTACCATTTTTCAAAAATCCTTTTCCATTTTGGGAGGGTTTTAAAAAGAAACAAATTCTTTAAAAAAATACGAATTGCTATGCAAAAATAAAATTGGGCTAACAACACAACTCTCACTAATGAACGACAAATAAAGAGTAGGTTAACTTACTTGAGCTATTAACAAAGACTGGGCTCACCTTTTGCCCCCAAATAACCGATTTAGAAAAGAACGAACAGTTAGAACTAGTTAAACAGATCGTGAGAACCTAAATAGGCGACCTTAGTCTTTATTTGCTGCTCATCAGGATGAGTTGCCCTTTTAGCTCCAAATAGGCATCGTAATTCTTATTTTATCAAATAATTTTGTTAGAAGCGCTAGATATACAAGAATACTATCAATACTAGGCAATTATAAATTCTAGCAAACTACGAGGTACTAGAAAACTTACTTCTTATTGCGGCTAATGCGGAGCGAGCAATCGTGGAACGTCATTAACCATCTAGCAAAGAATTATGGCATTGTCACATATGTGAATTTGATTTTGAAGCTAAAATATGGCGATTTTGAAGACAATTCCCGTTCCTCTGATCAATAATTTGCAATTTGAATTTCTGCAGTCTTCCTGGGGCCCGGTCTTACCCCCAGACACCCTCCAGACCCCACTCTTTTATGCCGGGGGTTCTCCTATGGCAATCTGGGATATTAAATCATGATTAAATAAATAGAGAGACATCACAGAACAATCCTGATAACAAGTTTCAATTCTTCACTTTAGCGTTTATCCTCAAGGGAGTCGTTGGGTGCGAGGAAGCCCCTTTGTCATGGAGTCGAGATGGCGTGCGGAGGAGCCCAAGACAGGGCGCCAAGCGAGCTACTAAAGCGAAGGGAACACGTTAAAAGGGTGCCAATATGTTTGACCGCGTCAACGAGTTTGTTGGCGATGAAAAATGGTTTTAAGTTATTATCTGATGCAGTTATGGCTGAATTTTTGTTAGTGGTATGTTAATCGGCTTTGATTTACCCTATGGTGGAGGTTTGGGTGAAAATCTGATCATTGCCAAAAGTTAAATTTAGAAGAGAGCAGATTTTTAGTATGGAGATGATCGTATAGTTTTTACGCTTCTATCAGTTCTTATTTGCCTGTTCTGCCTATCCGTTCTTCTGTTTCTCCCCACCTCCTTGATTCTTGTTTGCATGTTATGCATATCCGTTCTTGTGTCTATTTTCACTTCCTTGATGCTTATTTGCCCGTTCTGCCCTCATCTTCAGTTCCCATTTGCCTGTTTAGCCTCTCTGTTCTTCTGTCTCTCCCCTTCTCTTCAGTACCCATTTATCTATTTTGCTTCTCCCTTCTTCTACCTCTCCCCTCCTTCCTCTTTTTATTCCTTCCCTCAGATGTTTCCCCACGAGTAAAGGAGCAAGAAATGTCTCCTCGAAGCCATAAATTTCACGCTTCCGTTGTCTGTCATTCTGAAACTTGAGTCAATCTTTCTACGGCTTAATGGCAATCATTATTCAATTCAATTTGTAGAATTCCACTATACTAAAAACTCATCAATGTGTTTCTTCGACGGAGGAATATTTTTTGGGTTGGTTTTAGGGTTGGTTTTAGGGTTGCTAGAGGGTTTTTTTTCTCCATAAACCAAATCGCCAAGTGGCACAAATTTTGTATATATTTTTCATTTTTATGTAAAAATATCACTCATGATTAATATTATGTGCATAATGTAACAATTTTAGTGATGGAATTAAGTTAACAAACATTGAATTGTATTTATTTTATAAACAAACAACTGTTGACACATCATGTTTTTGTATACATTAAGATTTAATTTGCAGTGAAAATTATAGGGTTTTAAACATACAGAAAATTTCAGGTTTTGGATCCTAAAAATCGGAATCTTATTTTTTTATTTATTTATTTCTTTGTTTTTAATCAAGAGGAAGTTTTTTTCTTAAGTGAGCTACAATTCACAGAAAATTAAACCAATAATTCCATTGTCTTTCCATTCCCTCTGCCTAGAGAGAGAAAAAATATTTTTCCCTATTCTCTCCATCTCTCGAAACAATGTACATTCCTTAATGCTATTATCTAATGATGCTCAGCGGGCTTCCAACTGAAGTGTTCAAATCTAGGGTTGAACTATGTCAAGCTACTACAAAAACCTTATTCAATTACGCCTGTTTCCAAACAGGCAATCTTCCAGTTCTCCGATCTCCAATCACGACCCCGCTTTCAAAAAGCTCTGCCAATCAGAGAGCTTGAATCTTCTCGTTCGGAAAGGTAAATAAGAGTACAAACGAGATTTATTATCTGATTGGATTAGGCCAGTCACGTGACTAGGCGGCCGTAGGAGGGATTTGTTGAATTTAAAGATTTCATTTGTTCTGTGTTAAAATACCATAAATTCAGGGAGAAAATCAAATTTGCGGTCTTCGCTTGATGAGAAATGGCAGGAATCGAAAATTTTGCTGACGAAAAATTTCATTAGTTTTCGAATGTTTTCATTTCATCTTTCGTTTCTTGTTAATCAGTTTAGCAAGTCGTGTGGCTCGCTATGATGATACACTCCCTAATCTCCATAATATATATATATATATATATATATATATATATATATATATATATATATATATATATATATATATATATATATTTGCGGTGGATAATTTGTCGCCTATCAATATAAAAGAAATAACACAGAAACTTTATTTATACAGATATACTCGTATTTACCAAAGTTTCCTGTTAAAGACTTGAAGGATTTTCGTATTCATTTTATTTAATGAAATCGCTATCGTCCTCAACCACGCCCCCCAGGCGGCGTCGGAGTTTGGGGCAGCAATTTTCTCGACGGTTTCCCTGTTTAACTGAGTGAAGGCTCTGGTAATCTTGAACCTAAGCTTCACCTTGGTGGCGCACGGGAAGTTGTTGTTGGTATCTCTCGAAACCAGGGCTGCAAGCTTGAGAGTTAAGAGGCAAACTGTTCGGAGTGATGTGGTCAAAGAAAAAGTCTGGCAGCAGAGACTGTCTCCTCCTGCTTGTGTGGCATGGTGAAGATTCCTGCTGTCGCACTGACGGCCTTCCATCGGTCTCCTCCTGGATCGAGGGCAATCCCAATTTCTTCAGGCACTTAACGTGACCCTCCCCCCCAAACGCCATGATGTGGAATGGAAACTTGGTCTTCATGACTCTCAATATATCTTTGAGGGACGCCGGAAGCCAGCGGTTGTTTTGCGGGTTCACCACTTGGTCGTGGCAGAAATTCCTCTCTTCTGAGAAGAACAAAAACTCGACAGGCTTGAAAGGAAGGATGCTTCAGTTTGTTCACTAGATTCGCGGCACGTTCCTTCCGCTTGTCCTCAATCTTCTGCGACAGCAACTAGCCATTTTCATCTTGTATGAGTAGTAGCGGATGTCCTCTTTCAATACTACCTGACGAGAGACTCTAATACACCCTTGTCCCTACCTTGGACCTCATTGACTTGCCGGTATCGTTGTCAATAATGACCTGGATCTCCACGAAAAATTCGAGGGTTCTGTTCGCATCAGAACGCTTAGAGTGAGGTTCCCGTGCCCCAGTTCCCTTGTAATCACAGCATGACTCAACCAACTCTTTCCTGACCCTCTGCACCATCCTCAGATTGCCACGCAAGCACTCGGAAATCTTCGTATTGGAGTTACCCGCGTGAATACCAAAAGCAGCACAGCTTGTCTTTTCCAAATTTTTCGACGATTGAATTTGCATTGGTATTTCACCCTTCACAAACGAAGCACGAATGAGTCTACTATGATATGAAGAAGAGAGAGCCGACACCAGACAACAAGCACGTGCCGAATTCAGAGTTACCAACGGCGATAAATTACACACCGCACCATATATATATATATATATATATATATATATATATATATATATATATATATATATATATATATATATATGTATATATATATATACAGAGAAAATGAGAGAGAGAGAGAGAGAGTGTGAGAAACAGAGACAGGTAATAACGGCACTTTACAAAAGAGAACTTGTCTCAATCAAATTACTACAAATTCAAATCCGCAAAAGAAAGAAACGAAAAGAAATAAAAACAAATTAAATTATAACTTTAATAAATAATTTAATATAAAAATCATTTAATATAAAAGGGAATGTGTTGCGTGCTTGATGTGATTTCGAAAGTTTTGACTTGATTCAATTTTCAACAGTTCAGTCTAATTTAATGAAAACGTCACCCGTCGCAAAGAAAGGCCCCCTCCGCGCGCTTTGGGGCCATAACTCAGACTCCAGTGACTTAGCCTGGCCTAGTGTCCCCGTGACGTCAAATAATAATGAATCCAGACCGAGCCTGTATAAGGAGGGTGTGTTTGCCATCTTTCTCCTTGTGTTCATTCATGGCTGTTGAAGGAGCTTTTGACATGGCTACAATTGAGAATCGAGCTTAAAGAGAAGGACGGGAGTTAACGTAACAATGAAAATATACAATCGAGGCTTTTTTTGTGTGTGTGTAAAATCTAACAATGGCGCAGAAACTTCATAAAAATGAGATGAATTTTATCCAAACGATACTAATTATATTTTCTTTGTGACATCGAAGGATGAAAGTCCATACCGGACTTATTTAGGATGATAAGTCCATACCAGACTTCCCTTTTCTTAAAGAATCGTTGGTCGTCTTTTTTATCAATTAAAAAATGGGTGATTTTAAATAGTCAACTTGTGGTAGGCTTTATAGTCTTAAACATGACTATTTCATGGTTAATTAAAGATCTGCCTCGGTTCTACATTAGGGTGGAGTTAGGGGGGTAGGAGAGTTGTGCACCCTTCCTTTGTGATCAAAATGGTCTTCCATTCAACGCAATTTCACTTCCCACTATTTGACTACTTTCTATCACTCCAACTTAGTGGTGGGGTGGGGTGGGGTGCCTTTGTTGGTTTTAGTTTTATTATTATGATAATTATTATTATTATTATGATGATTATGATGATTATTATTATTATTATTATTATTATTATTATTATTATTATTATGATAATTATTATGATGATGATTATTATTATTAATATTATTATTATATGTATTTACTAATTATAATTTTCCATTAAATGCTAAAACAAACCAACGAGGGCAAGAAGGGCAACCAATTAGGCAGATGTCAGCTGCAGCTGACATGTTTTTGCGTCCTTTCCTATTTATGAACTTCTATTTACTTATTTTTTACTTGTCCTCACCTAACATTTACCAGTGATGAAAATTCCCCTATTGGTGCATCATTTTCAGTTTATTTCTTAGGAAAGGAAATAATCTGTGCGTGTGTTTGTTTATTCGTGTTTGTGTATGATCGTATGAGCGTGTGAGTGAATGAATTAGAGAAAGAGCTATGGGCGTGTTTGTATGTGTGTTTATGAGTAAAATGAAATTACCAGACACTTCGCTCAATATCTTTCATTTTAACAATTATTTTAAGTGATTGTCACTTAAGTTAATCTTGAGACTCTGAACTAACGCGAAAATCAAGTTGATGTGTGAGGATTAACTGAATTAACCGACGCATTCTCCTATGAATACATTTTGGGGCAAATTCGGTAATTCCAAAACACAGATTCAATTTAACATTCAACCAATCAATCTCCAAATCACCCCGAATAGTCCTCGTTTACCTCCTTTCTTCATTTATCTTCCACATAATTTCACTTTCCCTTACTATACCATGTTCGTTACCAGCATCCTTTCGCCGGCAGCTTCGTCTTAAAGAAATCATCGAGCAAACCTGAAAATCTCGCCTTTTGGAGGGTTTTTTTTTCAGTAAATTATCTCTAACTTCCTGCGATCTAATTTTATCCTGAGAATTTAAATTTACGCGAGTTTACTTAATTATAATGAATTTACTTAATAATCATGACTTTACTAAGCAATATTGATGACTTTACTAGGCAATATTCATGACTTTACGAGGCAATATTCATGACTTTACTAGACAATATTCAAGGCTTTACTAGGATTATTCATGAATTTTATAGGCAATATTCATGACTTTACTAGGCAATATTCATGACTTTACTAGACAATATTCAAGGCTTTACTAGGATTATTCATGAATTTACTAGGCAATATTCATGACTTTACTAGACAATATTCAAGGCTTTACTAGGATTATTCATGAATTTTATAAGCAATATTCATGACTTTAGTAGGCAATATTCATGACTTTAGTAGGCAATATTCAAGGCTTTACTAGGATTATTCATGAATTTTATAGGCAATATTCATGACTCTATTAAGTAATATTCATGACTTTATTAGGGAATTGCCATGGCTACTAGGCAATATTCATAACTTTACTAAGATTATTCATGAATTTACTAGGCAATATTCATGACTTTACTAATTAATCATCTTGAGTTTACTTAATATTCATGACTTTTTATTTATTCATCGACTTCACGAATTAATTATCTTGAAATTAATGAATAATCGTGAATTTACTTAATTACTTAATCGTCAAGAATTTATTACTTGCAAATATATTAGAGAAGACACCCCTCGTTAACTATTGCTATAGATTTAATTTTTAACAATGTAAAGGGAAAGATGGTAACATTTAGAATTGAACTAATTCAGTAATAAATTGTTTATACAAAAGTGTGGTAGATAATCATGAATGTAAATTCATGGGGTTATGTAGTTCTCAGTTATAGGAGGGTGCAGAAGTGTGTAGTGAGTTGTTGATTCTTGTATTAACAACTGTATATCTACATACTTCTGCACCCCTTCTATATATGATTTGGTGTATTTGGTTAAAGGGGGAATTTGGGAGTATGTTGTAAAGTGTGAGATTGATTAAAAGCGACTTGACGTCAACCTCGGAATTCGATAAAAGAGGAAAACGAGAAATAAAAATATGTGTAAAAGCATTTTCTCCAATTTAGCCACCTCCATTTAATGATCGTTGGCTAAACCAAAATACAAACAGCTGACAATCACGGGTGATGGAATTAATATTCATATTTATTCAATCCCTTTTCCGTCCACAGAAACAATTTTTCTGCTAACTAAATTTAGCTTAGTTTATATATATATATATATATATATATATATATATATATATATATATATATTCTAAAATTTGTTAGGTGGTTTTTCCAGCGATCTATGCTCAATCTATTAAAATCTTGTCTACCATAAATCTCGGCTGCTTTTTTTTCTCTACTCGAACTTTTGCTCGAAATCCTCCCCCAGTATGAAATAGTGTTGCAAGCGATTTTCAAGGAGGAATTCCCATGTTCTCAAGATGATAAAACCTGTTTTTAATCTCATCTTTGACATCAAATTTCAGTAGGTTATAGTCTCATATTGCTGCTCTCCTCTAGTTCTTTCATCATTCAGGCAGAAATGGTCAGGGGGGTCATAGATGTCCTAAAACACGCCTTGTCTTTTCCCTAACTAGATAATCAAAGCCTTACAGACATATTTGATAGCCTCAAATTTTCCTCTTTTAAGAATTAATATATCACCAAATATAACTTTATATAACCATAGGTTTAAAATATGAAGGGTAAGTAAACATTGACAGAATGCTGATATTAACCAGGCAAAAACGAAAAACGAGATCAAAACCCATGTGCAAGTCCATAGAGAGTTTCACTGTCTCTGAAGATGTCGACCAGATAAGACACCCTATCAGTGACGGAGCCTCATCTTTTGACGGTGGTGACATTAAATATCATATTTATCTCGCTTTTATGAGTGCTCGTGCGCAAGAACTTTAAAAAAGATAGTTCGGTACAATCTCTAATGAGTGATAAGAGTTTCAGAGCCATGGCCACCTCAGAGATGGCTACTAGGCATAAGGTGCGGAAGGCACACCACTTATGATTAGGTAGAATGTATTGAGCCTCTTAGCAACATCTGAACGGAAATATTAAGTTCAAATAATATAGTTCTAGTCATGAATAATTGGTTTACGGATATTTACACACCAATAATTGTTTTTTACTGTATGTTTTGTAGTGTCTAAATTAAACATATGTCGTTATACTTTTGATTAATAACTGGTATTAACAGCTTTTCCAAGATCTCTGTCGTGGCTTACCGTTCGGAAAGCTATTTTTTATTCTTTAAAATAAGTTAGTAATTAAACCCATATAAATACATATAGTCTTTCTCTAGAACCTTCTGACTGTGAAAAATATTAGTTTATGGTATTTCTGAATTTTTGTTTAGTATAGCAATAAGTCGCGACCTTCCCAGTGTATCATCGCGCACTCTTGGGGGACGCTCTCCATCCACGCTCTTCAGCCGCATACCATCACTGCACACATTGTAGTTTTCCTTCACTATCTCTGCATTTGCACACACCTTAAAATTGACTAAAGGCCCAATTCCTTGAAAGTCAAACACTCCTAAATTATAACAAATTCCTCTCCATTTTGAACAGCGTTGATGGAAACTTCCTTAGATCCCAAGGATTCCAATCGCCTCGCATCAGCGGACAACGAGCAGAAGCGAGAAAACAAATCAGATACACCTCTTCAATTTTCGGCCGGCAATTGGTGAGTGGTTCCATAGAATGAAATTTTGCATATAGTTCCATAGAAGGAAGATCTATAACATGGATTTCTATAGTAGGAAGATTCATAGAATGAAGATCCAAAGAATAAAGTGCTGTGTAATGTATTTCCATTAATTAGAGTTTCATAAAATAAAATTCCCGTAAAGTATAATAAAGATCCATAGAAAATAACTCCTTAGTAGGAAGATCTATAGACTGATATTAAATAGAATGAAGTTTACCAGAAGGTGAAGTTTTAGAGAGGAGATTTCCAATGAATGGAGATCTATAGACTGAAACTATATGGAGAGAAGAAACCTAAAATGAGTTTCCATTAAATAAAAAATGCCACATATGTCCATAGAATGAAATTTTCCCCTGAATAAAGCTTACGAAAATGAAGACCAATAGAATGAAGTTACATAGGAGATTGCGTAAATGAAGTTTGATACAGTAATTACATAGAATAGAATTTCTCATAGAATGGAAATTCATAGAATTCAGACCCATAGAAGAAGGTTCCTAAGAATAAATTTCCCTTCGAAGCCTTAGTTAGCAAATAGATTGCTGCAAACTTCCAGTGGCCTATCAAAGCAGAGGGAAAAGATTCCCGAGCCAAAATCACGAGAGAACAGACACATAAACACATGAAAACAGGAATGGAAAACGTGAGAACAAAAGCAACGCGGACTCAGAAATATGAAGGAAAAGAAAACGAATCATCTCAAATCAATTGAGCATAATGAATTTACGACAATGTTAAAAATCGAATTGAAGGATATGATTCGGAAGGAAACTTTGCTTACACATATAAAAAGTGACGCACACGTGTGAGAATAAAAACACAGGGGAAAAAGCACATCCAATTCTTTCTTTTCATCCAACTCTGAAATGATTGATGCATGAAATAAGAGAAAGAAAAAATACGAAATTTGATTATGATGACTTGTATTCTACGACTCACATCATTTCTCTTCCCATTATAATATATATATATATATATATATATATATATATATATATATATATATATATATATATATATATATATATATATATATATATATATATATATATATATATATATATATATATATATATATATATATATATATATATATATATATATATATATATATATATATAATTTCGTTTCAAGCGCCAACATGTATTTATTGTTAATAAATCCATTCCAATTGCCTCTAATGAACTTCGCTCACGTCTATCACTTATTGATTTTTGTTATGTTTCTCGTTTGTGCGATAAAACTGTTGCTGAATTTTCCTCTAAAGTTAAAGAGATTCATACACGTAAGCTACAGAACCTTAATATATATATATATATATAACCTACTCGAACCGTGTAACCCAGATAAAGTTATATTCAATTATTCATCGAGAGTTTTGAATGAGCGTGAAAAGTTTCTCTTAGCCTCCGGACTTGATTTTCGTCTTCCCATTTTTAAAGTCTCATATTTTCGCTTCTTCCTTAGTTTTGAGAAGCTTATTGCTATTTTGGCTTCTCACCAAATTGCATTTAACCATAATTTTTCTGTTTTAAACGAAAAAATACACTCCTTAGCCTTTAAATATTTTTACAACTCTATGGGGTTTAAAATATTTTTCGCCGTCATTTCCAAATGCGATTTATCAATCTTAAAATCTCTTGCTCGTGACAATGCCCTCGTTATTTGCAAACCTGACAGAGATCGGGGTGTGGTTGTTTTAGATAAAGATTTGTGTCTCAGCGAAATCTCTCAGATCCTTTCAGATTCTACTAAATTTAGAAAAATTACTAATACTGTGCAGTCTTACACACTTCAAATTTAAGACAAAATTAATAGGTTTATTAAGAAATTAAAGAATTTTAACGCTCTCCCAAATGTGTATAACAGTTTGTTTTGTTCTGGATCATCACCTGGAGTTCTTTAGGGACTTCCTAAGACCCATAAAACTGATTTGCCCCTAAGGCCTATTTTTGCAGCATATAGGACCCCTTCATTTTCACTAGGCAAGTTTCTAGTCCCCGTTTTAGCCCCTATACCCTCTAATGAGTTTACTCTTAATAATTCGCATTTGTTTGTGAAAGAGATTACGAACATTCCTTATGCAGACAGATACTTCATGACCAGCTTTGATGTTGATAGTTTATTCACTAATATTCCTCTTGCTGAAACGATTCGAATTTGTGTAAATTCCCTCTTCCGTAACTTCACCTGCGTAATAGGTTTAACTAAGACCTTATCAAAACTCTCCTTGAACTTGCTGTTTGTAATTAATTCTTTTTGTCAAATGGGATTTTGTATGAACGACTCGATGGGGTCGGAATGAGCCTTCTTCTAGGCCCCTCGTTGGCCCCTCGGTTTTATATAGGCGCTATGTAGACGACACTTTTTTATTATTTAGACATATGTCACATTGTACACTTTTCCTCATTTATTTAAATTCTAAACACGCAAATATTAAATTTACCTTTGAGCTCGAAAAAAAATATTAGCATATCGTTTCTTGACGTGAAGATTACCCGATTAGACAATCAATTCACGTCAAATGTTTACCAAAAACCCACTTTTTTAAACGTTGGTTTAAGTTTCTTTAGCTTCTGTGATTTTAAATTCCAAATTAATGCCATCCTTACTCTCCTCCATAGAGCATATAACTTGTCTTCAACTTTTCCAACCCTACATTTAGAATTCGAATTCTTAACAAAATTATTTACCTCAAATGGCTACCCCAAATCACTATTTCTGAGACAAATTATATCACTATTTCTGAGACAAATTAGTCTCTTTCTCAATAAAAAAATACTCGACTCTGCCGCCCCTACAAACTGTCAATAAATGAAAGATCTTCTTTTCCTTACCATATTTTGGTTACCCATCCGAAAAACTTAAAAAAAAGAGTTTTTAAAACTGTTAAATTCAGCCTATCCTCAATTATTATCATCTATTGCTCTCATTAATGACTTCAGACTGGGATCATTATTTAAGTTCAAAGATCAACCACCCACCAATATGCAATCTAAAATTATATACGTTTTTTGTTGTACGTGCAGTAGCACTGCATCATATGTGGAGGCAATAAGGCATACGCTTTACTCCCGCTTCATGCAGCATATGGGTAGATCTGAAAGAACTGGATTACACCTTTCAAAACCTGATCCATCCCCAATTCGAAACAATCTGTCACAATGTGGCTCTAGAGCTACACTCGAGAACTTCACGATACTTAATGCGGTAAGAAACATCTCGGACCTTTACCTGCTAGAGTCAATTTATATTACAAAAATTCATCCCAGTCTAAATAATAACTTCTTATCTGTCCCATTAATATAGTTAATCATTAAAAAGATGGTAATTTGCTAAATTTCACATTGTTTTTTTTTTTAGGGAGGGAGGGCAAGAATAAAATCCACTCAATTATTTGCCTTCCTATTTTTTTAGAAATTCCCTCGTTGATTTTTTTTTCTCAGTATTTCTAATGTAATCAATTCGTCTCAAATTTAATATTAATGTTTCACAATTTTATTGCATCTGTTAACTTTTTATGTATATATTTAAGTCTGTATTTTATATTCTTTCTTTAGCACTGATGATGTGATTAGTTATAATCATGAAACGTTTGAAATAAATGTTACGAGGCATCTACGGCTCTGTCCTCGTCATCCTGTTTATATATATCACGGAAAACTTGTAGCTCAGGAGATATGACGGAAATTAGGGCATAACTTAGGCTAAGATTTCGAACTTGGGTAAAAATTATCATCAGAGCAACTTGCTTATTTTAATTTGGCGCCCTTAAACGATGATTGCTCCTAGGAGGGTAGGGGTAAGCACATTCGAGAGGGCGGGGTGTAAAGTTGTAATGTAGCTCTGCGTCGCTTTGTTCAGTTATCATCATGGAGTGGACGAAGGTGAAGCCCGCGTTCGCTGTCGAGGCATACTTTTCTACCGGTCGCTCAATCATTGCCACGCAACGTGCATTTCGTACACATTTCAATATTGCGCCCCCTGGTCGTGTTCCTGTCCGGCAGTCGATTGTTTCATGGGTAAACAACTTCAGGGAAACTGGTGATGTAAAGAAAAAAACCCCTGGGCTTCCACGAACAGCAAGGTCACCCAAAAACATTGATGCGGTAAGGCATTACGTTTTGCGCTCCCCTCAGCGCTCTGTCCGCAAACATGCAGCTGCTGTTGGGTTGTCTGCTCATTCTGTGAGGCGAATTCTTCATGAAGAACTAAAATTTCCTCTAAAAATTGGCTGTGGTGCATGAACTTAATCCACGCGATTTGGTTGCTCAGTGATGAGGCCTACTTCCATCTTTCAGGATCTGTAAATAAGCAGAAAATGCGCTATTGGAGCTCTGATAACCCCAGACAACTTCATCAGCTTTCCCTACCTTCACCACGTGTAACTGTTTGGTGTGCACTATCGTGAGTTGGAATAATTGGTCCATGTTTTTTTTAAGAAAACGAACGGGCAGTTTCGGTGAATTTTGACCGTTATGTCAACATGATTCAGGATTTTTTCCCGCCAACACTCAACCAGATGGATGTGGGAGATGTATGGTTCCAGTAAGACGGTGCTACGGCACACACAGCGCGTGTATCAATGACTGTTTTGCGGTAACACTTCCCAGAACGCCTCATCTCCTTGAGGGTCGATTTGCAGTGGCCGGCACAGGCGCCTGATTTAGCACACTGTGACTATTTTTTTATGGGGCTATCTAAAATCACTTGTTTACAACGATCATCCTAGGACCCTGGCTCACCTGAAGAACAACATTCGTCAAGCTATCGCCAACATACCCGTCGATATGCTGGAAAGAGTTAAACGAAACTTCCGAGTTCGATTAACGCAGTGTATTGAGAATAATGGACGCCATCATCTGCCTAATATCATCTTTAAAACGGAGAAAACATAAAATATAAATGTTGTACTGGATGCTGTTTAAAGAATTAAATATATATCTCCATTACTTTTGTTTTAATTGAATTTCTAAATAAACAAGTTTCTCTACCCCACCCTGTATAAACTGATGAAAAGGAGGTACAAATAAAGTGTTACGAACGTAACTTTACCATTTAAAAAAAATTCAAAAAATAAAAAATACGAAAGACCACAACATATATTCAATTTCAACTCAATTCTGGAGCTTGTGCTTCGCATGCAGACCTTCAATCTGTGGCCTACAACCTATTTGTCTCTAGCAAGGGGGTTTTGATTTGAAAAAAATGTAAATGGTTTCATGTACATATCACCTAATAATTTACTCTTAGTCTAGGTTTTTTCAGATCCATGTTTATTTTCTAGGCCTAAAGGCAGGAAAAAACTTATATTTGAATTCATTTTATATACAGAAAAAAACAATCCTCAAAGCTCTTTTTTTCCATCTGATTTTTTTTTATATACGAAAATATACAATAAAAATAACCATACCTTAATTTTAATACACTTTCTGAAATTCAAAATTTGCAATTATTTTTGTTTTAAAAAATTCCCAAACATTCGATAATCATATTTATTGTTTCTCAACTCTTAGAAATAACGTTGATAAAAGCTTCAAATATCCTTTGGTGACTCACAAACTAAAATTCAAACTGTTAAAAAAAGGATGCATTTCTTAAAATATAGTGTTATGGAGGATAATGGGTGATATCCTTCAAATGCCCACTATCAATGTTCATACACAATTTTTTCCTTTCTGAAGCATTATTCATCACTTTGCTAAATATATCTGAGGTTATTCTTCGAATTTCTTGGATAATATATTTTTTTAAAGTTTGGCAATTATGGGGAGTATTAATGTAGCCCTTTTCTTTGAGGTATCCTTATAGAAAAAAAAGTCTGGAGCGGTTAAATCAGGAGATCGCGGTGGTCAAGAAACGTCACCAAATAGTTAAATCAATCGACCAGAAATGGCAGTTGTAATCATTGCCATTGTCTCTCTTCCTGTACATATATGCTGTGGCGGAGGAGCTTGTTGGAACTACATAACCTGCATATCTTACAGTTGTGGTAATCAATATTATTGGATAATTTTTCTGCAGTCGTCTCATGCAATTGTCACAGTTGTTCCATCAGCATCGTCAAAAAAGTAGGGACCTATTATTTTTTAACCTATTGCGTCACACCAGACTGCACCCTTCTTCGCATGAAGTGGCAGCTCGTAGATTAGCCTAAGATTTTGAGCCCTCCAAGTCAAGCTTCTAAAAATATCTCTGTAAGAATTAAGCAACATCAAAATGCAGTATCTAAGGGATATTAAAATAGTGCTTTGGCAGTCCACAGGCTTAAGATGCGTCACTAGATTAACTGGTCAAAAGCAGATACCATAATGCATATAAATGATTTTATTATCAGAAATATCTTTGGATCGTTCCTAATCTCCAGCACAGAGGAGAGAAATGTAAATATTAGCCCCGGTTTGTTTTCTTTATTTATTAAATCAAACTTATCAGAGGTCATAAACAATCTGACCCTCTGATTTTAGAGGGAAAACATTGTTTAGTATAAATACGGTGTGTCTCTATTTTATAAGCCATTGTGAGTTTGAAAATGTTATTAAGCTAACGAAAGTGCTAATTGCAATCAATCTTTCTTTTTCCCTACACGTGGTGCAACCAAATATTTATACTTGTTCACGTGTTATCTCTCGTGATTTTTACCTATATATATATATATATATATATATATATATATATATATATATATATATACAGTAACGTTAAACACATTTTGATACTAATATATTTTTCATTACGAAAATTAATAGAAATTTTAATTAAATAAATGTTGATTTTTTTTTATTATGTTTGTATCACTTTGCTCACTTTGAGCACTTTGCTCACTGCAATGGCGGAAAATGGACTGATGCCAATTGATTTGTATATTGAGTTGTTTGCCTGTCTTTTCAAACTACTCTCTCATGACACTTCTTACATTGGATTTGATGAATAATAGCTGGTTTAGGGGTGGACTGGGTTGGAGGGTATAAGGAACCGTTAGAAGTGGAGTCATATTTAATAAAACATTAATGTTAAATTGCTTGAGAAGTGGGAGAGTGCAATAAAGGACGGAATAAACAGTAAGATTAGGAGGTTTGGCTTATGAAGGTTTATTTACTATTATCACGATCGTAACTTTGTAAAAAAAAATAAATCAGCCAAAATGTTATTTTATGTTGTTAATGACATTAAAAACAACATGTAGAACATGTTCCTAACCAAACTCGGTGTTATTTATCAGAATAAACGAAATTAATGTCCAATTTTCTAGAATAAAGTTTAGATAGTATTTATTAAAGTAGTACCTCTTGTTATCGTTTAGAGGTGCTACGATGCCTCGTACAATAAGTAAAGTATACTTTTTCTTTCAGATTATAAAAATATTGTTCATAATCATCTTCGGTATTCATCTGTCCTCCAATCTAAAGATCACACTAGACCTGGTTTATTCTATAAGTTTCATAAAGGTGACGATGCAAGTAAAGCGGCAAAATCCATTTGGATCACTTATAAGGATGATACAGTAAATGAAAGAAGTTACAGACGGTAGTTTTCTCGTTTCGGAAGTCTGGATTTAAGTCTAAAAGAGGAAACAAAAGAAGCTCGTACAAAAAGAACTTGGAATCCGAAGAGTTGTAAACTGTTTTCAGAGCAAATCCGTCTACAACTTCTAAAGAACTCGCAAAACAATTTGACCTAACTCATACGACTGTCCTACTCCGACTGGAAAGGATTGGAAAGGTTCCAGTGATTCGAAAATGGGTCCCGCACGAACTGTCCACTTTGAATCTGCAACAGCGTGTTGCTCCATGTAAGTCATTGCCTTCACGAGACCTTCATACACCATTTTGGGGTATGCTTGTTACTGGTATCGAGAACGGGATCCTTTATTATAACTTTAAACATCGTCGTTCGTGGATCAGTCAATGGAGCAGATTTCTCAACATTCGAAAAGAGGACTTCATCCAAACAAGATAATGTTGATTGTATGGTAGAATATTGGTGGAATTGTCCATTGCGAACTGTTAGACAACGATCAAACAATTAATCTCTACTGCAATCAACTTCGATTTGAAAGGGTGTCATTCTCCAACACGAAAATGCCCGTCCTCACACAGATCGATTGACCAAAGATCTCTTTAAGGAGCCTGTTTGAAAAGTATTCGATAGGCTGCAACAACTGCCAAAAATGTTATTATGGAAAAACCGGAAAAGAACTACATAGATGTCCGGGTTAAGCAACATCAAGCCAATGTACGTAATCACAGCGAACAATTTGTGCTTTTTCTTCATATGTACAATCTTAACCATAGCATTAACTGGAACAGTCATAAAACGCAGTAATTATATTTCGAGAAATATATTAAAATGTATCTCCATTAACGCGTTCCCAAATTTCAACCTTAGCCCTCGTTCATTCATTCATGCTAGACCCCATTATCACTACATACATAAAATCGCAAATAAAGTTGTTTCAGGACTTTGTACCCCCTTATTAAGGTTCAGAGGTGGGTAGTCTAATTCCCCCTTCCACTATTTAAGGCAATGTATGTCCAGCCTCCTGTTCATTCCTTGAAAAGGTTTTTAAGAATAAAGACGAAAGCGCTTGGAATCGTTTTCACTTTTCCTTTGTGGGTGTATCTGCATATAAGAACATAAGAACATAAGAACATAAGAAAAGAAGGAGACTGCAAAAGACCATTCATGGCCTACACTTGGAAGCTCCTGTTCCAGTCAACACACAAAAGATTTCTTACCAGAGAAAAGTCATCAACATTGTCACCCTTTACAGGAGTTCGTCAGATCTAATCTACAATATACATAAAATGAATCCAGAGGATTATGTCCATTCATGCAACCGCAAAATATAATCTCCCCACTCCTTAGAAAAATATATACATATGTACGTAAAAAAAGTCTGTCCCATCTAGCAGCTTCATCTATATATTTATCTAATCTATTCTTAAAACTACCCAGAGAGGAGGCTTCTATCACATGTCTAGTGAGCCTATTCCATTCATCTACCACACGATTTGTAAACCAATTCCTCCCAATCTCCTTCCTAAACCTATACTTATCAAGCTTAAACCCATTGCTACGTGTCCTGTCATGTTCACTAAGTATAAGAACCTTACCCAGATCCCCTTTATTATATCCTTTTACCCATTTGAAAACTTCAATCAATTCCCCTCTGACTCTTCTCCTTTCCAATGTATGTAGATTTAGTTTTCTGAGCCTTTCACCATAAGGTAAGTTCTTTAGCACACCAATCATCTTTGTCATCCTTCTCTGCACAGACTCAAGCAAATCAATATCCTTCCTATAATGTGGTGACCAAAATTGTACTGCATAGTCTAGATGAGGCCTAACTAGCGCCAGATACAGTTTTAGAATGACTTCAACACTCTTATTGCTTACACTCCTCCTAATGAATCCCAATATCCTATTAGATTTATTCTTAGCATTTAGGCATTGCTTTCTAGGACGAAGGTCTGAACTTACCAAAATACCCAAGTCCCTCTCACAATCGGTCCTCCCTAAAATTCTCCCATTTAATTTATAACTATTCAATGGATTATTTCTACCTATACTAAGTACACTACATTTGTCTATGTTAAACTTCATTTGACATTTCTCGGCCCAATTGGACAGAATGGTCAATTCCTCCTGCATTAAAACAGCATCAGAATCACCCCTAATGGCCCTACCTAGCTTAGTATCATCAGAAAATTTACTCAGGTCACTACTTATATCTATGTCAAGATCATTAATATAAATTAAGAATAGCAATGGACCCAAAACAGATCCTTGCGGAACTCCCCTGCTAACCACCCCCCCACTCAGATTTAACTTCATCTATACTAATTCTTTGCTGTCTGTCACCAAGCCATGACTGAATCCACCTAAATATACTGCCATCGATCCCGTTTGCTTTAACTTTGCTCAGAAGTCGTAAGTGTAGCACTCGATCAAAAGCCTTACTAAAGTCCAAGTATAAAATATCATAGTTTTCATCATTATCTGCTGCTTCATACACCTTACTATAAAAAGACAGCAAATTAGTGAGACAGGATTTACCCTTACTAAAGCCATGCTGTGATTCTTTTATCAACTTATGCTTATCCAAGTGATCTCTAATATTCCTTGCTATAATAGATTCCATCATTTGTCTTACCACTGATGTCAAACTTACTGGTCTGTAATTAGACATATTTGTTTTATCCCCTTTCTTAAATATAGGTATCACATTGGCTTTCTTCCATGCCACTGGCACAATGCCACTCTCCAATGATTTTCTAAAGATGCATACTAGGGGCTCACTTAACACATCCTTACATTCTTTCAAAATTCTAGGAAAGACCTCCTCAGGACCGGGTGCTGTACTACTTTTGATTTTATCAATTTCCTTTGTCACTATTTCCTTTGTGATCAAGATATCCTTTAATTTCTCTTCATCATTACCTCGAAAGATCATTGACACCTCGGGTATATTTCGAGTATCCTCCTGTGTAAATACTGAGAGAAAAAAGTCATTTAGCATTCCAGCCATTGAGTCCCTATCACTCACTAATTCTCCATTGGAATCTATAAGTGGGCCTATTTTATCTCTAACCTTAGTTTTGTATAATTGATAAAAACTTTTAGGATCTTCCTTTGCCCTATTTGCAACTTTAATTTCATAATTTATCCTCGTCCTCTAATCAACTTTTTAACATCTCTTGCTAGTTCATTATATCTCTGCCTTAAGTGATCCTCTCCATTTTTTATTTTCCTATAAATGCCCTTTTTAATGCCAATATAATGGTTAATTTTATCTGTCATCCATTTTGGGTCATTATTTTTAGTCCTAATCTCCTTATATGGAATGTTAATCATCTGACTTGTAATTAATTGCTCCATTATTCTTTCATACTCCTCTTCAATTGTAATATATATATATATATATATATATATATATATATATATATATATATATATATATATATATATATATATATATATATATATATATATATATATATATATATATATATATATATATATATATATATATAGGCTAACATAAAGGGGTAACTTTGAAACCAGTTTTTTTGGGGCTGGTGAATTAGCTATCCTATAAATGTAGTCTTCCAGTCTCAGTTCGAGGAGGAAAGGATGTTCCGCTGGACCTGAAGTAGAGCAGTTGTCTAATAATGCCACTACATTAATTGTACCAATTTGTCTTGGATCTTTTCCATATATATATATATATATATATATATATATATATATATATATATATATATATATATATATATATATATATATATATATATATATATTAAATATTTATTTATTTTTTAATTATTTGAATATTTATTTAGATAACTTCTGCTTTAAGTACAGCTATACATCTTTGTGGGATGGATTTCACCCAAATTTCTCAAATTTCTGACACTATCTTTCCTCACTGAGGTTGTAATTTTTCATACAGTTCTGTTTTATTTGTACTTGTGACTACCTCTTATTGCTTTTCCAAGCACTCCTCACAAGTCTTCTATGGACTTTAAGTATGGGATCTGTGGTAGCCACTTCATTGATGTGATCCTTATTTCTACAAGCCAATTCTTGGTGTGTTTGGATGTATGGCATAGAACATTGACAGCCCGACATCCCTATGATGTCGAAAGCATAACATAAAATGGTCTTCGAAAAAAAGATGACATCGCAGCTTTAAGGTGCCGCAGACATCTCTTAAATATTAGATTGTAAACCACTAATATTAGTGTACACCAATCTAGAGCAAGGAGGGCCAGCGTTGAACTTAATATCACCACTTTAAATTGTTAACAATTTTAAACATCTGCAGTTATACTTAATGAACTTTAAAATAAAAATTAACAATGAACGTAACAGGATCAATAGACTTAATAATAAACAAATAAAAAACAACAACAAAATAACATAAAATACGAGTAAGGCCTTCCGGGTAATAAGGGCCATTTACATTTGTGCATTCCATAAGTTTAATTTCCCCCGACAAATGAAAGTAAAACAACTAAAACTAGAGAAATACCAGTTAAATAAGGAAACTTTCACATAGAAAGAGGCCTGGTGGATTATAGTTATATACCTAGTTTAGGCACTTATCATCCTGACACAGTCAAGGAAAGATAAAAGTCCGAAACAAATAAAAAGCAAGGGATAGAAACACTAAATGAATCTGCGACTAGCCACACTCTATGTTTTAAATTTGTGGTGTAACATACAGGGCAGTGAAAGACCACACGTCACTCGCGAAACCATAGATTTAAGATAGAAAATTCTGCAAGGCTTTGTAATATTGAGAGTTGTTCGTCTCGAAAATAGTTTGTATCGAGTGTTTTTCTTATCGAAAATCGTTCGTATCGAGAGTTGTTCGTATCGAGAATTGTTCGTATCGAGAGGTGTTCGTACGGAGAGTTGTTGAGAGTTTTTTGTATCGAGGTGTTCGCGATGAGAGTTCTCCGTATCGAGACTTGATCGTATCTAAAATCATTTGTATCGAGAGTTGTTCGAATCATGGCATCAAGAGTTGTCGAGAGTTGTTTGTACCGGATAGTTCGCGATGAGAGTTATCCGTATCGAGAATTGTTCGTATCGAAAATCGTTCGTATCGAGAGTTGTTCGCACCCATAGTTGCTGACATCAAGAGTTGTCGAGAGTTGTTTGTAACAAGGAGTAACAAGGAAAGGAAGTACCCTAGGAGACCTTACGGTCCATTCGAAGAGGGTACCTTTGGACTAGCAATCGAGCAGGCACATGGCTGCTCAATTGTTTTGCGTCCCTAAACGGCCACGTTTAAGACTTTGTCTAGTCTTGACTTGAACTGGTCAACAGATTCACTGTTGACAACTTCCACTGGAAGTGCGTTCCACTTACCGCAGATACTGTAAGTGAAAAAATTTCCACACAGATTGCGGTTGTAACGCTTCAGTTCAAGTTTGAAGCCGTGATTGCGCGTTCTGTTCTCACTCAGTGTGAAAATATCCCGGTAGTCAACATTGTCAAACCCTAGAAGTATTTTGAAAACTTCGATGAGCCGACCACGCAGTCTACGGGTTTCCAGCGAGAACAGATCTAATTTCCTTAGTCTATCCTCATAACTTTTATGTCGGATAGAGGGAATCAGCTTGGTTGCCCTGGCTTGTACGCGTTCCAACCTTGCGATATCCTTTCGAAACGAAGGACTCTAAAATTGTACTGCATACTCCAGGTGCGGCCGAACGAGGGAGTTGTACAGACAAAGTACTATCTCCTTGTTACGGTATCCAAACTGGCGCTTTATGTAGCCTAACATCCTTTGGGCTTTCTTCTCTGCCTCGATGCACTGTTTTGAGAACTTGAGGTCGCTAGTAATAGTTACACCCAAGTCCTTCTCAGTGTCGGTGGATTCAATAGCAGTGCCCTTAAGGATATACTGAGATTGAAGGTTTCGGTGGCCCATAAGCATCACTTTGCATTTGTTGACGTTAAAAGGCATTTACCACGTGTCCGACCACTCCCCAATCTTCCCAAGATCTTCCTGCAGGGGGGCAGTATTTCCATGCTTTGCAACGTTCATACCAAGCTTGGTATCGTCGGCAAATTTGGAAATCTTGGCAACCATGTCACCGTCCATGTCGTTGACGTAGATGATGAATAGTAGTGGTCCCAGGACAGAACCTTGAGGCACCCCGCTAGTAACGGGCACCCACTCAGAAGACTGTCCATTTACCACCACCCTTGCCGTCTGCCACTTAGCCAGTTCTCGATCCAGCCGGCTACCTTTCCCTCTATGCCCAGCGCTCGAACTTTCCAGAGAAGGCGGTGGTGTGTTACCTTATCAAAGGCTTTCTGAAAGTCTAGGTAGACCACATCCACCACCTTGTCCCGATCGTGCTCAATTAAAACGAAGTGGAAGAATTCCACAAGGTTCATCAGGCATGACCGTTGACTTCGGAAGCCGTGCTGGGAACTCCTCAGTAGCAGGTTTTACTCTAAATACGACGTCACTTTGTCCACCATGATGCTTTCCATGAGTTTATCGACTATCGAAGTCAGACTGATAGGTCGGTAGTTCGACGGTTGGTTACGGTCTCCTTTCCTTGAAGATAGGAGTCACCTCCGCCTCACGCCAGTCTTCAGGAACGCATTTGGTCCAGATTGACATGTTGAAGATTGCGCTCAGGTGTCGTGACACTTGATCGCGCACTTCTTCAAACACTTTAGGTAGAAACCCATCCGGGCTAGGTGACTTATTCGTCATTAGTTCACTGATCTTTTTGATTTCAACTTCGGTGAAGTCCATATCCTCCAGATTTTCCCCCGAGTAGGAATCCGTCGGCTGGGGGATGGGACCACATTCTTCAGTAAACACTGAAGAGAAGTATTCGTTGAGGAGGTTAGCATTTTCTGCATCTGAATGCTTTAATGTCCCCTCCTCATTCATCAAAGGGCCAATCGTTCGACGGATTGGTTTACGGCTGTTTACATATCCAAAAAACTCCTTGGGATTATCTTTACAGAGTCTCGCCACTCGGAGTTCCTCAGACCGCTTATCCACCCTTATGCTGGACTTCACTCTCCTGGCTAGCCTCCGGTATTCGTCAAAGTCCCCCGAGATCTTCGATTGCCGGTACACAGTTCTCTTCTCCCTAAGCAGTTGGCCGATTTTTCGATTAAACCACTTTGGTTGAACAGAAGACCGACGGGGGCATTTCAGAGGGATGAAACGCAATTGAAGACTCATGAATGTGGTTTGGAAACTATTCCACGAGTCTTCAACAGCATCGCACACTTCTAGCCTCATGTCAGTCAGTCCAGCACGAAGGCTTGCAAAGTCTGCTCTTCTCAAGTCAAGTTTCCTTGATTGACAGGCAACGGACCTTACCTTCGGGATCTTGATGGTAAATCTAATTAGCTGGTGATCACTGCCACCGAGCTCTTTGCCTACAGAGAGATCCTCAACGATATCATCCTCAGAGGTGAAGACCAAGTCGAGGATATTGTCACCTCTCGTCGGTTCTCTGACCCATTGAGTGAGGAACTTGTTGTTGGCGAACTCCAGGAGTAGCACGCTCTCGCCACAGGCTGCTCTGGTTTTCCAGTCAACTTGGCTGTTGAAGTCGCCCATAACGATGCACACTCTGCCTTGAAAAAGTTTACCCAGCAGCTGGTACAGTTCCATGTCCTCCTTAACGGGTTGGGAAGGGGGTCTGTAAAGCACCAGGGTCCTGTATCTGACAGGACCTATCTCTAGGTCAACGCCTAGAAGCTCGTGATCGGATATAATGTTGGAGTTCGTAGATTTGATTGTATCCTTGACATACAACATGACACCGCCACTCTCTCTGTCTGGCCTATCTTTGTGGAAGAGTTGGTAGCCAGGAACCGTGAATTCGCCTTTAAAGTCTCGGTTTGAGGTTTTTAACCACGATTCTGTTATGGCTACCATTTCGGGTTCTTCCGTCGCTACAAGGCCACGGAGCTCAGGAAACTTGTTCCTGATGGACCTCGCTTTGAACAGAAGAACTTTCAAGGAGTCCCCTAATGTAGGACCCCCTATACTCTTCCGTTTCCTGGCTTCTTGGTTGTCGCGGTGGCACCACATTTTTGACAACCTCCGAGAAGGTTGTTTGGGGATTGACTCGGGCGTACTGGCGTACGTCCGCCTTCCCAATGGGCCGGACACTCCTTTGGGTGCGCACCACGACATCCTGGATGAGGTTGGCTAGGAAAGCCTTGCCCTTAAAGGAGAGGTGCACCCCATCCCTTTGGTAGAGGTCTTTTCTACCATAGAATACGGCGTAGGGGTCGACAAAAAAGACACCCTCAGCCGTACAGAGGTGTCCAAGGCGCCGGTTTAGTGACATGTTCCTCACGCGGGCAGTCCGGCTTGGACCCAGCCTAGGGAGCATCCCCAACACGGCGCGTCTGCGGATTTTCAATCCACAGTCGTCGACAGCGCCCATAATCGTCTTTATAATCTCGCCTGTAATGCCTACCCTACCTCCTCTGAGGTAGAGGTCGTTGCCACTTACCATAAGGGCAACGACTGAAGTCTCAGAAATCTGAGACTTCTCGGCCTCAGCTCTTACCTGCTTATTCCCACAGCCTGGGATGCAGCTCATCTTAACGCTTGTGCGAAGGCGGCCCGCTAGCAGGGGCTGCAGGCCCCGTGCCTGGGAATCACCCACAAGGCTGATCCTGGCACATTTGCCTGCTGAGCTCGGAGTCTTTATTTTCTGAGGGAAGCTCTCCGAGTCCTCTCTCTTGCCCGTCATGGTCTTTTCAGGTTTTTCTTTTTCTTATTTCTCTTATTCTTCTTCTTCTTCTCTATCATCTTTTCCCCCTTGTCATCCTTTTAATTAACTTCTTTTACCTTTTCTTCTTCTATTTCTCTCTCTTCCTATTTCTTCTGTCCCTTTTTCGTCTTTTTTATCTTTTTACCTTTTGGCGTCTCTGCCACATTCGGGCCCGGGCTCTCTGCAGAGGTGGTGTTTGCCACAGGACTCGAGAGCTCGTTTAACTTCTCCTCGAGCCTGCGGATCTGGTGGGAGTGCTCCTCCTTGAGCCTCTCGATTTTCTTTTCGAGGTCTGTAGTTCTTTCCCTGTAGTAGGCAACTACTTCCTCCACTTCCTTCTTTAAAATGCAAGTGGTGCATACACTGCCTGGGTGGCATTTCGCATAGCAGCCCTCCTGAAAGTCAACGCACCACTTGTCCTTCTTACATATGGCACACGTGAATTTTAGCGTTGCTGGACCTTTCTTGCCTGCGATTTTAAACACTCTATATTTCTTAAGCTTGTGACCAATAAATATATAAAAAGGGGTTTGGTAAGTTCTCCCCGCGTGAGTCGCTCCCGCCTATTGATCGGAGTCGTTTCGGAGTCTTCCAGAAGGCACGCTCCATGTGCTGCTCTTTGTCCGACCGAGTCGTCAAGCCTCGGTGTGCCGTGTCTCCCAACCAAGCAGCACAGAAGGTCCCCGAAGGGGCCATCGATTTGTCACCAGGTAAACAACAACGAAGCACGCCCCTTACTAAACTCCTACTAGTTCCCTTCACAACGGCCAGGATCTCGGAGCAGCGTTCAATGGATATCCCGCCCCACCAAGAGACTCGAACCAAGGCTTTTTATTGGCCTGGCAACCAACCTGGGAACAAAGGGCCGTCACCTCGGACCGATGCTACCAGAGGCACCCGTCAACGGGCACTGGGAACGGTCAATAATTACGCGCCAGGGAAGGGATTAATGGGGCACTACCCTCATCCCATTCATCGTGCTTCAACGCTTAGGACCCCTCTAGTCCTAGTCTCTCGAACCAGTGAGCGTCGATTGGCGTTGTTTTATAGAGGTTCCAAAGCCTCTCTTCTGACGCGTGAGGTAGCTGCCAGGTCCTTATATGTAGATAGAGGGAAAAAAGGGAAAGAGTGACATGACAGGAGTAGGCTTTTTTTTGGGGGGGGGGGTGTATGAGTGGGAGAGATAGGATAAAAGTAAAAAAGGAGAAGGATAGAGTAGAAAAAGGGAGGAATGACGCACTTAGTCTGGAATCTCGTTTCCGACCAAATCGACAAGGGAAGCCCTACCAGGGGTACCCAGAAGAGGTACCCCCGCCGACATAGCTCGAAAAGTCAAAGGTACACACAAGCTCTCTTCCCGCGACAAGGGGGCGTCACCTCTCCCTCTACTTTCTTAGAAAGAGAGTGGCAAAATTTGTACCGGTGAGTTCGCGATGAGAGTTGTCCGTATCGGGAATTGTTCGTGTTGAGTTGTTCGCATCCAAAGTGGTTTTATTGAGATTTATCGGTGATAATAGTTATTTGCATAAAAATTTACTAACACCGAGATTTGTTTGCGCCTAGACTTATTTGTGTCGAGACTTGTCGGAGATGAGAGTTGTTCGCAACAGATTTTCAAACAGTGGCAAAATTTGTGTTATTAGAACGAGGAAAGCAATATCGAGATTCACTCCATTTTCCGCCTGTTTCTGAAAATAAAAGTTATTTATCAATGTGTAGTGCAAATCGCTTAAAGGCCCAGCGCATCTTTACCTCAACTCCACTTCAGTTTGTCTCTCACCCTCACTTTCTTTCTTTCTCTTTCTTTTATCTCTCTCTTTCTCTCCACCCTCTCTCTCACTCACTCTCTTCCCTCTCTCTCACTATCTCTCTCTCTCTCATTCTATGCCTCGGCAGACCTCAATCGACAAACTATTGCGAGAAAGATTTAGGTTGTGATGGTAGTCCTATTAATTGTCTTTTGGGGCATCACCACTACACTAACTCTACAGCTCATATCTGTAATATTACTTACCCTCCCTGCCCCAACGCTCGTTTGTGCATCTGCGTCTATTTATTATCCACACAGCTTCACTTCCCCCAACTTCATCACTTTCTTCAGCGAGTGTTCGAACACTCGTTGAACACTTTTGAACGCCAACAGCCACCATATCACATCATCTCAAAGTAAGGTTCGGCATGAACGGAAAACACTCAGAATCACGACGTTTTTATATTTGTTCATCGCATGTTGTGAAAGAGAATAGAGACTTATTATTGTAGAAAATTGTGATATGTAATGAAAGAAAAATCCCATACGATAACGGAAACAGGTGTGGTGAATGGCCAGTGAAAGTTATAGTTAAGGTTTAGACCCCACGTAGGGAGGAGGACCCTTCCTTTATTGTAAAGAACAAAATTGGAAACTGGAAAGTTTCCCTAACAAAGACAAGCAATAGTTATACAGCGGGGACAGAGATACAAAATTAAGCGAAAAAACTATATAAAACAGGGAAGGGACGGGTGAGGATCCGGAGATGTAGACGGGACGAGGCGATAAACGACAGTGACGCCTCCCGGCAGGGACACCCCCTTAAATAGTATTATTAACTATCAGGAGATGTCCCTAGGCATTATTAAACTACTAAAAGGTCAGTGAGGCGGCATCAGCAGGGGGTTTTTTGCTTTTGATGTACCTAATATGGCGGGAGCATATTCGGAAGGGTCTTGTTAGGGCGTTGAGGGGACCAGAGGAAAGGTAAAGTACCAAGGAGGTAGGGAGTTTCCCACGGAAAGTATTGATAATCGCCGAGATATTGTCCAAGAAAAGGAGGCCTTTGGGCTAAACAAGAAGGCGATGCCGAGAATGATTAATTCGAGCTCAAATATGTTGTGAGACCATCCCCTTCAGTCCCATGCCAGGGCCAGAGAACTGGAGACAAGGCCCATGCCCCAAGGAGAGGCGTCCACCGCGACTCGAGGACCTCGGGTTCTAGGGAACTTTCACTTCACCCATTTATGGTTAATGAAGCGGGGAAGAGCCTCGAAGAGGTAGACGCGGTTCTCTCGGAGCTGGTCGAAGCACAATTGCAACCAGATGAACGGAGGCGTATCACAGGGGCTATGAAGTTGAGTAATCCTGCGAGGCACAGGCAACATTTTCTCGGGACAGAGTTCACAGCCACATATTCGAGGGCGCGCACAGTCTTCTGCTTCAAGATGGTAGTGAGGCGCGCCGTGGTATGAAGGAGATCGATTTCCATGCCGAGGTAGGATTTGCTTCTTAGGGGCAAGGACGCACTTATGGACGTTCAGATTCACGGAGCTATCCTTAACTAAAGACAGGAAGCGCCGGAGGGCAGTCTTGGTGCCGACAGCCATGACATCATCCAAGTATGCGTGAGTCGATACACCGGCGATGGAGGCCCACTAATTAGTGACGGAAGAGAAGGCCATCTGCATAATAAACGGTGCTCCTGAAAACCCCATCGAAAGGCGCTTGAACCTGTAGCGAGTGCCATTTACTATGAAGCCAAAGTGGAGTCGAGCGGAGGGATGGAGCCTATTATGGTAGAAACCATCCTTTAGGTCTAACTTTATGGCAAAATGGTCCGAAGAGGAAGAGTCAAAGTCATATTATCAACATATTAGAGAAATAAATTCAAGTTTGGTCACTACATATCATTAATTAAGCAATAAGCATAGACCAACATTGCTTCATTAATCAACATTGTTTCAAAGACCAACGCTGTTTCATATACCAACGATACTTCATAGGTCAACGCTGTTTCATACAATAACACTGCTGCATAGACAACACTCCTTGATTGAACAACAATGATTCATAGACTAACAGTGCTTGAATAAACCAACGCGGATTCATAGATCAAAGTTATTTCATTAAACACGCTGCTTCCTAGTTCAACACTGATTCATATACAACACTGCTTCATAGATCAAACAATGCTTCATAGAACAACAATACCTCAAAACCAACTCTGCTTCATAAAACAACGCTGATTCACAGAAAAAACTACGTCATGGATCAACAATGCTTCATAAAAAACCCTGTTCATAGATCAACACTGCTTCATAGAATATGACTGGTTAGGTAAACAAGGCTGATTTGAAAAGCAATGCTGCTTCAATAATTAATATGCTTTATAAACCACCTATATTTAATAGAGCAAAACTAATTTATAGACCACCACTTCTTCATAGACCAACACTGATTCGTAGACCAATACTGCGTCGTAGAACAACAGAGCTTCATAGACCAACGTTACTTCATACACAAACATTGCTGCTTAGCCTATCACTGCCTTCTAGACCAATAATGCGTCATAGAACAACAGCTCTTCATAGACGAATAATGCCTCATAGAACAACAGTGCTTCATAGACCAACATGCTTCAAATACTAAAGTGCTAAATTAACCAAACGCTATTTGAGTAACCAACATTTCATCAAGACTAATACTGCTTCATAGACTAAAACTGATTAACACATCATTTGCTGCTTCGGAAAGCAAGGCTGCTTCAAAGACCAATTCTGATTCAAATACTAACACTCCTTCATAGACCAACAATGGTTCATAGACTAACACTGCTAAAATGAACAAACGCGGTTTCATAGGCCAACGTTGCTTCATAGAACACGCTGCTTTATAGACCAAGACTTATTAATAGACCAAAGATATTTACTAATCTATCATTGCTTCATAGATCAACGTTTTTTAACACTAACATTGCTACATAAACCAACACTTCTCCATAAACTAACACTGCTTAAGTAATAAAACGCTGCTTGAGAAACCAATGCTGCCTTTTAGACCAACGCTGCTTCATAGACTAACGCTGCTTCAAGGACCAATGCTAGTTCATAAACCAACACTGCTTTATAGAAAATCACTGCTTCACAATCTAAAGGTGATTTATAGATTACGCTGCTTCATACAATAAAACTGTTTGGTAAACAACACTGCTTCAAGAACAATACTACTTCATAGGCTAACACTGCTAAAATAAACAAACGCGGTTTCATAGACCAACGCTGCTTCAAATAACATGTTGCTTCATAGACCAAAACGGATTAATAGACCAATGATGTTTCCTAAACCAACATTGATTCATACAGCAAGTGTGCTTCTTAGACCAAAACTGATTCATAGAAAACACTGCTCCATAGATCAAACAATGCTTTATTAACAACAATACTTCAAAACCAACTATGCTTCATAGACAAACCATGCTACATAGACAAACACTGAATCAAAGAAAAAAACTAATTCATGGATTAAAAATGCTTCATAGAAAACCCTGTTCAAAGACAAACACTGCTTCATAGAATAAGACTGGTTAAGTAAACAACACTGGTTTATAGACCAACATGCGTTATAGAACACTAATACTTAATAGACCAAAATAACTTGATAGGAAACCACTGTTTCATAGACTAACACTGCTTCATAGACCAACACTGCTTCGTAGACCAACTCAGGTTCATATAGCAACACTACTTCATACACAAACAAAGCTTTTTAGCCTATCACTGATTCATAGACCAACACTTTTTCATACACAAACAATGCTTCTTAGCCTATCACTGATTCATAGACCAATAATGCCACATAGACAAGGAGCGCTTCATAGATCAACAATGTTTCATAGATAAAACAATGCTTAATAGACCAGCATTGTTTCATAGATCAGCTCTACATCATAGACTAAGACTGGTTAAGTAAATAACGCTGCCTTGAAAACCAACGTTTCTTCAATGATCAATATGCCTTGTGATAAAACGGGTTGAGGCCGCGTTAATTTCAACCCCTATCACATGGTATTTAAAACCACGATGCTCCCACGTGCATCTTCACTTTGAAGCTTGGCGCCTTATCGCAGCCACCTGAGTCAATGTTTAAACAAGGAGGTTTATTTTCCCCCCGTTCGCCCCCATACGCCGACCTCGCCAGATTGAGTTAGGCTTATGGGCAGATAAGGCATTGTTCCCAGGCTCGGCTGTGCATTCCCTCGAAGCTCCCACTCCATTGTCCCCCACGCCAAGGGAATGTCTCGACTATTTAGATGGAAACTTTACCACTAAGATCAGATTGGAGATCCAGATTTTCGTCGCGAAACATCACCACGACCCTCTCTCACTTTGTGCGCCAAGGGACCTCGACCTCGAGATTCACCATCACTTGTCCAGAAGAAGGACAATATCCCTTGAGTGCCAAGGTTCGAGCCTTTTGTGACGCCAAGTCCACAAGGCTTTCCCCTCGTTGTTCATAAGGAGAACAACGTTAGAACAGCCATTGTTCGTTCGAGCCCGTTGACAAGAAACGGTTCTCACCCCATCCCCCTGTTGTTCAAAAGAGAACAACGTAGAACAGCCATTGTTCGTTTGAGCCCGTTCGCCAAGAAACGGTTCTCACCCTTCCCCTGTTGTTCAGAAGAGAACAACTTAGAACAGCCATTGTTCGTTTGAGCCCGTTCGCCAAGAAACGGTTCTCACCCCTTCCCCTGTTGTTCAGAAGAGAACAACGTAGAACAGCCATTGTTCTTTTGAGCCCGTTCGCCAAGAAACGGTTCTCACCCTTCCCCCTTGTTGTTTAGAAGAGAACAACATTAGAACAGCCATTGTTCTTGAGCCCGTAGACAAGAGACGGTTCTCACCCCCCTGTTGTTCAGAAGAGAACAACGTAGAACAGCCATTGTTTTTCAAGCCATTCGTCGAGAAACGGTTCTCATTCCTAAGACGCCACGTCAGGATCATTTTATTCCCCCCCCTTCGGCTGGAACTCGCCAGTAGACCGAAAATTCCTTCACGTCGCCTTCCACTGCACAACTAGTATAAAATTACGTAAGCCGAACGTAACCTTTGAGTATTTACTTCTTTTGTCAATTCTATCCTGTGCTTTAAATGGTTTAGCGAACCATCCCATCTCTTTAACTTTATATTTGTTTTACTTTTTCAAATCCTTTTAATCCTCGGATTAGCCCGAGCCCCCACGACCCTTTCCATTCTCTGTTTATGTCAATATTTTCCGTTTTGTGTATTGTTGATAGTTATTATTAATAAAACTCTATTTTATTAATGATAGCAATATTATTATCCTTGAGCTCAGTTCCACTTCTTAAGCATATCGAAGATACATAATATCGGCCCGCCAGACATCCACGCACTAAAGATAATTTAATAAGTTCCCTCAACGAATAGTTATATATGGTATATCGTCGAGAGTCCATTCTACGACATGCCTTATAAACAAACTAAACTTAATAGACTAAAACTACTTTATAGACCATCATCCTCTTCAAAGGGCAGCATTGCCTCATAAACAAGCACTGTTTCATAGGCAAACACTCGTTCATAAACCAACACTGCTTCATAGACCAACAATGCTCCATAGAAAACAATAAACCATAAACCAACAATGCTTCATAGATCAACGATGCTTCATAGACTTACGATGTTTCATAGAACAACACTGCTTAATAGACCAAGACTGCTTTATAGGCCAACATTGCTTTATAGATCAAACAATGCTTAATTAAACAACAATGCTTCATTGACAAACACGGCTTCATAGATCAAAACTTCTTCATAGACCAACTGATTTATACACTGACACTGCTTCGGAGACTAAGACTGCTTAAGTCAACCAACTATGTCCTATAGCCAAACGCTGCTTAAGAAACCATCACTGATTCATAGACTAAAACTGCTTAAGTCAAAAACGCTCTTTCAGAAACCACCGCTGCTTCATAGAACAACGCTGCTTCATAGTCCAACACTGATTCATAGACTAACACTGCTTAAGTAAACCAACCCTGGTTCGTAGACTAACGCTACTTCATAGACTAACACTTCTCCATTGAGTAACACTGATTCTCAGACCGATGATGCTTCATCTACCAACACTGTTTGATATGTCATAACTGTTTCATAGACCAAATCTGCTTTATAATCCAATGCTACTTAATAAACCAAGCAACTTTATAGACCTACAATGATTTATAGAGCAACGTTTGTTCATATACCAACACTGCCATATAATCCAAAAGTGCTTCATATAAAAACCTGCTTAAGTCTACCAAAAGTGCCTTATAGAACAAGTGTGCTTCATAGAACAACAATGATTCATAGACCAACACAACTTAGAAAAACTAGTAAATAGACCACCAATGCTTCATAGACCCACACTTCTTCAGGGGCAAAAACTGCTCCATAGATCACACTGATTCATGGATCATCGCTACATCATAGAGGAACACTGCTTAAGTATAAAAATCCTGCTGCAGAAATCAACCCTGCTTCATAGACCTGCACGGCATTAATAGACAATCACTACTTCATAGACTAACACAAACTAACTATGCTTAATACACCAAGGCTTCTTTATACACCAACACTTCTTCATTGATTAACATTGCTTAAGTTGTAGTGATTGGATTATGTAATAGGTAGGCTACTGGCACCAAATTTTAGGATTCAATAGGCCCAGCGAAAATCTCCACAAACGGACGAGCGGCGGTCTTATTAAATCCCAGCATACTCCAATCATATAAATAAATGTATAAAATTGGAATAAGGAATTAAGAATGTATAGATTTATTTGCATCTATTATTTTGAATACGAAAATAACGAATGTAATATATTTGTTAATGTATATATATATTATATAAGGCAAGCGATCGTGGAAGTGAGCATGGGACAAACAATGGACGAAGGCGCGAAAGGTCAAAATTACCTGTGTCAATAAGACAAACGCGCAAACCAACATTTCGCGTCTCAAAATAGATTTATCGAAAGACGGAAGTCTACGAAACACCTGAGGAAACATACCTGCTAGCCAAAAGGAATTATGCCACAACGCTGTGACAAGCGCATCCTGTTATATTCATAAAACTTGAGATATGCAAGTAATTCGACTTACACAGCATTCATTAGCTCCGCTTTTGGGGTGGAGAACGATAATTCTAGTCCTACGCCCTCTAGGAAATAAGCATATATATATAGTCATAGCATCTCAGTTGAATGATTATTGTATTGTTAAGATTACATGTTTACAGTCGTTAAGTTTCTTATCTCGTTCGCGTTCCCCTTTTAAATTCACCAAGTTTTGTGGCTCCAGAACTTAATACTTCGCGTTAAATATATATAGACTGCTAGTCGCCCACAAAGTAACTTTGTCCCGTGCTGCTTGCACCGTTAATAAGCCAATATTAGAATAAAGTATATTTTTGCAACGTCCTTCTTTACCTTGATTACCCTGAAACCTTCGGTAAGACCAGCCAAGAAGAATTCATCTTTGGAGTCAGATACTTAATTCACCTTCATATAAGTTGGTTAGCGCTATAAATTGGTAATTCTCCTCCTGTACACCCCTATTAATTGGTAACCCTATAACTAAGGGACATTTTTAGAACATTGTCCCGCATAAGTGGTAATCCACGTATAAAGTAAACAAACGCTCCTACAGAAACCAACGCTGCTTCATAGACTAACAGTGGTAAAGTAAACTAACGCTGCTTCATAGACCAACGCTGCTTCATTGACTAACACTTCTCCATAGAGTAACACTGATTCTCAGACCAACGTTGCTTCATAGGCCAACATGCTTCATAGAACAACACAGCTTCATACACAAACAATGCTTCTTAGCCTATCACTGATTCAAAGACCAATCATTCTTGATAGACCAACACTGACACATAGATCAAACAATGCCTAATAGACCAACGCTGGTTCATAGACCAATACTGCTTCAAAGACTAAAACTGTTCAATAGACTAAGACTTCTTAGGTAAAAAAACGATGCTTTATTGACCAACGCTTCGTCATAGACCAACAATGCTTCATAGACTAACATTAATTAATAGACTAAAACTACTAAATAGACAATCAGTGATTCATAAAACGACCCTGCTTCAAAGACCAACACTACTTCAGAGACCACCACTGCTTCATATACTAACACTGCTTAAGTAAACCAAAGCTGCTCTATAGACCAACACTGTTAAAACCGACGATGGTTCATAGACTGACACTTCTCCATAGACCAACACTGTTTCTTACACAACAATATACTTCATAGATGAACACTGCTTCATTGACTAATACTGATTACGTAAACTAACGCTGCTTCATAGACGTACTCTGCTTCATATATCAACACTGAGTCATAGGCCAACGCCTCTTCTTAGACCAAAACTACTTCATAGAACAACTCTTGTTCATAGATCAATCTTGGTTCATAGACCATCCTATTTCATAGTCCAATACTGCTTATGTAAACAAATGCTGCTTCATAGACCAAAACTCCTTCATAAACAAACAGTTCTCCATAGACCAACGCTACTTCTTAGACCAAATTCTCGTCAATAGACTAACGCTGCTTCATATTCCAACGTTACTGCTTAAACTAAAAATGCTTAGGTTTATAAACGTTGCCTTATAGGCCTACGCTGATTCATAGACCTATATTGCTTCATAGACCTAAATTGCTTCATAGACATTCACTGCTTCATAGACTCACACTGCTTTAGTAAACAAACGCTGCTTCAGAAACCAACGAAGCTTCCTAGACCAACAATGCTTCATAGAGCAGCGGATCTTCATAGATTAACACTCTTCCTAGACAAACACTGTTACTTAGATCAACACTTCTCCTCTGACCAACACTGCTTCATAGCCTAGCAATGCTTAATTAAAAAATACGCTGCATAATAGTTCATCACTGCTCAATTAAATCAACGCGGCTTCATAAATAACCTTGCTTTATAGACTAACATGCTTCATAGTCTCATAATGCTTAAGAAAACAAACGCTGCTTCAGAAACCAACACTGCTTTATATACCAAAACTGCTTAATAGACAAGCACTGATTGATAGACTAACATTGCTAAATATAATAACACTGTCTCATAGACGAACACTGCTTCTTAGCCTAACACTGATTCCTAGACAAACACTGCTTCATAGATCACTACTATTTCATCAACCAAACTACTTCATAGACTACCACTGCTTCGTAGACCCAAAATTCTTCTTAAACTAACAGTGCTTCATAGACAATCGATGCTTCGTGGACTAACAATGCTTTATAGCCTATCACTGTTTCCTAGAACAACGCCGTTTCATACGCCAACATTGAATCATAGATCCACAAGGCTTCATAGACACACACTGTTTTAGAAATCATCGCTTCCATAGACCAACGATGTTTAAAGAACGAAACTGCTTCATAGCTAAACAGTTCTTCATAGATAAACACTGCTTCATAAACCAACGCTGCTTCGTAGACCAACACTGCTACTTTTCACAACACTGCCTCATCGACCAACCCTGCTTCATAGACCAAAACTGCTTCCTAGACCAATGCTACTTCATACACCAACAGTGCTTCATAGACCAACACTGCTTCATAGCCTAACAGCGCTTCATAAACCAACACTTCTTCCATAAACTAACACGGATTCATAACTCAACACTGCTTCATAGACCAACACTGATTCATAGACTAACATTGCTTCATAGACCCACACTATATAATAGACCAAAACTGTTTCCTGACCAACACTCTTTATAGACCAACACTGCTTCATGACATTGTCATGTTCCACACATTCCAACTTGCTTTGCCTAAGTTTGGAGAATCGAAATGAATTTTGGCAGAATTCTTCATATCCACCCGATATTTCTACTGCTGATTATAATCTTTTGAAGAACTTTGAAATCCATACTCGCCTTAAAAGGGTCAATAAGAGGCACTACATACTTATATCCAGTGCCGGTTTAACCTAGTAACACATGTAGCTACTAGGCCCTTAGGCACATAAGGCAGAGACAAAATAATTATTCATTTTCCTAATTTTTTATATTATTATTATTATTATATGATATTACTATATATAAGAAAAATATAGAAAAGTTCTCTAGAGAATACTGCATAGTCCATATAATAAGTCTGGCATTATGTTATAGTAGTACAGGGTGACGTTCTTTAATGAGGAATAAAAAGTGTACGAAATAAAACCCTCTTTTAAATTCCTCAGATAATTTTTTCCCTTTCTGCAAAGGAAAATATGGGGGGGGGGAAGGGAGATACAATATATATATATATATATATATATATATATATATATACGTACATATACATATACTGGGTGGGGACCCCGCTGTTCCTTGTGCTACGGGCCACGCAGCTCCTTAAACGGGCTCTGTTTACATGAGGTTTTTACTAAATTTGTTTTCACCAATATATTTATTATCCCATCATTAGAGAACGATTGACAAAGTTAGTGATGCAAATGGATCCTATTTCGATTAAATATTCGCTACTTATTTTATGTCATCTTCAATTTACTACTAAAAATTCCACATTCTCTGTGTAAGGTCTTCCTTACCAAGTTAGTCATCTAGCCTCAAGTCGTAGGACACTCATCAAGTTTAATTAAACACAATGTCACATTACTAAAAAGAAAACAATAATCCTCATCATTACCCGCTTTCCGACAAGCTAGGATTGGTACTCATCGCTACCTCACTTGCATAACTATGCAAGGCCCGCAAAAAACATGACGAGAAATACCTCAAGAGATGATAAGAAAACTCTTAAATACCTATGCCTAAGGAAGTTTCTGGTTAGAGAGAGAGTAGTTAAAGAAAAATGATCAAATATTACCTAATCTAATAATGTTTAAAAACTACCCCCGTACTCTATTAAATAAGGTTGTTAGAAGAAAGTGTAATGGGGTATTTAATTCTTACATGTCTGTGCACATAAGTCGGAGATTAAATAAGGCATACAAGTACCTCTATAATTAAAAACTCTAACTAGAATTGTTCAACTAACCCGGTACTTTCGCAGAAGCAGTTGTGACCATAAGCTATCACTAACTATGACTATTGATAGTCAGGAGGTAAATTACCATATATTTGCCCCAAATTGGTAGACATTCAGATTGTTTGGGATTGGTCCAAATGGTAGCCAGGAGGTAATCATATCCTATATTTGTGCCAAATTGATTATGAAGACGTTAATTTACTCTACATATTCATGAAATTTGTAAGATTTTTGCCAGATTTGATTCAAAATTTTGAGCCAGTGTTGTAATTGATTTGTCCAATTAGTAGTCCGGACGCTGTATAAGTGTCAAACGTAGGCCACATTTGTGTTATATTTGTTTATCCAATTGGTAATTAGGAAGTAATCTTATCCAATATTTGTGCTAAATTTGTGTCAGACTTTCCCAATTGCTTTTTGTAGAGACGTTAACTTATTTCAGATTTGCACCGAATTTGTGCGAGATTTCGCCAGAATTGCCCAATTCATCGACAGGAAAAGATTTCTTATTTGTAAACTATTTGCATCAGATTTGGGCAGAATTTTCCAGTTGATAGCTAAGAAATTAACTTCATATTTGTGCCAAATTTGGCTTTTAGGATGTGAATATTCCCTATATTTCTTAATCTGTAATAATTCCCACTAAAAATTTTCACCAAACGCCCCTCAAAAAGGCGTTTGACATTAAACTTGATAACCAGATGTCCTATGCTAGGAGCTAGGAGTCCCGTTACGCTCTTTTAGAAACTAGTTCCTAGTGGTTCGCCGAGCCATCTTAAGGGGTCAAGTATCTATGGTTGGTATGCTATCATGATCAATGTTATTCTCGATAGATTTTTATCTTCTACCCTTATACTAAATTAAGATGTCCTTTGAACTACAAAATATTACGGTCCTTTTAAGTTCAACGCCTCTTAAGGGTAGTTCAGCTGTAATCTTTAGGACACTAAGTGGATGTTAAGTATGTTATCGGCGTTTATACAGGGGTAGCGCACTTAAAAATAGCTACACCCAGATTAAAAAAAAAATTATACATACAAAAAAAAATAACTATTTCGTTTTTAATAAAGTTAAGCAATTTTTTTTAGTAAATATATTGAAAAATTAATATATTTACTAAAATAAAACTGCTTAACTTTATTAAAAACGAAATAGTTATTGGTTTTGTAGATTTTATTTTTTAATCTGGGCCGGGCTACTTTTAATTAAGTCTTAAGAGGTAAATAATTAGTGGCAAACGGCGCGCAAATCTGATACAACCCTTGAGTGAACCTAAACAGAACGTGTGTCGTACTCCTCACACTCCATTGCTACACTCCTCACAGGCAATATCTCTAGCTATAAGCCTTTATATTTTATATGTGATGAATTCGTCACATACGGGCATAAAGGGTTAAGTGTGCCACCCTATACATCTTTAATTGGTTACCGTGGTACTCGAACCTGAACTTTCTAACAAAAATAGATATGTGTCCAAAGGTCAATATTCTTTACTCGTGTATACCGCTCTCTATATAGCAATACCACTAGTGGTTACCAAGAAGCCTTTTTACTAAACGCTTCATTTGCTCTGGTTGTACAGTTGGCCAAATTAGTCAGGTCACATTTTTCAAAATGTTTCGGACAAAGTTAACTTTGAAATAATTATTTATGTTCTATAAATCCTCGAATACTTTGGGAGTAACTGCCGCTGGGCTCTGCTGTGCTGTGGTGCCGAATAATAATAATAATACTTTCCTTATAAAAAGGTTGTAAACTTAATTATAGGGTTACCTGGCAATGGCTTCGCCACTCCCTCCTACGTGGGGAGCTTGCGCTTCGCTGCTAAGATTAAAATTTAAAATCTAAAAAAAAAGCAGCCATGGTTAAATTTTTATAAATTTTCTGAACTTTGCCAATTATGATAATTTCAAAAAGGAACTCTAAACTAAATTTCCCCCCTTTTAAAATATCACGTTACTAAAATATAGTTATAAAAGAAGATATATAGAAATAAATTTGAACTTCATCATTTGTAATTCTTTGGGTTTTAAAAAATTCACAAAAATTTGATACTTATATTTATTTCTGAACTTCACCATTTTGTTTTTTGATATTATAAAAGAATTATTAGAAATAACTTTGATAATAACATAAGTCATAACCAAACTAAGATGAAATTATTATTCAAACATCAGAAAATCCTCCTTAAATTATAGAGTTAGTGAAAAGAAAAGAGGCTAAATATTAATACGAATATTTCTGTTCTATCATCGATTAAAAGTTAAATGAATATATAAAGTTAATTAAGCTCGAAAATGGAAAAAATGGGTGAAATTTGGCAACCCTCTTTTGAAACAAACCCGTTTCAAAATGTTTCGACAATACTACTTGAAATAAAGTGATAATGTAAAATATTTCACAAATTTTAATTTATTTTATTGGTAAATGACCCATCTAGTTTATTTATAAGGATATATACCTCAAACACCCCATTTCTCATCGAATAATAATATATTAAATTATCACTGAAAGAAATTCAGCGTAAAGTGTGCCATGACTAATTGTAGCAAGTGTAAGGATTCCATAGAATATTTTGCCAGATGAATAAACGCACATATGCTTGCAATTATGAGGTCTGCATAGCTACTGAATGTCAATTAGCGCTATGCGTAGGCTATCTTGTCTCTATGGCTACGGGAATTCGGTTCATTTATTTGACGCTATGAGTAGGCTATGTGGTCTTTATAGCGACGGAAATTTGGTTGATTTATATAACGCTATGCTTAGGCTATCTATGGCAACGGAAATTTGGTTGCTTTATTTGACGCTATGCATAGGCTATGTAGTCTCTATGGCGATGGAAATTCGTTTGATTAATTGGACGTTAGGTTTTTGTTGTGCGGTCTCTATGGCCAGAGAAATTCGGTTGATTTATTAGATTTTAGGCTTAGGCTGTGTGGTCTCTATGGCGACCGAAATTCGGTTGCTTTATTAGACACTATGCGTAGGCTATGTGGTCTCTATGGCGATGCAAATTTGGTTGATTTACTTGACGCTATACTTAGGATATATAGTCCCTATGGCAACGGAAATTCGTTTGCTTTATTTGACGCTAGGCGTTGGCCATGTCGTCTCTAAGGCGACTGAAATTAGTTTGATATATTGGACGTTAGGCTTTTGTTGTGCGGTCTCTATGGAGAGAGAAATTCGGTTGATTTATTAGATTTTAGGTTGTTTTATTAGACGCTACGCATAGGATTTGTGGTCTCTATGGCGAAGGATATTCGGTTTATTTATTTGAAGTTAAACTTAGGTTGTGCGGTCTCTATGCGATGGAAATTCGGTTGATTTATTAGCCGCTACGCGTAGGCTATATGTTCTCCATGGCGAGGGCTTTTCGGTTGATTTATTTTACGCTATGCTTAGGCTATAAAGTCTCTATGGTAACGGAAATTCGGTTGCTTTATTTGACGCGATGCGTAGGCTATGTTTTCTGAATGTGGATGGAAATCCGGTTTATTTATTAGACGCTATGCTTAGGCTATATGGGCTCTATGGCGACGGAAATATGGTTGATTTATTAGACGTTAAGTTTAGGTTGTGCGGTCTTTATGGCGACGGAAATTCGGTTGATTTATTAAAAGCTATGTTTAGGCTTAGGCTATATGGTCTCTATGACGACGCAAATTCGGTTGATTTTTAAGACTAAGGGTCGGCAAGATACGGCCCGTCAGCCAAAATTGTTCGGGCCACAGTCCCCAAAGAAAATATAGTATCAACCCGGCCCGTCGTATCTAGAAATCAAAATCTAAATTTAAGAATTTTATTTCTAGACTTTTAGATTGAAAACTCACTTGTTGACTCGTAGAATGTTGAAAGGTATTCTCGAATTTCCGAGAACAAGCAGTTATCAAGGATCTACACGAGAGCATTCTAGAATATTCTGGAATACTTCTTCTGCATGTGTATAAATTCCGCTGCTAGCGTTAGGATTAAGGTAGTCAATTTCAGAAAACCATTCACGCTATATGTGTCGTGACATAAGTGAATTATTATAGCCTACGAATCTACATAGCTAACATTAACGTGACTTAGACGAAGGTAAGTAAGCCTCAAACGTTAAGTTAAGAAATTATAAAATAAATTTTTATTCAAGTTAATAAATGGTTTTAAATGATTTAATTAAATTAGCAAACAATTCTATTTCTTTAATAGAATTATTTACCAAATAGTTTCCCATTTAATTTTCCAAAATCCATTGAAAAAAATCAAAGTTTTATAGCTAACTATGATATCTATGCATTTTAGCATTTGAATAATGTATATTCCATAAAAATTGGCAATTTGATTTTGAAATGTATTGATTTTTGTGAGATAGTGATTAAGAATAATTACACATCAAATGGGGCCACCTACATAACCTCGACATAACAAAAAATGAAGCCATTATTTTTTCTGAAATTTGGCATATCAGTTAAGAAGGTGTTAATGACTGTTTTCGATAGTTTTGTGACATTGGAACTAACTTGCATTTTTTTTATGAAACCCCCAAATGCGTAGTGTCGAGTTTTTCAAGACAGAAGGACAGAAAAGTACTTTTTTATTCAACTCTTCGGTAATCCCATTTGCCTAATTTACCATGGAAGTGTTGCCGTAAATAAGGAGTTCAACAGCAAGAGGAACTATGAGATTAAACACCACAAGTTCAGTTAAGTTTAGAAAAATAAAGTTCGTATTCCAAAAACGACACATGGAATCAAAAAGTACATGTACAAGCAGAAAACATTTTTTGATATGGTTGATAGCAGAAAACAAGAAACCTTTCACTGACGGGGATTCGTGAAACAATGCTTGCTTGCTGTAGTAGACATTTTATGTCTCGAAACAAAAACTTTATTTTCGAATGTTTGTCTCGGCAAGAATAGTTACACGCCGAATAGAAGAAATGTCAGCGGAACTAAAAATTAATTAAAAAAAAATCATTGCAGCAATATAAAGTTCTTCTCAATATCACTTGATGACAGCACCGATTCAAACGACACGCACAACTTGCAGTGTTTGTACGTGGAGTAAGCAAAATCTTCGACATTTTTGAAGAATTTGTTTAACTGCTTCGAGGGGCGGTCAATGGGTTTTGCGAATCGGTAGGGCAAAACAGAGGAAGGGGGATGGCTGTTTGTGGGGGTGTTAGGACAAGTTATGACAAGTCAGGATCTGCAGCCGCACGCTCCTGCCTCGTCTATTTAATAAGCAGTAGCTGATCGCAGATCGTCAGTCACAAATTTTTCAACAATGGAGAAGGTTGAGCACCGCGCAGTGATCAGATTTTTGACCAAGGAAGGCAAGAATGCAAAAGAGATCCATGAATGCATGGTTGCAATGTACACCGACACCACCCCTTCCTATTGCTCGCTGGAATAGGGAGTTCCGCCATGGTCGTAAGTCCCTTGAAGATGACCCCCATCCAGAATGCCTGTTAGACGTGACCAACGAGGACAATGTGGCCCGTGTGAAGAGGATGATCCTCGAAAATCGACGGGTGAAGATCGAAGAAGTCGAGCGAGAACTTGGAATATCACCTGGAAGTGTTATCAAAATCATCCACGACAATTTGGCCATGACCAAGGTCTCTGCCCGTTGGGTCCCTAGAAACCTCACGCCCCATCATCGACTTCAAACGTCGTCAAAGTTCGGAGTTGCTGCTGCTCCTGTACAACCAAGACCCAGCGGGATTCGAGTCACGCATAGTGACAGGTGATGAAACGTGGGTTCATCACTCGGATCCCGAGACCAAGCTCCAAAGCATGGCCTGGAAACACAGGGGCTCTCTGACCCCCATCAAGTTCCGGACCCAACCCTCAGCCGAGAAAATCATGGCCACCGTCTTCTGGGATTCTGGGGGAGTGATGATGGTGGACTATGCGCCTCGTGGAAGGACCATCACGGATCAATATTACGCCGAGGAACTGGCTGGGTTGAAGAAGTGCATCCGTCAGAAGCGGCGTGGCGCGGCAAGTTGACACGTGGTGTCCTGCTCCTCCACGACAATGCCCCTGTCCACAAGGCCTGAGTTGCACAAGCTGCCTTGCACGAGTGCGGATTCGAGGAGCTCAACCATCCCCCCTACATTCCAGATCTGGCCCCCAGTGACTACTTTTTATTCCGCCAGCTCAAGGCTGCACTGCGTGGACGCCGGTTTGGGGACGATAAAGATGTCCAGCTCGCCGTCCAGGAGTGGATTGAAAAGCAGTCGGGAGATTTGTGGTTATCGGGAATTCGAAGCCTCAGGGACAAGTGGCGCAAGTGCATTGAAGTCGAGGGTAATTATATTGAAAAATAATAAAACACTTTTATTCATATCTCGTTTCCTTATATCCGAATTGCAAAACTTATTGACCGCCCCTCGTACCTAAAAAAAGGCACTATTACATGAGCAAACATTCTTGAAGCACTGGTCCAGTGTACTACAAACATGAATCTGGAGCCATTAAAGCTAGTATCCGTATCAACCGATGGATCTCCGGCTCTTGTTGGACAAATTAAAGGTGCGGTAGCTCTTCTTCAGAAACATGTGAAATACGAGGGGCTGTCAATAAGTTTTGCAATTCAGATATAAGGAAACGAGATATGAGGAAAAGGGTTTTATTATTTTTCAATATAACTCCCCTTGACTTCAATGCACTTGCGCCACTTGTCCATGAGGCTTCGAATTCCTGACAACCACAAATCTCCCGACTGCTGTTCAATCCACTCCTGGACGGCGAACTGGACATCTTCATCGTTCCAAAACCGGCGTCCACGCATTGCAGCCTTAAGCTGGCAGAATAAAAAGTAGTCGCTAGGGGCCAGATCTGGACTGTAGGGGAGATGGTTGAGCTCCTCGAATCCGCTCTCGTGCACAGCAGCTTGTGCAACTCTGGCCTTGTGGACTTTGACGACGTTCAAGTCGATCATGGGGCGTGAGGTTTCTAGGGACAACGGGCAGAGAACTTGGTCATGGCCAAATTGTCGTGGATGATGTTGATAACACTTCCATGTGATATTCAAAGTTCTCGCTCGATTTCTTCGACATTCACCCGTTGATTTTCGAGGATCATCCTCTCCACACGGGCCACATTGTCCTCGTTGGTCACGTGTGACGGGCGTCCTGGACGGGGGTCATCTTCAAGGGACTCACGACCATGGCGGAACTCCCTATTCCAGCTAGCAATAGGAAGGGGCGGTGTCGGTGTACATTGCAACCATGCGTTCATGGATCTCTTTTGCATTCTTGCCTTCCTTGGTCAAAAATTTGATCACTGCGCGGTGCTCAACCTTCTCCATTATTGAAGAATTTATGACTGATGATCTGCGATCAGCTACTGCTTCTTAAATAGACGAGGCAGGAGCGTGCGGCTGCAGGTCCTGACTTATCATAACTTGTCCTAACACTCCCACAAACAGCCATTCCCCTTCCTCTGTTTTGCCCTACCGATTCGCAAAACTTATTGACCGCCCCTCGTATCTCGGAAGTAAACACAATGTTATGAAAGTGCACTGCATAATCCAACAAGAAGCATTGTGCGCTAAGACATCAAATTTGAAAGACCTGATGGTCGTAGTGGTGAGGGAAGTAAACGAGATTTTGTACAGGGAATTATACCACCATCATTTTTGACAACTTTTAACAGAAGTCGAGAATCAATATGATAATTTTGTTTATTTCTGCGACGTTCGATGGCTCAGTCGAGGTGCTATGCTGGAAAGAGTAGATGCTGCACTGCGGGAAGATATAGTTGGATTCCTTGAGAGAAATTCATGAATGCCACTGAAATTTGCGATCCCAAATGGCTTTCAAGACTGACAATTCTGCATAGTAGATTTACCATCCCATTTGAACCTCTTGAATTTACATCTTCAGGGAAACAAACAATTAATACATGACATGTGGGGACACATAACCGCATTTGAAACAAAACTACGATTGTGGGAATGTCAGGTGGAGAAATCAAATTATGCTCCTTTCCCTACACTTCAGGAGACTAAACCTACAAATGGCAACATGTTTGTGACTGTGATACGTGATTTAAGAACGTGTTTCTCCTTTTGATTCACTGTCATGCGATCACATACAGTCGATTTCAAACTGTTCGCTACTCCGTTTGATGTGGAAGTGGACAACATAGGAGAACTCATTGACATGCAATAAAATGAAGAATTAAAATAAAAGTTTCACGCAAAGAATGTGTCTCTATTGGATTTTGATAAGAAACATATTTTGGGACACGGGCTGCATACCAACATGACTGGTCATGCGATGAAAATAGCATCAGTGTTGGTAGCACATATGCGTTTAAGCAATTATTTTCCAGACTAAAATACACCGAAATTAAACTAAGGAGACGAATCTCGGATGACCATTCATGAAAACTACTGCTTCTGGCTTCAACTTTTGACCCCAAAACTCAAGCATCACAATAATTGTGTCCCTTATAAATAATATTAATACCTTAATATAAAATTTATAATGTATACGAACTGAAATAAACATAATCTAATATAATTTCTAGTTTCATATTTTACTATTATTACCTCCATTTATTTATTATTAGGTAACGAATATAACATCTATAATTATAATAGTTCAAATTTTATAATGTAAATTAGGAATGTGGCCCTCAATCACTTCATAGATTTTGCTTCTGGCCTGTAAGCTGAAAAATGTTGTCGGCCACTGTATTAGACAGTAGGCTGAGGTTGTTCGCTCTCTATGTCTACGGAAATTCCGTTGATTTATTAGACGCTATGCTTAGGCTATATGGTCTCAATGACGACCAAAGTTCGAGACGGAAATTTGGTTTATTTATTAGACCGTACGCGTGGACTACGCACTGCATATACGACCTTTTTACTTCTAGAGATGAAATGAGTTTGTTTGTCGTGAATAAGTGTTATTTATTGGACAAAACTTTGGCTACAACTGTATAAGTGTCAAGGATAGTTAGTGGGATTCCCCTACTCCCAGTCCCAATCTTCGTAGATAGCTAGCAACCGTTGTCGAGGAACTAAGGACTGTTCAGGAGAGTTGTGTCCCTTCTTTTCATCTTACTTTCAAAAGTTAACTTATGGGAGGACTTAAGTTAGGCAAGTAATTTCCTATATTTTCGCTTCCCCTAACTTTATCAGTTTTTACGGACTATTTTAAAAATGTGTAGGGGTGTTCTTTTAGTGATTTTCACACGTAAATAAATAAATTTCATAAATGTTTAACAGAAATCCTAAATCTTTCTTTAATTTTTAATCATATACATATATACAAGGTCCGGCAAAAAGGTTGCTCGGATTAACCGTTAAGAACGGTTAATCCGTCGTGACGACGCAACTTTCCTTCCGAGGGCACTTTGCGCTTCGTCCTCATGATCCCGTCCCGGATGGAAAAACAATTCGTCGGTGGGTTTTCAACTTCAGACAAACATTATGACGACGACGTCCAAAGTGTCTTCGGAAGGAAGCCTACGTTCTCTCGACATCGTTCACACGCGCTTGACTCGGGCTCTAAAGTTACAGCCCGAGTTGTTATCTATAATCGTAAAAAATAAAAGTAATTAAAATTCAATGTTTTCTTGAAACAATAGCTTTTTATAGAGATTAGGATTTAAATTCCAATCTATAAAAGTTTTCCGTTCTACAATATTCTTAAAGGAACGAAATATTATCCAGCAACTCGGGCTAATACGAACGAGCCTGGTAGGTGTAAAAGAATAACTAGCATCTCTTGTCAAGAGTACAGTACAGGCAACAGCAGGGGTGCCGCTGCTGGTTTTTCCACCCAGATCTTGGTTTATCGGGTTATATCAGGGTTTCTGGGTTTTTCGTACTTTCAATAAGTAAGAACATCAGAATTGTTACTATTTGCTTAAGAATATCTTAATATCACCTAACAACATCAATTTACGTATAAAAAACTACTGAAATATTCGACAGTTCACATAAACGCATTTGAGTGAGTTGCGAACATGTTCATTACTTGTACAGTTACACCGTTCCAACGCCGCGCTGACGGCGCTGTGTAGGGGCAGTCTTGCTAGCTACAGCGTGGGTGAGAGACAGTGTTTCAGACTTTCAGTACCAGCGTGAATAATTCAGTATGAAGTTTTAGTCACAAGATTGTTCGCTGAAATTAATTATCATTTGTAAAGAAATATTGTGTGTTTCTTCATGTATGCGAAAACAGTGTTTAAATAAATATCAGAAACTGGTGTATCAGACTTTAATATACTTAATATTATTAGTTATTATATTGAACTTAGCGTGCGTGCATGTGTTCGTCTGCATTTAAAAAAAAAAATTACACATCAATTTTGAATGTATTGTGAAATAATAAACCTTTTTCTTTGGAACATTTTCTTAATTTTGTGAGCAAAGCGAACTAGCACCGTAGGACTAGCAAAAAAACCCCGTGTGGCGGATTTTTGCTAGTAATAAATTTGCGTGTCAATTAATTAGTGAAAGTGCGGTCATTTTCAAGGAGAGCAAAAGTACTTCTTTTGTCATAAGATTGTTGAGTTTGGAATTCATTGCCAGGCGATGTAGTTAATAATATAAAAGTAAAGAGGTTATTCGTAAACTCTACAACTCGTATGTCAAGCCACATTTAAAGTACTGTATACAAGAATGGTCACCACATTTTAGACATGATATCAACCTGCTGGAGTCAGTACAAAAGAGGGCAACAAAAATAATACTTCCCTGAAGCACCATAAATATGAAGATAGACTAAGGGGTGCTAAATATGTTCTCATTTGAAAGAAGGTGTGTGAGGGGAGATATGATGGAGCTTTTTAAAATCGTTTAGGATTGATAAGTTGGATTTACCAAGTTAGTTAAGTTGGAAATTAGTAATATGACTCGAGGTCACCACTTGAAAATGAAAAAAAAAAAACAGGGGTGCAGGTTAGATGTTAGAAAATATTTTTTCGCCAAAAGAGTGGTAGATTACTGGAAGTGTTTGCCACCTGAGACAGTAGACAACCCAAACTTGAATGTTTTCAAGCACAGATTTGATGATTATATGGGGAGAGAGGGTTAACTTTGGGAGGGGGGCAGTGGTATTCTGCACCCAGTAATTGTTCAGATTACCGATTAATTAGACATTTTTGTTGGCTACCTTTCTAGCTACTTTCCCTCCATTCCCTTAAGTTTTTGTAGGCTTGCCTATAACGACGTCTGGCAATCCCTTTTCAATTTGCGAATCTAATACTAGGCTTTCACATTGGGCATATTACTAGATTATTAAAAATAGCGGGGAGTGGGGAATCCAACCCTCACAATTAAAGGGTGGCATGGGGGCGAACCCCCCCATTTCCCAATTCCCTTTAAAATCAAAAATACAATCTGATGGGATTCTAATAACCAGAAAAAAAACAAAAAAAGCACTTTTTTCAATTTGCCCAAGAAAAAACACTAAATTAAAAAAAACACTTGTTTTAAATCACAAATATATATGAATTAATTATGCACGAAATAGAGGGTAGTCACTTTCTGAGATACCTGAGTATAAAGGAGCGGTTCCACGAATTCTTCCTTGCTGCAGCAAAACTTTACCCACCAACCTAACGTAAGTAAATGCCTTTAGAGACAGTTTAACTAAAAATAAAACAAAAAAAACTTACAAAAATAACAGGAACATAAGCAAAAACGAACAAACAAACCAAAACACTAAAAAGAAGCATACTCGTAGGTATGTCACGTGCCTACCCAAACATTTGAAAACGGGTTAAAAGGAAGTTTGGTAATTAAATGCTATACAAAAGTAATTAAATGCTATACCGATGTGTTTTTAACATATTACTTAATTTGGGTTGTTTGGTAAAATTTCAATGGCAGCCCTGGGCGACAGTCAAATCGGTCTCCGGCTAATGTTTGTTGTGCTCACCACTGTTGTTATTTGATTGATGTTATTATGCACGTCTGTGTGTAAATATCAGTTGTATTTTGCAGGGTTGCTTTATTTTTACCCTTAACTTAGAAGAAATGGAGAAAGAAATAGTGCTAGATATAAAAAATAGTCATTTGGGGCTAGAAATATTGCGGAAAAACGTGTAATTCTTCGAGCAGGCGGGCCGACTCCATCATTGAAAATTAAAGTTGGAACTCGAACATTCCAGATAAGATGGAATGAACAGATTGATTGGCTTTGTTTAAGTAGCGTCACAGAGAAACTCTACTGCTGGCCATGTGTGTTGTTTCAACCAAAGGCTAATCAGTCGGGACAGATGGAGGCTATAATGATTACAAAAACATGCTGAGTGTAAACATCACAGTAAATCAGTGAGTCATTTAAGTAGTTATAAAAGCTTGAAAACTTTCGCACTGTACGCTATTGTGACAGCTATTAGTGAGTTTGCTAAACTGGAAAAAGAACGGCATAACAAAGCAGCTGAAGAAAATAGACAATATTTAAATAGTTAATAAATGCAGTGTTATACCTTTGTAAACAAGAGTTGCCTTTACGTGAACATGATGAAGGAAGTAACAGCCTTAATAGAGGAAATTACCGTGAACTATTGCAATACTTTGCTAAAATCGACAATGTGTTTGCTTCTAGAATTTCTATTAAAGAGGGGTCGAAACAGTTTTCAGGAGTCTCAAACACGATACAAAATGACTTAATACAAGCGATTGGAAATGTCATCTCTGATAAAATTAGAAGCGAAGTTGATAAAGCTCCGTTTATGTCTGTCAAACCGACGAAACTACAGACTGTGCAATTAATGCCCAACAATCGATCATAATAAGATATGTATATGAAGACAAAATATGTGAACGATTTCTTGGGTTCTATGAAGTAAGTGATGATAACAGTGCTGATGTGATCGCAACTGCGTTGACCTCCTTCAGTAGCGTAACAGATAAATTAATGAGCCAGACTTACGACGGAGCAGCTGTAATGGTGGGAACGGTAAACGGAGTACAGAGCAAGCTAAGGGATAAAGGATTTAAACACGTGCACTTCATTCCCTTTTATGCGCATAAACTTAACTTAATCTTGAGTAAAAGTGCCGAGAAGGTGAGTGGAGTAAAAATAATTTTTTTCATTTACACGCATTTAGTAACTTTACATCTTATAGTATCGAACGGAAAAGCATTTTCAGACAATTTAATGTCAGTATTCCATCACTGTGCGAAACAATATAAAAAACTGAGTCATCCATAAAACTATTGCATGAAAACTTGAAAAATGGTTTCACAAGTATTCTAGACTCTAGTGAAAAGTGGGATGAAGATACACTTTGTCAAACAGACCATCTATTGGCAAAGTTGAATGATTTCACATTCATGTTTTTCATTAATTGCTTTCATAACATACTTTATCAGACTGGGAAAGTCTTTGATATCGTAGTGTAAGCTACTCGACATAAAAGCATGGTCAGAGTAAACTAAATGACTTCATTCATTGTGTTGAAGGTTATCGTAAGGACGAACATGATGATAAATGTTCTGCACGATACAGCTGCTGTCATTGAATAGGCAGATGAGTCCGAACCTCCTCCTAGAAAACGAGTCAGAGGTGCACAAATTAATTACAAAACTATTTATTTTGAAATAATTGATAACATTCTAATGTCCTTGCGAGAGAGATTTTCTGGTATTCAGGAGTATGCATTTTTTTAATTACTAGACGTTAATAAGTTTGAAGAGTTTGCTAACTCATTTCCCATGCAACATGTGGACTGTCTAGAAAACAAGTATCCCTGTATTTTTAACCGTAAGAGCTTAGTGAGCGAGCTAAAATATATGTATATTGACAGTGATTTCAAAAAGTGCAACTCAATCAACTCCATTTTAGAATTACTGTATAAATTGGAGTTTACTTCCGCTATGTCGGAATCCCTTAAACTAATTAATCTAGTGCCGACCATTCCCTTAACATCAGTCACTAATGAGAGAAGTTTCTAAACGTTGGATATAATCTGCTCATATCTGAGAAGCACAATGGCCCAAGAGTGGCTGTCTTCACTGGCTCGTATTTTCATTTTGAACGACTTGGACAAGAAGAAGGAGCTGCACGACTTGATATTATACGAGTTCGCCATCAAACTAAGACGACTGGAGTTCATGTATAAATGAAGTGAGTAATGTTTATATTCAAACTATATTTCTGTCTTATTGTTAAATTATAAGTGCACATATAAGTCTTCAGTGTGCATTACGTCTCTTACCTTCTTTTATACATGTGTCTTATGCGAATTCCGTGATGAGCCCGAGTGACGCTGATGACCTGGAGTCACCTCTGATATATATATATATATATATATATATATATATATATATATATATATATATATATATATATATATATATATATATATATATATATATATCGCCTATAATTGCATAATTTAATTTTAAAAAACAAAAAAATTGCAATTTATGAAAACAAATTCACATAAATGAGCAAATATATCCTCATTTTCTTTACCAATTTCCTTCAAAACCAAATAAAAACAACACTTAAACTGTAAACTTCTACCCTATATGCATCTCTTCCCCTTTCAACAGAAAAACAACACACACTTTCTTCACCCCGAGGCCATACATCTCCCTACAAGTATCATGTTTAAGTCTAATAATGGAATTACTGACGCCAAGCGACCTTTTCCTATTCATTCCCCTCCTACTCAACCTCTTCGCACCCCCTTGCGGGAGGGCGTTAAAACACCGGCCTATGGACGACCCTTCCCCGAATCAGGCGACCAAACCTTTTACAAGAACGATTCAATGAGGCGGAAGAAAAAAGAGATACACCCATTTCCTAATGGAATTATCCGCGGTCATTGTTTAATTCCCGTTAGATTTTCCATTGCCGAAGAGATGGTCAAGAGGCCCCTGTCTTTGTAATGGAACTTCTACGATACTAATGGCGTTGAAGTAGGAAAAGCATTTAGCATCGGCCATTAGAAGTTCGCCGGTTCACTTCAAGATTCCCTTTTCTCCCCCTCATTTTCTCTAAGTCTTGATATATTTTCGTTATAACATAATTGGTTTACTGAACTGACCCCCTCCCACTCTCCCCCCTCAATAACTCAAAAGTTTAGGCGAATAAAATAGTTTATAAAGAGCACAGAACAAAATTACTGCGATTTTAATTTTTAAATAATGGATAAAATAAAGGATATATAAAAATATATTTTCAGGAGTAATATCAATAAACACAATTGAACTTCGTATAGAATGCTAAGGGAAATATTAATTTGTATTGGAAAGGTCTTCATTGTAAAATTTGTATTGGAAAGGTCTTCATTGTAAAATTTGTATTGGAAAGGTCTTCATTGTAAAATTTGTATTGGAAAGGTCTTCATTGTAAAATTTGTATTGGAAAGGTCTTCATTGTAAAATTTGTATTGGATAGATCTTCATTGTAAAATTTGTATTGGAAAGGTCTTCATTGTAAACTTTGTATTGGAAAGGTCTTCATTGTAAACTTTGTATTGGAAAGGTCTTCATTGTAAAATTTGTATTGGAAAGGTCTTCATTGTAAAATTTTTATTGGAAAGGTCTTCATTGTAAAATTTGTATTGGAAAGGTCTTCATTGTAAAATTTGTATTGGAAAGGTCGTCATTGTAAACTTTGTATTGGAAAGGTCTTTATTGTAAAATTTGTATTGGAAAGGTCTTCATTGTAAAATTTGTATTGGAAAGGTCTTCGTTGTAAAATTTGTATTAGAAAGGTCTTCATTGTAAAATTTGTATTGGAAAGGTCTCCATTGTAAGATTTGTATTTTTAAGGATCTTCATTGTAAAATTTGTAACTTAATTTAGACGAGAAATTAAATACATTAAATTTCAAAAGATGAACCACATATGTTAGGAATGAAAAATAAGGTCAATACACCTAAGTCACGTGCTCTTCATTGTTCCTACTTATTTCTATATGACCTTCAAAACTTTTAATAATTCCAGAACTAACTTTGGGAAGACCGAATAATTACGATATTATTGCTAAAAAAAAACTGAAAAGTAAACAGATTACCAAATGACCAACCGACCTACGGACTGACATGTCACTTATAGAGCCGCGTGCCACACGCGACTAATCATATCTTTTGTGAAAATTAACACCTAGATAGCAAAGTGTTCTATCCACGTGCTTGTTCAAGGACTTTTAGACTAATATATACTTGAATAGTAGCAAGAACATATCAACATTCTTGATAATAGATACGAACCTTCAGAGATAATCCCCAATTAAATTCTTAATTAAATGTTTTGCGCTTACGTTCAATAGCAGACGAAGAAGCACCTCCTGGCAAGGGGATGAATGACCCAGCAAGGACACTATTCCTACTACAAGTGAAACCTAGCGTAGCTGCGTGCCCTCCCGACCCTAGTATTCGAATAGAAATCTGGGCGCGCTCTCACGGGTCGTCTTCCCCCCCTCCTTTTTTTAATCTCCCACATTCTTTTTCGCGCCTGCTTAGACCCAGCAAACGGTGAAAGAAAGCCTTAAATGCGCCCCTCCCCCCTTTCAACAAAAAGACGAAAGGTAGATGAAGTAATCAACCGCAATGATGATTGATTTATCTGCAATAAATTAACAAAGATCAACGATCTCATCAACATACATAATGTCCTTCGCTAACAATAATCGTTTATTCAAATATCTTTTACGCTCACGGCTTGACGGAATATTCGTCTATGAGCAACTAAACTCATATGTATCGAAAATAAAAAGGCTAAAAATCATAAATAAAACAGTAAAGTTTTAATCAATTGACTCAACATTGAAAAACAATGAATGATAAAGAGAAAATAATGCTGGACCTTTGATCAGTCTCGAAAATTGAGGATATCTGATAATAAATAAGGGCAGAACTTAACTAAAAATATTATTAAAAATAAATATAATTCAATGAGCAAAATTATTAAACGCAATGTAAAAAACTTAGATTAAATTTTTTTTGGTAAGATTTGGAATGTATCTTAATCACGCAAGAAATTCGAATCACATTCTCATAGAAAGGAAAAAAAATATTTATGCAACCTTACAAATCTAAACACTAGTTAAGAAACCACGATAATTTTGCCTTCGATATTTGCACATACTCATATTTAGGGTGAAGTGAACAAAAAATATGCTACATTTATAAGTGCAAATGAAATCAATGTAATAATTCGTTATCCTCTGGAAATTTCTAAGATTTTTTAAGAAGTGAACTATATACATATAATCAGTGTTCATTTTTTTTTTACGCTTCAATTGAGTCATTATATATATATATATATATATATATATATATATATATATATATATATATATATATATATATATATATATATATACAATAGCGGCCTTAATGATTCCAAATAATAGTAATTAATGCATGATAAATTACAGATAAAAAATAAGTGTGGCTATAAGTTGTACATGTACATTGTACATTTTAGGACGGATGAAACTGCGTTACCTGCAAAAGAGAATTTTTATTCCAAAAGTTTGGTGGTAAAATGATCCGGATGGCATAATTCGATTACTTTTATCTTTGACACAACCGACTAATATAGGGAAGTAACTTATCTATGAATTCTTAACACTTTCAGTCAGTCATTACCTCATCAAGTTAAGTTCCGAGCAGCAAACATGCCTTAGGGACACACAACACCTTACTACATCAGGAGAAGTGTCTCCAGGAAGACAGTATCACGGCGCCTGTCGGAAAGATCTTTAAAATCAGACACCAACCAGCAGTCAAGCCATTGATGACCCATGCGAACAAGAAAGCTTGATTATCCTTTCCCACTAAGCACGCTCTATGGACAGAAGACCAATGTTTCAAAGTACTCTTCAGCGATGATCGAAGTACAATTTGTTTGGTTCAGATCGCACGAGGTTAGTCCGTCAAACACCTGGCGAAAGATTTTCCATGAACAGCGTGAAGAGCAGCGACAAATTTGATGGAGGAAGCGCTATGCTATGGGCCATAAATTCGGTGGAAGATACTGGCCTACTTGTCCACTTGCAGGTCAGAGTGAATGCTAAAGTGTATAAAGAAATTCTGCTAGCACATGCTGTGACTCATATGAGAGCCTCCTCTGCCCAAGCTATCATTTTTATACAGGATAATGCACCTTGCCAGACGACAAAGTTGGTGAAGAATTTCCTGGATCAGGAGGAAGTAAGTGCCATGGACTGACCAGAGCCCAGACTTCAATCCGTTTGAGAATTTGTGGATGACGCGAAGAGAGAAGAAATAAGAAGAGAAACCCAAGCAATGTCGAAGAACTTTTGTAAATATTACAAAAGGAATGGAGAAAAATAATACAAGAAGAATGCGTTCGATAAGTGCCCTCCTGTCGAAGAATATGTCAGTGCGTAATTGATAGTGAAGGTCTACATACCAAGTACTAATTATTGTAACAACAGAAAATTATATGTTGAGTAACTCATATACGTCTCATATACGTCCGTTGTGTTATCTGTCCAGATAATTTTGACCACTATATTTCTGAATGAAAATTACTCATTTACACGTAATTTGCAGTTTAATTCGTCTTAACATGTACAATGTACATGTACAATTTATAACCATGCTTATTTTATATCTGTACTTTATCATGCATAACTTACCATTATTTGGTTTGAAGCTACTGTAAATTTTGGATAGAAACTTAAGTGTCCGAGTCATTATGGTCGCTACTGTCGCTATATATCATCCTAACGTCCTCTAAAACCTAAATAATATTGAGAGAATAAAAGAATCTTAATACTTTTGGCTGAGCTAAATGTTTGTACTAATTTTCTATGTTAAGCAAATAATATAATGTGTTTTTTTTACATTTAAAGCAGTAATTTCTGTGCTTTTATATTCCTATACCTACCTGCAAGATACTTTTATGTGTAAAAGTTATGAATAATTTATGGGTGGTTTAATAACTCGTAAATAAGATTTTGTTTTCTTGGGTGAGGCAAATTATCACCAGTCCCTAGTTTCTTGTTAAATTAAAGGAAAGATAGTGGTCTTTGTCTCCGGCCCCAGCCTGGTATCATTGTTTTTAAAACAATTAGAGAAGTGTTGAATTAAATTTGTGTACGTATTGGATTAAATATGCATGTAAAAGATTAGAAATCAGACTATTATATACGAGGGGAGGTCAATAAGCTTTGCGAATCGGTAGGGCAAAACAGAGGAAGGGGGATGGCTGTTTGTGGGGGTGTTAGGACAAGTTATGACAAGTTAGGACCTGCAGCCGCACACTCCTGCCTCTTTTATTTAAGAAGCAGTAGCTGATCGCAGATCCTCAGTCACATTTTTCAACAATGGAGAAGGTTGAGCACCGCGCAGGGATCAAACTTTTCACCAAGGAAGGCAAAAATGCAAAAGAGATCCATGAACTCATGGTTGCAGTGTACACCGACACCGCCCCTTCCTATGAAACTATTGCTTGCTGGAATAGGGAGGTCCTGCATGGTCGTGAGTCCCTCGAAGATGACCCCCGTCCAGCACGCCCGTCAGACGTGACCAACGAGGACAATGTGGCCCGTGTGGAGAGGATGATTCTCGAAAATCGACGGGTAAAGGTCGAAGAAATCGAGTGAGAACTTGGCATATCACATGGAAGTGGTATCAACATCATCCACGACAATTTAGCTATGACCAAGGTCTCTGCCCTTTGGGTCCCTAGAAACCTCACGCTCCATGATCGACTTCAACTTCGTCAAAGTTTGGAGGAGCTAATGCTCCTATACAACCAAGACCCAGCGGGATTCGAGTTACGCATAGTGACAGGTGATGAAACGTGGGTCCATCAAATAGGATCACCGGGCAACTACTTTTTATTCCGCCAGCTCAAGGCTGCACTGCGTGGACGCCGGTTTGGGGACGATGAAGATGTCCAACTCGCCGTCCAGGAGTGGATTGAACAGCAGTCGGGAGATTTCTGGTTTTCGGGAATTCGAAGCCTCAGAGACAAGTGGCGCAAGTGCATTGAAGTCGTGGGTAGTTATATTGAAAAATAATAAAACCCTTTTCCTCATATCTCGTTTCCTTATATCCGAATTGCAAAACTTATTGACTGCCCCTCGTATATCTCGTTAGTGAGGAAAGTTTTCTTCCTGTTCCAAACCTTACTCTTTTGATATATTTATTTTTTTACAAGCAATTATCCCCATATTACTGAGCTATATTTTCTACTACTCTTTAACATTTTCTTTCTACTCTCCACACTTCTAAAAATCTCCCTCAAGAACGTCAGAATAAAACTCAAATTCAAGACAAAAATAAGTCTTCATTTTTGAAGTTTGATACGATTGCTGAAATAAGCTGGAATGGAATAGCTGGCCACCCAAAATAACAGCTTACTCCTATATCAGAGAGGAGCACAAAAGGAAACAAAATTGTGGTTTACCACTTTATTCTTTATTACCCTAATGCATAAAGAGCGGTTTCCTAACTCGATTTAGCTCACCTCGTTAACTGCATTTTCCATACAATTGAATACGAAACTGCAGCCTAAATTCTTTTGTATTAAGGACGGCCTCTCGGCTTGTTTCCGCTCAGATTCTGGCTTGTTTCTGAAGAGTAGCATAACTCGGCCGGCAGTCGGCTTAATGAGGAATTAGAATTCGTTTATCATAGCAAATTAGGATTTATTGCCAATAGATTTCCAGTTATTTGGTTTTATTCTTTTTGTGCTTCCGTTTTTATTTCGCTTTTATTGATGGCCAGGAAGTCTGCGTGGTCCTTTTTTTTTGTCGCTATTTTCCTCGCTATTAGGGTAGCCTGTACATGCTGTATCTCCCGGAGCAGCATTTTATACAGTGTTTTTCACACTGGTGGTGGTGGTGGTGCTGAAGAAGAATGATGAAGATCTCGTGGACAGCAAGAATAACGATCGAAGCAGTTTTGCAAATGGTAGGAGTGAAGAGAGAATTGATGAAGATGGTGAGAGGAAGACAGTTGAGATTCTTCGGTCAGGTGATGAGAAGAGAAGGTTTGGAAAATTTGGTTGTAACTGGAATGGTGGAGGGAAGGAGGGGGAAGAGGAAGGCCGAGGGAAAAATACATGGACGGAGTGGTGAAGTTGATGGGAGGCGGAGCGTCGTGCGAGCAGTTCATCAGAGCTACGCGGGACAAAGGAAGATGGACGTCCTTAGTTGCCGACGTCCTGGAGGATATGGTAAGCGGTAAGTAAGGTAAGTTTCACACTGCCATAATCTCCAGAACAGTTCTATATTTTTTATAATATGTGAACATTTAATTTGACGATTTGTTAGGAAAATTTGGTAACCCAACTAGAGTAAATATATTATGAATTTAGAAAATTTTATCATTAATTGGTTAAAGAAAGCGAAAACCAACGAGTGGATTGACTAAAATATTATAAAGAAGGTTCTTAAAGAACGTATGGGGTAGAATCGGGTTTTTTTTTCATTTTCATGTAGATCATCTAAATAATAATATTCCCATTACTAGAGTTATGTACCTTCAACTCGTTTCACCTTCCTAACTTCACCACAATTCTAAAAATCTATTCTCAAATTTATATGCCCCTATTGCCTTCATGGATTTCATTATTTTGATAGGAGAAAAAATAAATTACGTGTTTTGAAATATTAACAAGCTCTTAGTCCATTTTTTCCATTTGTTTCACTGTTCTGTGTTTTACCAAGCTGAACATAGCCACCTTAAGACTAATGGAGTTAACGAGGAGCACATTTATCAGCTAAATTTATCCTCATGTGCTATAAAAGAAGTACAGTTTATGAAAAGATAGATTGTGCTATGTTCCTAGATAACTCTGGCCTCTGCAAAGACTCCGCCCAGTTGCGTTAACTCATGTAGTTAGCTTGTTATCCTCTGAACGAAGGTTAGGGGTAAAATGTAGCTAGTTTTTAAGGTTACGGTGTTAGTTGAAAGGTGGTTAGTTTTTATATATTTTATTTAAATTATTCGTGATGGTTTGTTTTATAAGTCTAGGTTTCGCGAAGGTAAGAACTAAAGTCACGCTAATTAACACATTACCCTTGAAATCTAACCACCATTTTCCTAAACACTAACCTTCACCCCGTAGAATAATTTTTGGAACGTACTACATTATAACACCTGTTTTATGGGGGTGCTCTAAAGAGGTGTTTTTTGTTTTCGCAGTCTAGTGTATACGACGTTTGTTTTCTATCTTAGAGGGACCGGGTTCGATGCCAAATGAGAGCGTACACAAAGGTCAGCGCACGTAGATATATGACCACCGATTGTTCGATAGGGTGTGTTTACCTCTACCGAGGTAGGTGGCTCTTATACAAGGGAGCACGCGCATAGCCGAACATAACACCGCTGTTATTTTTCCCCTGTCTTCACGGCGCAATATGCCAACTCTCTCCTCTATTCCGAGCACCCTGTCGATGGAGTACTAGTATTCCCATGCCATTAGGGGTTCTATGGTCGCTGGGTGCTGTCCCCCCCTCCCTTACCAAAGAGTTTCGTCACCTTTAGCCTACTTGGGAGCGGCTTTTAGTCTGATCTTTATGCGCATTTCATAATTCAGTCGTGGAAGTCCACAATGCTAGCGAAGGATGGTGCAACTAACTATTACTGGTATGAGGCATTTTATTGGGGGTCATTTTGAGTGAGGGAAGGGTAGCGTAGGGATTCAATGAGAGTCAGTGAAATATTGACGGTTTGTGCAAAAATATTTTAAATTCAAAGCTACTGCGCAATGTCTGCGCAACCTTTACTTTCATGCAGCTTACTAGCAGCCATTTCCAACAACAGAAAGTACCTACTTTTGTGTTGAGTATTTTATTAAATCTTATAATAAACTCAAGAATAATTTTTCATTTCTCCATCATACATATAATAATTACACTAGTAGGATTCAAACAAAAAACTAAGAGAAATTGAATAATTAAATAGGTTGTTTAAATGCATATAGCAGACGAACAGAATTTTGACTTGTATAAAAGGTCACCCCCTAAAAACGGGCCCCAACTTTCGATAAACCTCATTTCTTAATTTTCTGAAAAGATTGAATGAAACTTTGGTGATAACTAGTTTATTGTGTTTAAAAATATTATATCAAAACATGAGAATCTTTGGACTTTTCTTCTTTATTCTAGAGCACGTGTTCGAGATGACCTCTATTTAGCTCTGTGCATTTTTTGAGGCGCAGCACAAAGTTGTCCATGACGCGCTTACAAACCGACTGACTAATAGCTCTGATCTCCTCCCTGATGACTTCCTTGAGTTCCGTGATGGTCCTGGGTCTCCCTGCGTACACTCTGTCTTTAAGTTACCCCCAGAGAAAGAAATCTGGAGGCTAAGGTCTGAGCTGTGAGGTGCCACTCAAAATTAGTCTTGAGACTGATCACACAGATACCAAAGTTCTCTTTCAGCCAATCTCGGGACAGGTTTGAAGTGTGAGAACTTGCTCCATATTGCTAGAATCCGAACTTTCCCATAAGCAACGGAAACAGGGTCTGCAGCTCCCTCTTGGTGACTGTCACTGTTGCGCCAGATTCCTCGAAGAAGAATGGTCCGATGCTGCCTCTCGCTGAGATTGCAGTCCATATCGTGCACTTAGGGGAGTGTAGGGGCTTGGTGGCTACCTCGTTTGGTCTGGAAGTCCCCTAAAATACATTTGTCTTTGAGTTTACCTTTCCTCTAAGATGGAAGTAAGCTTTATCTGAAGTCCAAAGGAGGTTAAGGAAAGTTGGGGTTTCGTGAATCTTCTCCAGTATCTTGACTGCCATAGCCTTTCTCTGCTCCTTGTCTGAAGCTGTAAGGGTCTGCTTCGTCTGTATTATGTATGGGCAGGCCTTTATATCCATTACTAGCACTCTCCTGTAAGTCTTTCGAGATATACTAAGGGACTGACTTTGCTTGCGCACAGAGCGTTTTGGGCTCTGCTGAACTGACTCTCTCACGCTCTCGACCAGCTCAGCTTTACGCTTCCTGGGGCATCCTGAATGGCTTGGACGGTGGTCATTGGCTGGAATGAGGTTTTCCACTGTCCCATAGTTCTCGAAGTGGTCCACCTAATCCTGAATTCTACTTTTGGACGGGGCTTCTTCACATTCGAACTGATGTACGAAAGTGTCCTGCACTTTTTTGAACGAGCCTGTCTTGTAGTAATGTTTGACGCAGTATATTCCTTGCTGGAGCTCCCATTGAGATCTAGTTGTGTTCACAGGCGTTGCTTCTGTCGTGTCCTGCAAAGTAAGGGTGATTAGTGAATGAATGAAGGATATATCACAAAACGTGTGTGCAGGCCCGTTTTTTTTGGGGGGGTCACCCTGTATGCACAGCACCGTCACTAAAAATCAGACGCCTGCATTTCTATCTCAACATCTTTTGTATCTTTTGCCAGAGAAAATCTCAGATTTCCAAAATTGGTGGACGATAACCTTAATCTATAAGCTGTGTATTGGTAAGGGTTATACAAATTCGGATTAAAAAAAGGAAACTTATCGACATAAGCAATTTACTAGAAAAGTTGTGTCCAAAATAACTAAAAAAACAGCGGAAACAAACTTATATTGGAATATAACGATTAAATTATCAGTGGCAGCATTTGTACTCCTTCCTTTTTCTTCCCCAATTGGGACATGCAACTCCATCATACATTTAACCGAGACCTTTATTCTCGATGATTCTTTGACAACTCTTGCTACAGGAATAAACCAACTGTTGACACTCTTGCGAGATAATCTACTCCATTCATCTTGAAGAATTTCCTAGAGTTCTTGAGCTATTTTCGGATTCCTCGCTCTAGACTGAGTGGCTTGAAAACATTTTCAATGGGATTCAGGTCCGAAATCTGTGTAAGCAAATTCATGAGAGTGATGAATGAGCTCGTCGTCCAGGAAGGTATTCACCGACTTGACCGAATAACAACAATTAAATAAATCCGGAACAAATCTTGCTCTGATTACCAATTAATCAATCCAGAACAAATCTGGCCTAAACTTGGGCAAACATAGGGTAATTTAACGTTCTGATTACAATTAAATAAATCCGAAATAAATATGACCCGAACCTGGGTGAATGTGAGGCAATTTAACGCTCTGATTACCAATTAATCAATCCAGAACAAATCTGGCATAAACTTGGGCAAACATAGGGTAACTTAACGTTCTGATTACAATTAAATAAATCCGAAATAAATATGACCCAAACCTGGGTAAATGTGAGGCAATTTAACGCTCTGATTACCAATTAATCAATCCAGAACAAATCTGGCCCAAACTTGGCAAACATAGGGTAATTTAACGTTCTGATTACCAATAAAATTAATCTGGAACAAATCAGTCACAAATTTGGGCAAATATGGGGGTAAGTTAACGTTTTGATTACTAACTAAATATATCTTGAACAAATTTACGTCAAACTTGAGCAAATATGGAGCAATTTAAAGCTCCGACAGCCAATTAAATAAATCTGAAAGAAATCTGGCCCCGACTTGAGTAAATGCGCGGTAATTTTACTATCTGATTATATTTAAATAAATCTAGAACAAATCTGGCCCAAACTTGGACAAATAAAGGGTAATTTAACGTGCTGAATACCAATTGAACAATCTGGCATAAGTCTGGCAAAGAACTCAGACGCACTTGGTACAGTGATGTGGGAAATTAGACTCGCAAAGAGACAGCTCAGGTAAAAACTTTTCACTTATGAGGAAAGTTAAGATTCTCCAGGATTTTGTTCCCCTCCCTACAGTTTTGGGAAAGTAAGGCGCTCCTTTTCTTCTATATAAACTAATGCATTCTGGCTTCTTGTTCATTCCTTGAAAAGGTCTTGGCAAATAAAGACGAAAACGGTCGGAATTTACTTTCCTTTTTCCTTGTTTTCTTTTTAGTCGCGTACGAGTATAGTCGCGGGGAACTCTACATCTCCCTATTTCGGTCGGTCCTTTTTGCTTGTCCCTTTTTTGCTGTCTTTTGTTTTTTGTAATAATACTGTAACTATTCAGCCTATTTTCCATTCTCTTTCGAATGATATAATTGCCAAGTCCTCCCAAGGTTAGCCCTGGAAATATATATTTTTTGCAATAACATCATAACTATTCGGCTGATTCTAGCAAAATTTGAAACCCTTATGTTGTTTTATATTCTCTTTCGAACGATATATGTGCCAAAGTCCTCCCAAGGTTACCCCTAGAATTTTATTTTGGAGGAAATAACATCATAAAGATTCAGTCGATTTTAACGAAATTTGAAGCCCTTATGTTGTTTTAAATTCTCTTTCGAATGATATAATTGACAAAGTCCTCCCAAGGTTAGCCCGGGAATTATTTTGTTTTGGAAATAACATCATAACCGGCGGATTCTAACGAAATTTGAAACCTTTATGTTGTTTTACATTTTCTCTCGAATGATATAACTGCCAAAGTTCTCCCTTGGTTAGCCGGGGAATTAATTTCTTTTTCATCGGCATCCTAACTTTTCGGCTGATTCTAACGAAATTTGAAACCCTTATGTTGTTTTACATTCTCTTTCGAGTAATAAAATTTCCAAGGTCCTCTCAAGGTTAGTCCAGGAAAATTAGAATGTTTTTAAGATCGTAAGGTCATAAATCAGGATATTTAAGAGCACGCGACTTTTTGGTCAGCATACCTTGTTTTATTTTACATAATTCTGACTTACGTGCTACTAAGTGAGTTCTTACTCATAGTGTACAAATATGGCGCTAATCGTTATAGAATATTAAAATTACTTAAATAAATATCGTATTCTCAGAAATTGTGCAAATTCTACAAAGTCGAACGAATGTTCGCATAAATCTACGTGCATCCAGCGCCGCATTTAACTCTTCTCCTCAAGATAATTACATCGTAATTAGGATTATAAGACTAATTAGTAGTAAGCAAATAGGTTTTTATTTAGCGTTCTTTAAGAATAGAGACCTTAACAGAGCCCTTGGCCGTCGGCTGGGTAAGGAAAGGCTAGGATGAGATGTGTGCTCGAAGCCCTCTTGAAGGCAGCGAGGGAGAAGCAGGAAAGAATGGCATGGGGCAGGGCGTTCCACACTCTCGGACCACAGACTGGGAAAGCGTGGGTGAGTTTGCTGGCGAGGGGCAGCGCAGGATTAAAGTCCTCGCGCGTAGTTGAACGATATATATATATATATATATATATATATATATATATATATATATATATATATATATATATATATATATATATATATATATATATAGAGAGAGAGAGAGAGAGAGAGAGAGAGAGAGAGATCATCGGATCCACCAAAGACACCCAAAGAAGTGGTGGGTGCTATAGCGGGGTATCGCCCCCTGCAACAACTGAAACTTGAAGGAACGGCTCGACTTTCCTGCCAAGAATACACTCCGTAAGGGTCGCTATATATATGGAGCAGCATGCTGCGGCTGACATCTGGAGGATTGCGACTACTCTCGGCCTTAACGTTCGCTGGTAAAGCTGTGTTCATATACAGGGTGGGTCGGAAGTCTTGTCACCTCGTTTTAATATTGTGACAATACTTTTGATCATCTGAAATAGAGAATTAAAACAATATTTACAGGGTGTGACCTGACTTTCGCACCACCCTATACATATCTTCCACACATTTTCCCTTCCTCTCTTTTCATCACTTTCTTTACATAAATTTTTCTATTAAATTTCTAGGGAAGATGCCCTTGTTGGTTTTCGCTCTTAATAAAACACCCCGTAAATCATTTGCATTTAATATTCAACTTTTTTTACATTTCTCTTTCAAACTATTTGGGGGAGAAAAAATAATGATGGAGTTACAATTAATACCTTCTTCGGGTAGAGTATGGCAAGTATTACTTTAAGATTGTTAATTTTTAACGTTAAAATTTATTAAAATTTCGTAATTAATAGGTGAAAGATAAATTAATTGAGCTTTTTACTGTTCTGTCAAGATTTTTTCTAATGAGGGACGATTTACTTTACTTATGTATTGGGAAACTAAACTAATCCAACGAGGGAATGATTTTTCGATATGAAGAGAATATAATTATTTGTTGAATAAATAAAGTGAAACCAACGATAGCATTGCCAGAAAGTTTTATATTCTGTTCACAAAAAGTGGTAAAGTTAATTGAAATGAAAGCATGCGAAAGGTAGACAGCCCTTGTGGGAAAAGACTGGCACGCAACTCTCCTGATATAAGCGCAGTTCCAAGGCGAAATAATAGGAAAATAAATAGATAAAATTGCTATTTATTTTTATTCTTTTTTATTTTGTTCTTGTGAGTTATTATTTTTAATATTTCATATTTTTAAACCTAGAGTTTCTAGAGTTAGGAACGCAAAACTCTATAAACAAATAGTCAATAATCAAAAGAGGAAGACAGGACGTGGCCCCAGCATGTTTAAAATTCGTTCAAAACATGTTTGCAGTGAAAAAAGAATTCATCCTAAGCGCGTTGATTCCAAATAACTTGGTCGTGAGATGAAACAAAATTGTTGTTTACAAATAGTGTTAAATTTCTGTTACAACTGGTATTTGTTCACACAGTGTAGGGAGAGGGGAGTAATTCTATTATGTCAATGAGTGAGAAATGAATGGTCTAGTAATCATATTTTTGGCGAGTTTCTCGTCTCAATAAATAACCCGAAATCGGCAGCTTTCGTTTAAGTTTTCGCATTGGCGGTGAGAGCAAAAAACCTCTCCAATCTGCTTGGTTTCAAGCGAGGCTTCGAACTAAAGCTTTTCCGAATTGTCAGAGCTGAATTACGGAAAGAGATGGATGAATCTCTTGTCTGCCCTCCAGCCAAACCTTTTATCCAGTCATCTTAACCTTTTATTAAGAAATTAAGGTGTAATTTCTTCCATTATTTTCTTATAAGAACACTAATCATGTTCATCGTTGAGAAAGGGAAGGGTCAGAAGGTTAGATGATTGTATTGAAATAGCCTCTAAGCCACGAGTAAATTAAGTCGAAAGTAGTGGAAGGAAGATAAGTGGCCTAAAGTCTTTTTAGTTTAAAAATAGAGAGAAAAAAGAAGGATTTAGTTTACAATCGGATTTACGAAAAACAGCTAAAATTTAGTTTGCATTTCCAGATATTAACATTACATTAGGTCTTTAAAAAAGCGATTAAACTTTTCCATTTCGTTCTCAGCGCAGAGTTTCTTGATTAGGGAAAAGGGCCTTTAATTCTTACAAATGCAGTGACGTAGATATTCTCTGGGCTTTTTTTTTTTTATTTCAGGCTTCGAACTTTTAAAAGATAAAAGCACCACAGTATCCATTAAGCTCGTGGAATTACCGAAAAATTAAGATCAATTTCACTAAAGTTTTCTCTAATTACGAAAGTCTAACAAAAAGACGAGAATTTAATGCCAAAAGTTTGAAAGGGAAATGAAAGGCAAAGAAAGGTGTTCCCAGCGTAGAAGCATTTCTTTAATGAGCTGATTGCACAAACCATTATCGGAGAGACAATTTATCGCTTAAGCGACAGCTCCTTAACTGAAAGGAATAATCGGATTTTTTTTTTACCTGCCTTTCTGTAAAATATTCAGGCATCCCATAAAATTTTTTTGGCCTAATTTTAATTAGTTTATAAAATTTTAGGCGAAAAATAATAAGATGACTTAATACCTAAGTGCTTGGTGACAGGCAGCTTCTATTGCTTCAAACATATATATATATATATATATATATATATATATATATATATATATATATATATATATATATATATATATATATATATATATATATTCTAAAATGTATATATGTATTCTAATAGATTGCGTGATTGCAATTATAAATGTTCATAAGGTATAATGTTCACTACGTGTGTATCCATTTACCTCGTATTTTTGTCAACTGTACCTGGAGTTCTTTTATAGGTTGTCAATAGTAACAGATTGTACAATAATTTTATATTATAATATCAATAGCTCCTTTTGGTTAGGGAATTCCAGTCAAAATTTCTTGCTTGTGCGCAATGTCTAGTTCTATAATATTCATGAGAACCATAGCTTAAAAATTCTAATTGCCAACTAAACTACCAGAAATGAAAAGAATATACCACTCGCCCCAAATACCACACGTTATGACCAATTAAAATAAATGATTAATGGCAAGCAGAATATGGCATTCGTCAAGTGCTTATTTATAAGACATCTCGCGCATCATTTTAGGCCACGCAGCGTAAGTGGAGCTTCACATTTTATGCCCTATCTCTTCAGTGAGGCTTTTTTGCACCTGTATCCATCTGATTACTTCAAATGGATCTCGTCATCGGCAAGCGCATTACTATACCATCCGCTATTTCCCGCGTAATATTCTCCCAAATTTGGTTACGATTGAGAGGAATTTGCATTTATTGGTAATATATTAGCAGCCATTTACCTTCATCAAACGATACGGCCGCCAGAAATGGTGCGTCCCTATGACTCAAAGATCGGAGAGCCTCTATGAAGGCATCAGAAAAAGTGAAGTTTGTGAAGAGAGGTCTTAATAGCCCAATTTTGCTAAAACGGAAAGCTCATATGACGCCTTCAAATACCAGTCATCTCTCCAAATGCGAAAAGAAATTTTTACGACCTCAACCATTGATGTTTAGGTACATCTCGAAGGCAATAAACTCATCTGGCGCGTTATAAACCATAGACGTGTCAGTGTGAAAGCATATATATATATATAAATATATATATATATATATATATATATATATATATATATATATATATATATATATATATATATATATATATATATATATATATATCTGGAGTGAAAAGTTTAGTCATAGGATGGAATTTCGATCCGGATCCACTTGATGGCAGTTGCCATTCTCGCTAGCTACACCTGGTTCGGATTCTACATTAAACTGTAGGGATGGAACTGTGCGAAATACCATTATTAACACCATCAATATCAATTTGTCAGTATTATTACTATTATTGATGTTACTATTATAATTACTTCTTCCTTCATCTACACGTTACTTTATTCATAAAATACCATTTTAATATTCCGAAAAACGATCTTCATAACATTATAGATACGAACAATTTTTAACATAATTTTTGTTAATTTCAAAACTACAATAGTTTTGTTCTATCACGTCGGGTTTTTTTTGTGCAGTTTACTCTCTGAATAACCACAATTGTTTTTCTTTGTCCGTAAGTAATAGGAATGGTCAGTTGGTTATTTTTATCATTTTTTTAATCATTTTAATGTTAATCAAAATAGTAAAAGGAAAAAATAGCTAAGTTAGCTATTTTATTAATTAATTTTATTAACACTTTGAATGCGACTCGTAGAAGAAGAACTATTAGCAAACGGCGACTTCTTGTAACTTGTGTATTAAGTTACACGTGAGAAAGTGCGGTGTTTATGTGCCGCTCTATATAAGTGATTAGTATGGTATTCTGCAAACCATGCATAAAAGTCTGTATACAAGGGGTTACCAGACCTTATGTAGAGGGTGTTTTTTAAGCTTGTGATTGTTCAACTGATTTTTTCAGATCACGTCTGCCTCTGCTACTTCTCATCGTAAGTGCCTCAACAGCACGCGCTCCTTATGTTATATCTGTGGCAGTTTCATTATTCCAAGTTATAGGGAAAACATCAGCGCATTTGTCAAGCAAGCCTCTTTTGCATATTTTAAAGTAAAAATTGCTCATCAAAACAAGTTTTGGACCCCTCACAAGGTGGGCAAGCAGTGTGTCGAGAGTTTATAGATGTGGACCATGGGAACATGTAATAAGTTGGCAATTAGTATTTTATGATTTGGCGAGATCATAAAAATCACTGCACAAACTGTTACTTTTGTCTAGTGATAATTTCAGGAAACACCAAGAAAACGTAAAATCGAGTATCCTATTGTAACATCAGCCCTACGTCCAGTGCCTCATTCAGCTGAACTCTGAGTGCTAGTTTTCTTTCAACTACCCTCTCTTGAAGATCTAGATCCTGATGAAGAACTCGGTGACAACAGTGATGTAAATTTTGAAATTAAAGATAACTATGCTCGTAGGATATTTCATCAGCGTCAGTTGAATGATTCGAAGGGAGATTCAAGACTAAATCAGAAAAACTTGCTTGAGAAATGGACGAAGGTATCATACTATCGATCCAGAGAAACAGCATTTCTGCAGTATTTTCAAAGTGGCGGTAGCTTTTTGTATTGTCATAATATACAGGGTTTACTGGAGGAATTGGAATTTCCTAGCTATAACTCAACTGAATGGCAACTGTTTATCGATAGCTTAAAGCTGAGCTTAAAGTCTGTCCTCCTCCACAATGGCAATTTATATGGTGCAGTCACAGTTGGGTATTAATTTGGTCTTCATGAAGAATATGGAGACATAAAGAGAGTCGTCGAGTTGTTGCAATATTACAAACACAATTGAATCATCTTTGTTGACCTTAAAATGGTATGCTTCCTTCTTGGTCAGCAAAGTGGGTACACGAAGTATCCCTGCTTTCTCTGCATGTGGCACAGCAAAGCTCGAGAGAAGCACTGGGTAGAGAGGAATTGGCCTCGATGATCAGACCTCAAACCTGATTAGTTCAAAATTATACATGATACAATTGTTGACAGAGAAAATTATATCCCCATCTCTGTACATCAAACTGGGACTCTTGAAGCAATTCATTAAAGCATTACCAACTGAAAGCGACTCTACCTTCCTTTGGCATTTCCTGGCCTGTCAATTGAAAAAAAATTAAAGCACGTGTGTTTGATAGCCTATAGATTCCACAGCTCATCAAAGATGAACATTTAACCGAGATAATGTTAGAACTCGAAAAAAATGCTTGGATATCATTCAAAGGCTTTGTCCAGAACGTTTTTGGAAATATACAAGCTAAGAATTATCCTGAAATTGTCCACACACTAAAGTCCCAGAAATCTTTGGTGAATTCAGCCATGAGCAAGTTGAACGATTATATTAAGATTTGAAGGTCATGGAGGAATGGTATAAGGGCAGAAGGGATGTATATACGAGTATGCTATTTGAATACTGTTAAAGTATAAAGCGAAATTGTCCACATATTAAACGCTCCAAGAAAAGCTATAAGCGTACATTTTCCCTTTAACTACTTTGCCCACAAATTAACTTACAGTAAGAATATCATTTGCATGAACAGAATAAATTTCTAGAAACATTACAGTCAAGCAATGTTTTATTATTTTCCAGTGTATGAAAATTGTTAAAATATTCTATAAGATAAACACAAATTTGTTAGATGCGGTATTTTTATGGTTTTTTGATACAAAGCGAGGGTATCCTGCAGCTCAAAAGGTTGATGTGCTAAGAAAAGCTGGGGTCATTTTGGATTCAGAGGCCAAAAGTTAGTCAGAAAAAAGTGTCAAATCTATCTCCACAAAAAAATGTGTCCCTAGTGTTATTTAGCATTTAAAACATTGTAAAGAAATGGTACATCTTACTCAAGGCCAAATTAGTATGACCTCACTAAGCCATGTGCTTCCGGATCCTATGACCTCAATCTATCATATATGAGGCTGGACGTGCACCCAGTATTTCATTATATCACTTGTTTTCTTTATTAATTATTATCTTACCATAAATATTTTATAAATAATCTTTACAGATGAAAAATATTGCATTATTGAAGTCCCTAGAAATCTGCGGAATGCTGTTGTTTATAGCTGGCGCAATAAACCTATTCAGAAAACCATTATTTGTCAAAAGAAATATCCTGTTATTAGTTGGAATATCAGGGGATGGAAGGACTAATGTTTACTTCAACTCACAAAATTGATAAATGGAACTTGGGACTTTTTTTAAATCAATTAAAAGAAAATCTTTTGATTGATTGCGGCGTCTTTATTCTAGAAACGAATTCATACTGCAATAATATAATGTAACATCCCATAAAGCAGCGTTTACACAAACCTATTTTCATCAGACTGCGATGACCTTTATTGGTAAAATGACTGGACTGCTAGGTTGCCTGATTGCAATCCTATGAACCATTGCATTTGCAACACTATTAAAGAGCTGGTTTATAAAAACATTGAAAGGTAAAGGTTACTGAAAATCAGTTAAATGAAAGAATTGTCGATTATAAGAATAAATTAACGTTAACAGAAAGAAGAATGCGTTTGCTCTGTAGATAATTTCAACCTGCCCTTAACTGGAATTTCACTTATTAAACTATGAGACCCTTAGGATACACCTTTCCTTTGCTCACGCCTAGCAAAAAAAACAGACATAGAGCCTTCTTCTGTCTAACTTGGACATCATCTACATTCCAGAGATTAACAAAGTAAATATAATTCGTGATATAAGGACAGTGTTCAGATTATGAATGCGTAGGCTGCCTCCCCACTTTTTCCCCTTTTCTCTTAAAACCCACAATCCTAAATACATACACAAACTGTTTAATAAGAGTACGCACACAAAATATTGGTGAATACACAGTCTCCGCATATTTTTCTCGCACATAAATACCCAATCTCTCCATTCTTGAGACACAGAATACTATATTACATCAAGGAGGATAAGTCTTACATCCACCATCCATCCACCGAGGAAGGACTAAAATTCACCCACGTTTATGCAATTCAGTTCATGAAGCATTCATCGGTGGACTAAGACGCAATCAGACGGTCACAGTCTTGATCCTCCCCCTAAGTCCTCTTGTGATCCGCAAACCCATAACTTTACTAGTCTCGATTAACCAAGCAAGGACTTTAAATCACTAAAGTTCACTAATTTATTTCATCAATCATTTCTCAGAAATCACACTTCTCATCCACGATCTCAATTGATTTAATAAATTAAAGTATTATTTTCATAATCAAATAATGTTGCAAATTGCTTCTAATTTAATCTAGGTTTAAAGAAAGCGAATTTGAGTCTACTAGCCAAATTGCTGTAGAGAACTCTTGGCGAATAAGATAAAAAACCTGCATTGGTTTTTATAAGAGTTGGGTAGCAGCGCGTCAAGTGCAGAAACCTCACATGATCATCTCGTCATAAAGATGAGTGAATATAAAGCAGACACAATGAAAAGTTTAAAATTATGTTTCAACAGTTACTTTGCCACTCTTGTGCCTGGCGCAGGGATAGCGTGTGTATGATAAGATCATGTAGGCTGAAGCATTTCAGGGGAAAGGATATTAAAATATCTAATTCATGGTGACGAATGAAAGTGACAAAATCATTATAGAAGGATGCTTCAAGGAGAAAGATTGAAATAGGATTGTTCGTGAATCTATGGAGGTTCTCCTTTATGATGTAAGCATCTGCGATCGTTATTGCTTTTTCTTTTACTTGTGAGGCGAGACTCCAGGTGTGATAGACCAAGTATAGTTAGTCTCTTTCTCGGTCACCAATGAGGGGTTCTGGTTCTTCTGGTGGCGACTGATTCTCTTTTTTTTGCTTGAGGCATTACACGGCGGTGGAGTTTTCTTCTTTCCTGATTAAAGGCATGGTAAAGGTGATCAGGGCTTCTTTTATGTATAAAAAAAGCTCCAGTTAAGGATTCAGGATTCTTTATTAGCAGGGTGTTGGGAAGTCTTCGGCGTTTGCGATTTCCATCCTTAGGCACTTTTCAATTTTAAATTTATAACCATGTCTCGCACATATATCAGCAAACAATGAGTTTCAAACAAAATTAAATTGGTACATCCAGCTTGCACATTTTATATTTACATGACTCTTCAATAATTATAAAACAATGCTATCTTACAAGTTTCTTGTTTATATCGATAGAAATATTAATATTTGAATATCTATAAATATATATAATTCATGACAATTATTTTTAAATGTAAATAAAACAAGTTGTGTGTGATATATTTTTATGGCATTTTATGGCATTAAGTGTGGAATATAATGTCGTTAAAATGTCCGCCGCGGCTTCGCGTGGTGGAACGTATTCGGGAGGCCCAATTTTCGATGACTTTGTCGCATAAATCTGGCTGAATTTGCTGGATGGTGTTCGTTATGTTGACTTTGAGGACATAAACTGTTTGCAGATTATTCGTATAGACCTGCGATTTAATGTAGCCCCAAAGAAAATAATCTAATGGCGTTAAATCGCATGATCTCGGTGGCCAGTTGAAGTCGCCGCCGCGCGAGATGACCATGCCCTGAAATCACTGGTGCAAATTGTCTATCGTGGCGTGCGCAGTGTGGCACATAGTGCCGTCCTGTTGGAGCTACATGTCGTCAGTATCCATATCAGGCATATAATCCAGTTGAGGCTACAAGAAGTTGTTTATCATCGATATGTAGGTCTCGCCGTTGACGGTTATGGCAATCCCATCTTCGTTTTCAAAAAAATATGGACCGATAATTCCGTTAGACGAAATTAGACGAAAGTTCGCACCAAACAGTGACTTTGTTGGGATGCAATTGGTGCTGGTGTATCTCATGTGGATTGTTTTTATCCTAAATCTGACAATTTTGCTTGATAATAACATTTGATGATTTGCACACGCTGTTCAACGCTATAACATTCAATCGTGACTTGCCAAGTACTATTGAACAGTTCACAGTGAGGTTACTAGATGTCGCTTTAACAACATTTCCACTATCGCCTGACAAAGCTCGAGCGTCCTTGTTGAAAGACCCTTTATATATATATATATATATATATATATATATATATATATATATATATATATATATATATATATATATATATATATATATATAACGAGAGGAGTTAGAACAACATTCCACCTCTGCTACATGATTTGAGTTCGTTCTTGAGGATATCCAACCAAATAAGTTCGTGTTGGGATTTTTACAAACGTCTTAATGAAAATAATTTTATTTGGAAATTTGATTTTTTTCATAATGAAGGGCTGGAGCTTGGTCAATCCTATCCACCGAAGTGGACGGATCACACCGATGAAGAAGTGTGTGCTCGACTGTTTTTAATGGAGATCTGCTATCATGAACATAATGTCTTGTTTTATATGAGTTGAGAAGGTGGGTGCGACGCAAGAGAGAGAGAGAGAGAGAGAGAGAGAGAGAGAGAGAGAGAGAGAGAGAGAGAGAGAGAGAGAGCGAGAGAGAGAGCGAGAGCGAGGTCGTGTATCCAAGGAATTTGACAGAAAGGTCGAGGGAGAAAGATAACGAAGTTGGAAAGCAGAATTATTGGTGTTACAAGTCAAGAGCCAATAAATAATAGTTATAGGGGGCTTGTATCGAAGGAGTTTAAGAGGAGATGAATGAAGCTCACATAGTCGCTAGGCAATACCTAAGTGTAAGAAAGATTGAGTACATGAGTGTGTGTATGGATCAATATATATATATATATATATATATATATATATATATATATATATATATATATATATATTTATATATATATATAATATTTTAAAAATTATGATGAGTAGGTAAATGAAATTCCAGGGTACATAAAGGCATGCATTTAATATATCTTATGAAGATTTCATATGATACAATCGTATATTAGAGAAATTGTACTAAATATACTCACAAAATAAAGTATTGGTACGTGCAAAAATAAGAGAACGATTTTTTTTAAGAAACACTTTGCTCAATAGGTAAGAACTTTACAACTGCCATTTTTGTCGTACTCACTCTGCACAGATGCCACAACACGAGAAAATGACTCCTGAGTTTAGGCAAAAAATTCTTCGCTCAAAGACTTCGTGGAAGACTCTTTCTGCGATTACAAGAGAGAAATGAAGGTCCAAGAAGTTATACAATGAAAACAAAACATACAAATCTCCTGTAAATATCGGTCAATCCCGCATAACTACCGCCCAAAAAGAGCTATTAGGTGCTTCTCTAATAGTTGCAAAGAAGTGGGCCGTTTCACAATGTTCCGTCGCCCCAATGCATCTGGTTTAGCGTTCCTGAAGAGAGTTGAGGAAGTCCAGGATACATTTCTAGCGAATTCCAGAATTCTTAGTACTGTCCCTACCTAACCGCCTTTTCATGTACGTTATTGTTTACTTATCTAAAAATTTGCAGGCCGAACTGCTGCGAGAAAACCCATAATTCTCGTTTACTGTAGTAAACACCAACTCCTACACAAGGTTTCTTACAATTTCTCTTTTAGAGAAATGGCTGGTTACCCAGTCGTAATATTGGCGTTTCTGAAGATGGCTAATGAACTTCAAGAGACTTTTCTCTCGGATTAAGGAATTCTTGCCATTGCCCCAACTTATCTAAAATTTAGCTCAAAGGTTTTCCAAGTTATCTGCTATAAATTAATCGAACTTACTACCTTTCCACACCCTTCTAGATAAATTGAATCTTTGCAACAACATTTACTAATAAATATGATCATTTATGAATTATTTAACAACATTTTAAAAATAATTTAACGGTAGTGACCTGATGATTCTACTAGTTTATGAATCTTGAATTCCAATCAAGACACGATAAGGAATGTAGTCTGGATGGAGGTTGTGCTTGGTCCTGAAAGGAAAATCTGAGGTAAATCTATCGATACTTGATGCCTACATGCGTGTATTTACAGGCACTGTAATTATAAACAATTAGTAATGAATTTCTATTAAAGAGTATCTCAAAATGGCTAAGTTGTGGGTTTTCTATTCCAAAATCAGGAGACCGAGTAAGAATCACTCCGATGAATTCATGGGCGGCACTTAGTGACGCCATGGTACGACATGATGCCTATGTAAACACTTGAGACGAATGTTTGTCTCAATGTATGTCTAAAGTTAGATAAGGAAACTTCCTGTTATTACCTGCGGTGAAGCGCCAGGTCAAGGCGTCGCCTCTTTTTCAAAAAGAGGCAAAGTTCAATTGTACCCATTTGGAGCCATGAAATGACCCATATGACCTAGGAACATATGGTTTTTCACCCTGGAGATTTCAAATCTGCCATCGGATTTGGCACTGGCTGGCACAATCGATTAGCAGAAGCCTTATTTAGCCATTTAACCATTCAAAGGCCCTTGCAGGTGACTTGAACCACGTGAAACCATCAATGCAATAACCATTTATCATCTTATCACAAAACTCCGCAGGTCAATGGGGGAACTTTCCCTCTTGTTGCCGTTTTATGGCGCATCTCAAAGGAAAATTTATGGCCTTGCATTAGACACGCTTTGCAGGAGGGATCTGCCCCAGATCTTTTCTCCGAGAACGACAAGTTCCGGTCATTGCGTAAGTATAGTGGTACCTGAAAGGTAAGTGACAAATAGTGCCATTCGTCCTATGAGAGGGGAACACAAGATTGCTACAAACACCACGCCTTATGTGAAGATAGATAAGTATTGAGAGAATTATAATTTCAGCGTTGTATGTGTTTATAAATGTAATGATGTGTTACTTCTCATTACCCAATCTACAACCTTGAGGCATCATACACCTCTCAATAGTGATTAAAACATGGAAACCTAAAATTAATAGGATGTGTACAAATAATGAGAAATACGAGTAATATATCTTATTATTCTTAGTTGTGACATAGCCTGAATATATATTGAAGTTGCTAAATAAAATGATTGAAAAAAATGAAATGTTAGTTATATAATGCAATTGATGGCATGAATAAAATAAAAACCCTCGACGGTATAGGAAATGATATAGAAAACATGGCAATAATGGTACTATATACAGTTCATGTACTTTGATTCCTCAAAATACGTCCAAGTTTCTTAAACATATCAACGTAATTTTTCTATGTGACAAAGTAATCAATTTTAATATAAAAATTGATTGAAAAATGCGAACAAGGATTGTCAGATTAATTATGATATGGATTTCAATATGATTGTTCAGATGCATCTGGTTATATTTGCTCTTAAGTTCCATCGGAGTGTCTTTGTCTGTTGTGTATGAGGAATTTGAATGTTGTTGAATTGCGTGTTGCTTTTGGTGTTTTCTGGCTTAATGATAGAATGCAAGGAAGAGGGTAGGACGATATTATAAAACCGATGGAGATTTTTCAAGTGCAAAATCGATCAACTGAGATTTACCTAAGGCTTCATATTCGATATAGTGAAAGAAGGGCTGGTTGAGTTAATAAAATGGTATGAGAGTATTATATAGTGTTCTTGTGTCCTATATGGTAGTGATGATAAAATGGGTTGCGTATTGCAATAGTTGAGAGAGAATCACGAGTATTGTCTCTCTCCGTTTTGTGATGAATATAACTAGTGTACCGACTAATGAATTTAAATGTGCATGGCTTTTTTGGTGTGTGTGACTGGTTGGAATTGAAAAAGAGCGATTTAGGAATGACATCTCCACTTATAGCGCTTACCAAGCGCTATGATTTGTTACAAAATCAGCACCGATCATCGCATTTTTAACATCGTACGCTAAAGAGTTCTCATTAGATTACGTCTTAAACTCAGAGAGAGATTAAATAGAGATTCATTAAACATATGAATTATGGATTACGTTGCAGGCTGAAGGGGAATGTTGCTCTCTTGTTGTTGAAGATCGTCGTATTTAGCAGGAAGAATTGAGTTCACTGTTGCTGTGCCGAACAGGAACCTTCTTTCTGTTATGGGAACAATAATTTGTAAGCACCGAGAGTGGGGGAACAGAGATGCGACGTCCTTCATTTCTGTTTCCTTCAGAAGTTTCCTGAGGTACCATTCCCTTTGCAACCAGGTGCGCAGCGGTGTACCTGGCTACCCTATTGCCGCTGCTACCAGCAAATGTCATCCTTCCCAATCGGAGAGTTGTGTTATCCAGCAATTGAGTTGCGCGAATAAGAGAGTGTTGCGCGATCTAGCTGAATAGTTTTGCGATCCTGCTGGAGAATTGTTAGATTCAGCTGGGGAGTTGGGCACAGGAAATGCTAAGCATCCTGTGAAGTAGAACCTTGACTTCTCGAAAGAGTTTCAAGCTCGTCCTTGATGGGGACCAATACTTCCTCCATCTGCTCACGGGAGTGTTGTGAGGGATCCTTTGCGATTGAAGTCACCCTTGTCTGAGTGCTGCGATTGAGAGCTCGTGAGGTGGCACTAGCGAAATGCTGAATTGGAGTTTCCAGAATTTTAATTTCAAGTGATCCTTGAATGTGAGAGAGAAGGTACCGAATGAAAGATTCTCGGAGAAATTTGGGGCTCACACTAACCCCTAGTGTTCTTCCATTTTATTAAGAGATCCTCATGGGAAAAATGTAACAGCTGAGTGAATCGAGCCAAAAGTTCCATTTTTTGAGCCGTGGAGGGGGGAATTTTTCCAAAATAGAGGCTCGGAGAGTTTTATAGCTTAATTTTGTGGGGTATTTTAAACATGGCGAAATTTCTCCAATCACTGCGTGTGGAAGTACCCGTATCAATGATTTAAATTTTGGAGTATCACTTGTTACTCTCTCAAAGGAGAAGAGTTGTTTGAATGGGGTGAACCACGAGTGAGGCGGGGCGGCCTGAAACTCGGGTAAGGAAAATGCAGTTTATGCTTACCGTGATGAGCGTGTTGTGGTTGTTCATATCGGTCGCGATGTAGTTCAGTAGGGTTGTTGGAGCAAATAAATTCTTCCTGGGAGAAGTCGATCGTCTGTCTCTTTGATGAATTCTGCTTGGAAAATTTAACGCCACACCAGAGTCTTGACTTTGTTGTTGGAGGGCAACTACTTTTGAGGAGTGAATTGAATTGAATTTGTGTAGCTTTTGTGACAGTAGCTCCCTCTCCACTTTCTCTCTTATTTTGGTCCAAGTGCTTTATAGCTTATCTGCTATCAATTAATCTAAATTCCTCCTTTTCCACACAGGTCGAGAAAAAATATATCTTTGCAACATTACTTTAATAAAAATAATAAATATGACCCACTTTAAAAAGTTAACACAACTTTATAAATAATTCAACAATATCGAAATGACGATTCTACCATTTTATGAATCTTGAATTCCAATCAAGGCACAATAAGGAATAGAGTCTAGGTGGAGGTTGCGTTTGGGCCTCAATAAATAATCTGGTGGAAATCGGTCGATCAGTCATGAATAGACGCGTGTGTAGACAGACGCTACAATGATGAACACGTACTAATGAATGACTAAAGTACCTCAAAAGGGCTAAGTTCTTGGTTTTATATTGTGAAATCAGAAGATGGACTAAAAATCATTCCGATGAATTGATGACGTCAAGATACGAGATGATGTCTGTGTGTGAACAATTACGACGAATGTTGTCTCTGTGTATGTCTAAATAAACTTACAGTTGTTTCTCATCATGAGCCATTTCAAAGGAAATGTTTATAGTCTTGCATTAGGCACTCTTTACAGGAGGGATCTGTCCCAGATGCTTTCACTGGAGGTGAGAGTTTCCGGTCAAAATGCGTGAGCAAAATGATGCCGGAAAAGTGAGTTTCAGATAGTGCCAATCGACCTAAGACTCGAGGGGAACACAAGATTTATTTATATATATATATATATATATATATATATATATATATATATATATATATATATATATATTTATATATATATATATATATCAATCTTGTTTTACTTGAAAACAAGTTAGCTGACATGAAAGAATTAAAGCCATCTAAATATTGGAAAAGGTTTATCTGCATCATGATGATTCACGCCAGGTATCATAATGCCGACATCATGACTGGTGCTTAATGCTCTTTTAACACTGTAAAGGCTGTAAGACGTGATTTGGGCAGCTGCAACGGAGACTACGAAGCTGTGGCCAACAGAAAGAAACACTGCAGGCGTTCTGACTGGGCCCGCACCCCGGAATTCATGCATAAACTGCCGGGTGATGTAGTAACCAACCAAGGGAATCCGGGTTTTGGCGAGAGAGATGGTTGTTGGAGTCACCACCATAAAGCTGGCTCTGGAGGAGGACCTTCGCTACCACTCGTACAAGAGGCGCAAGAGACAAATTCTGATTTTCAAAGCCGCTCGTCGAGGACAAAGAAGGCCCTAAAAAAGCTGAAGCGTCCTGTCGAGCAGGAGACGATCTAGTTTTCAAAGATGAAAAGAACCTTTGCCAATACTAGTTGCACAACACCCAAAACAACAGGTCGCTAGACTATAATCCATTCGATATTCCATGTATTATGAAGAACAAGTTCCCCCAAACTGTGATGATCTGTGGGTGCGTCTCCAGTGAGGGTGACGCTATGCCGCTCTAAATCTTTAAGCGTGTTCCTTGGAATCCGCTTTTCATTTTTCTGATGGGCTTTTTTTGCAATATATATATATATATATATGTGTACAAGAAAAAACACTGTTTGGAGCATGAGGTTTATAAAAACGGGACTAGTTTCGATATGTAGTTTCCCATATCATCTTCAGCCGTTAACTAAGAGAAATCGACAAAGAAAACTGAAATACTGGAATATATAATAGCATTCAACACATTAATCTGGAGACGTTAGCTTTTGGTGGTTAAGAATATCCTTTAGAATGAGATTTAGAATTTCTTTGATTAATGAGGATTCAAAGAAATTCCAAATTTCAATTTATTAGAAGGGCAGCATAAATGTAGTCCCTATGTATCAAATCTAATTTTAAAGGATATTGTAAATCGCCTAAAGCTAACGCATTTAATTTACTTGTTATTGAGTGAAACAGTGCTTATATATATATATATATATATATATATATATATATATATATATATATATATATATATATATATATATATATATATATATATATATATATATATATATGTGGGGGAATTCCAAGTGGAATTTCTTTTCCAGCATGGAAGTAAAGTCCATGCGCTGGAGAAGATTCTAGAATTTGGTTAGGCTTAAATTGGTAAGCCCCCCCACTTCCATCCACAAGCGGTAGCCTCGAACCGCGTCCACCACGGACCACCTTTACGCGGGTTAGAATCGCCTTGGCGTGAAGATTCGAGGCCATTCGAGAGTAGCGCTGTTTCCCCCCACCCTTGCAGGAGGAGCCTCGGAAATATATGGTTCGTCTTCCAGGTGGGAGACAGAGAGTTGAAGAGTCTCGCCCGGACCCAAGAAGATTGCCCTAGTTCCAAGTCAGGTGCTAACAACAAAGCAAAGTGACGGCTGAACTTTTTGTGTGTTGGAATTAGCCCCACCCAGTGAGGTAATTCCATTTGACGATCGCGACCGAGCAATTTTTTCGACTCCACTCATTAACTCCTGTCGAAGCCCTCCTCGTTCGCCCCTCGCTTTCGGGTGGCCGAAATACTCTCCCCCTGGACCGGACGTTACCGCCCACCCCCTTTTGGAAAACCATCACGTCAACTTCCCACTCAGAAGCTCCGAGCGCCCTCGCACTCACGTTTATAGCCTGCAGAAGACATCCGTGAAGCCTGACCCTGACGTCTCACCCTGAATCCTCCGTAAGCCAACCCCTTTTGCCTTCAGCCACTGATTTGAGTAGTCTCCTTCTGTAATACATTAATTTTTAACACAAGGAGAGGAATGCAACACAAAAAAAGCAGTGGTTGGAGAAAAGATCAGTGCACTTTGAAATTTTACCTCCATTTTTTGGACTACCCTAATGTATATATATATATATACATATATATATATATATATATATATATATATATATATATATATATATATATATATATATATATATATATATATATATATAATATTGCTTTAGAAGCAAAATTCCTACTACGGAAAATATCATGTTCTTACTCCATCTGCAGGGGAGTGTAACTCCATTCCTGATTTAAGGATTTTTGACTAAGAAGTAGCTAGACCTAAGGCGATGATGACAGCCCATTGCGGGAGATGTCTGCAAGATTGGTCACTGAGATTACTGTTTTAAGATTATAAAATAGCTAGAAAAGAATGTCTTTGTAATACTTGAGCATCTTCATCAACGTGATGTAATCCATCGTGGGCTTATTTACTCAGGGGAGATTAGTGAGGGAAGATCAGACAAAAGGAGAACTAAAAGATCATGAATAGTGCAGTGATTGGATGCAAAGGGGCTAGTTTTCTTTGTGGAACAGGGGTATGTTTAGGATCCTACGTTAAACAGTAGGTACCCTAAAGAAAAAGAATAGTCCTCGAAAGAATGCCTATGAATTTTAAAACCCATATTGAATTATTTATTTAGATAATGCCTATTTAACAAATCTAGTGTACATGATGTGTAGTACAATTGACCACAGATGAGGAGGCAGGAGGTTTTAGATTTTGGGGTCTCCAGAAGTAGGCAGTGCACTGCATGTCCTTTACACCTTTTCACAAGTGCTTGGTTGCTATGGTTCTAACCACCTCACATTCTCTTCTCACATCTTTCTTACAGGAGAGGACAAATGAGGATTTATACGTTATTTTCAAGATTTATTAGTAAGAGTCTAATTGATATTTTTATATATATTGAAAACAATGAAATTGGCAGATTTAATTGTGGAGTTTAAATATATACTGCATTAATTGTGTAGGTAGTACAGTTAATTCAATAAATACAACGGATATGAGTAAATTAAATCAATAATTTTTAAGGGCAAATGTTTCAGGCGCTTCAGGTTGTTTGGTAACTCCTTCTGGGCCAAGCCATTAATGGTAGATACGCATCAAATTCTCTGGTCTGGTAGAAACTCTGACGATCATTGTAACTCTTTCTGGAATATAACTTGAATTAAATTCAAATTTAGAAAGGGTTTAAATGGACTAAATAACGAAGCGTCAATTCGAGGTGAAGAGTAATACTGAATTTGCTTCATATTAATTCATCGATATAAATGACACGCATAAAGACAAAACACTCTGTCTCCCATTTTTCTTTCTAATATATCTACTCTCTACTACGTATACTCTACTCTCTCTTCTCCTTTCTCTCCCTCAGCCCCCCCCTCTCTCAAACGAATAATCATCGTAATGATAAAACTTTATTGTATTGATGGACTTACTTATGTCTTCCTTGTGCGCAAATACGCCATTATGAAATAGCATCTCCACTTCATTCCAGTCTCTTATTTACAAATTTACCCTAAACACCCCGCACAGGGGGGAGTTGGGTCTAGTATGGAAAGCCACGCTAGGCCTGATATATCCATCTTCATCATTCTCTTTAACAATCTCTACTTACACTCTTTCGACGGGAGATGCTTTCGTTAGTGTTTGCTTTAATTAAGAAAGAAGAATCAACTAAAGACCATTATTTTAATTGACTCGTATACAAGTTCAATTAAGAATAAATTCCTACTTTTGTTTATGATTGTCGTAGAATGACTCCCGACGATATACCATATATCACTATTCGTTGAGGGAACTTCCTTAATTATCTCTAGAGTGCGTTTTTACTGTCTGGCGGCCGATATTATGTATCTTCAAAATGCTTAAGAAGTGGAACTGAGCTCAAGGATAATAATATTGCTATCATTAATAAAATAGAGTTTTATTAATAATAACTATCAGCAAACACAAAAACGGAAAATATTGACAAACAGAATGGAAAGGGTCGTGGAGACTCGGGCTAATCCAAGGATTTAAGGGATCAAAAAAAAGGTAAAACAAATATGGAGTTAAAGAGATGGGATGGTTCGATAAACCATTTAAAGCACAGGATAGAATTGACAAATAAGGGATCAATACTCAAAAGGTGACGCTTGGCTTACGTAACTTCATTAGGGTGCAGTGGAAGGTACTTGAAGGAATATTCGGTCCGCTGGCGAATTCCAGCCGAAGGGGGGGATAAAAGGATCCTGACGTGGCGTCTTGGAAAGGAGAACCGTTACTCGACGAACGGCTTGACGAACAATGGCTGTTCTAGGTTGTTCTCTTCTGAACAAAGGGGGGGATGAGAACCGTCTCTTGTCTACGGGCTTAAGAACAATGGCTGTTCTAATGTTGTTCTCCTTTGAACAACAGGGGGGGTGAGAACCGTTTCTTGGCGAAGGGCTCAAAACGAACAATGGCTGTTCTAATGCTGTTCTCCTTGAACAACAGGGGGGGGGGGATGAGAACCGTTTCTTGGCGAAGGGCTCAAAACGAACAATGGCTGTTCTAATGCTGTTCTCCTTGAACAACAGGGGGGGGATGCCTTGGGGACTTGGCGTCACTAAAGGCTCGAACCTTTGGCACTCAAGGAATATTGTCCTCCTTCTGGACAAGTGATGGTGAATCTCGAGGTCGAGGTCCCTTAGCGCACAAAGGGAGAGAGGGTCGTGGTGATGTTTCGCGACGAAAATCTGGATCTCCAATCTGATCTTAGTGGTAAAGTTTCCATATAAATAGCCAGGACATCTCCTTGGCGTGGGGGAGAATGGGGTGGAAGCTTCGAGGGAACGCACAGCCGAGCCGGGGAACAATGCCTTATCTGCCTATAAGCCTAACTCGATTCTGGCGAGGTCGACGTATGGGGGCGAACGGGGGGGACGATAACCTCCTTGTTTAAACATTGGCGTTCGGTAGCTGTTGATAAGACTCCAAGCCTCGAATTGAAGATGCACGTGGGCCTCCTCGAAGTTTTAACTAATATGGGATAGGAGTTGAATTTAACACAGATTCAACTCGTTCTATCACACCCCTCCATTCCAGGGGAAGTTGTCACTTCGAAAAAAAAAGAGAGAAGGGACAACGATAGAGCTCCGTTGTAGGGAACTTGTTTTCTTGTACCAACCGTATCTTCCTGCACCTAACTAGTATTACCTTAATACATGATTATTTTGATCTTTAGATTACAGGGGAAAATAACCTTTAATACAACTTAATAAAAAAAAAGGGCATGGAACAATGAAATGTTATAAACTTAGTACATACGGGACAAAATAATTTATACGTAAATTAATAAGAACAAATATATATACATAAAAAAAATTAGACTTTGAGCGTTACAAAATTCAGACATATACATTAATTAATTATATTACAAAAGAATCTTAAATTAAGTCGTACAAGACGGTATATACCTACATGGAGATACTAATCCTATGAATACAATTGTTCTACGCTATTCGGTAACGCATTCCTACTGAGTGCGTCAGCGACCTGGTTATCGGAACCTTTGATATAATTTATTTTAAATTGATACTCTTGCAAGAGTAAACTCCAGCGCATGATGCGGCCGTTTGAGTGTCTCAAATTCCTAATATAGGCTAACGGACGGTGGTCGGTTCCTATTTGAAATTCTTTACATATCAAGTACAGCTTGAATTTGTCTATGACCCAGATAATTGATAGAGCTATCTTTTCTCTAGTGGCATATCTCTTTCCGCGTGGTAATAATTGACGACTAGCATATGCAACCGGATGACTCGTTCTGTCATCCACGTATTGAAGGAGTACACCTCACATGCCCTCGTTGATCACGTCGGTCTTAATCCCAAAGGATTTTTCCGGGTTGGGCAACTTAAAAATGGGGGCAGAAATGAACTTACTTTTGAGCTGATTAAAATGGAAAACAGCGACATCATTCCAACGTAAACGATCGGAGAAATTCTTTTCCTGAAGGGGGCATAGGGGGGCCGAAATTGCAGCGAAATTCGGAACAAATCGCTGATAGGGAGAAGCTGATCCTAGGATCGATCTTAATGGCTTCTTTGTAATCGGGAGGGGCATGTCGGCGATTGCCTTAATCTTGTTCTCGTGGGGACCTGACTTGCTTTGTCCTATTTTGAAACCCAAATATTTGATGGTTTCGTGGGCAAACTGGCATTTGCTGGGGCCAATGGTGAGGCCATTTTCACGCAGTTGCTCGAAAAGAGCTAATAGGGTGGATAAATGGTGATTCAATTTAATTAGTTCTTGGAGCTGACTCTTCTGACGTGGTGTCAGCTGCGCGTCACTATCCAGGTCAGAGGGTTCCAAAGACTCGCCTGGTAGAAAAGGAGGAGGGTACTCGGCATCAGGTTGGATGCACACTGTCTGGATTACATTAAGGGACTCCGCGGGGCAATCCTCTTCAAGCGCCGATGCTTCGTCCAGTTCTACGAAGGTATCTCCATGGGCGCGTTGGGGGTTCTTTTTTTCTTGGGGTCCAGGGACAGTCTCCGTGTCCTTGTCTGGGGCCTTATCACCTAAGGGTGTTAGTGATTCACACTCCTCATTTTCCGTCCTAAAATCCTGGTTAGGGGTCTCCGAGAAATCGGACGGTATCGGGGTTCTGATGGGGACGGGCTCCTGGGCTTCTTTCTTATCTCGGCCTTGAGGAAGGGCGGCCTGAAACACAGGGTCTAAACTTACTTGGGGGCTCTGTCCTATAAGTACGGAACAGAATTGTATGGGTGCTACAATGACTTCAGCCCAGCCATTATAATATTGACACTGCAGGTAACATCTAGCGACGGGGAATCGGTTCGCCCGCCCAAGTTGGTCATGTACCACCGCAAATTTTTCGTGGTTAGAGGCCACTGGGAGGAGTTCGTCGGACACGATGAAGCATGTACATCCTGTGTCCCTGACGAGAGTCGATACTCGACAGCTGTCCACGCTGCCCTCCTCATATTTCAAAGTTCCCGATGAACTTTTACCAAAAACAAAATTTACCTGGTGGCCTGACGGAGGGGGAGAAGTTTCTGCTTGGGTCTGCACCACCGGGGGAGCCGGGGTCGCATTAATCTGGTGAACTTGGTGGGCTGGTCCGCTTTTAAGCCTAGAATTTTGGGGGCAATTCCAGCTCATGTGGTTTTCTACACCACAGGTGAAGCATATGGTTGGTCGCTTCGGGAAGAGAGATGGAGGAGAAGTCTTAACGGGAGGTTTGGAGTCCCGTTGTTGGTTTTGGGGAAAGAAGTTTGGGGGTTTTACGGGGCTCGGAAACTTCGTCAGCTTTCCTGGGAAGGAGCGCGAGTCCGTCCTTCTTTCTTCTCGTTGGATTTTTTTTCTCGTTCTTCTCGTCGGATTACTCTTTCCCTTTCTATTACTTCCATTTTTCTTTGAAATTCTGCTTCAATCCGAGCTAATTCAATCTGATGGTCAGCTTGTCTTATCCGTTCCTCTCTTTCTCTTTCTCGTTCTTCTTGAATGTACTCAATTAGTTCTTTTCCGGAAAGTCCACAGGACTCTCCTTGCGCTTTAAAGATTTCAAACTGAGTCATCTTTGCACTTGGGGGCGCACTAGTCAACCAACTAAAATTCCTCGCAACAAGAATTATGCCTCTATCGAATTAGCCTACCTAAATATGGGCACTGACCTATTCGTACTTGGTTTCTCAATCTAAATAACCACAATCTAAATAATCACAAAAAAAACAAACAAATTATTATAACCGTTCCTTGAGCTACTCCAGCTTCTTAAGTTTCAAAAAAAAAAGGGGATAGCAATCGTTAAAACAAAAGGGAACTACTATATTCTATTATTATAACGAATAACACTATGCTTTACTCGACTGAGACCAGTGTTTGCAAAGATATAGCGTTAAACCTTACACACCTGATACCAAATTTAAATAGTGTATATATATATATGTCGTAGAATGACTCCCGACGATATACCATATATCACTATTCGTTGAGGGAACTTCCTTAATTATCTCTAGAGTGCGTTTTTACTGTCTGGCGGCCGATATTATGTATCTTCAAAATGCTTAAGAAGTGGAACTGAGCTCAAGGATAATAATATTGCTATCATTAATAAAATAGAGTTTTATTAATAATAACTATCAGCAAACACAAAAACGGAAAATATTGACAAACAGAATGGAAAGGGTCGTGGAGACTCGGGCTAATCCAAGGATTTAAGGGATCAAAAAAAAGGTAAAACAAATATGGAGTTAAAGAGATGGGATGGTTCGATAAACCATTTAAAGCACAGGATAGAATTGACAAATAAGGGATCAATACTCAAAAGGTGACGCTTGGCTTACGTAACTTCATTAGGGTGCAGTGGAAGGTACTTGAAGGAATATTCGGTCCGCTGGCGAGTTCCAGCCGAAGGGGGGGGATAAAAGGATCCTGACGTGGCGTCTTGGAAAGGAGAACCGTTACTCGACGAACGGCTTGACGAACAATGGCTGTTCTAGGTTGTTCTCTTCTGAACAAAGGGGGGGATGAGAACCGTCTCTTGTCTACGGGCTCAAGAACAATGGCTGTTCTAATGTTGTTCTCCTTTGAACAACAGGGGGGGTGAGAACCGTTTCTTGGCGAAGGGCTCAAAACGAACAATGGCTGTTCTAATGTTGTTCTCCTTGAACAACAGGGGGGGATGAGAACCGTTTCTTGGCGAAGGGCTCAAAACGAACAATGGCTGTTCTAATGCTGTTCTCCTTGAACAACAGGGGGGGATGAGAACCGTTTCTTGGCGAAGGGCTCAAAACGAACAATGGCTGTTCTAATGCTGTTCTCATTGAACAACAGGGGGGGGGGATGAGAACCGTTTCTTGGCGAAGGGCTCAAAACGAACAATGGCTGTTCTAATGCTGTTCTCCTTGAACAACAGGGGGGGGATGCCTTGGGGACTTGGCGTCACTAAAGGCTTGAACCTTTGGCACTCAAGGAATATTGTCCTCCTTCTGGACAAGTGATGGTGAATCTCGAGGTCGAGGTCCCTTGGCGCACAAAGGGAGAGAGGGTCGTGGTGATGTTTCGCGACGAAAATCTGGATCTCCAATCTGATCTTAGTGGTAAAGTTTCCATATAAATAGCCAGGACATCTCCTTGGCATGGGGGAGAATGGGGTGGAAGCTTCGAGGGAACGCACAGCCGAGCCGGGGAACAATGCCTTATCTGCCCATAAGCCTAACTCGATTCTGGCGAGGTCGGCGTATGGGGGCGAACGGGGGGGACGATAACCTCCTTGTTTAAACATTGGCGTTCGGTAGCTGTTGATAAGACTCCAAGCCTCGAATCGAAGATGCACGTGGGCCTCCTCGAGGTTTTAACTAATATGGGATAGGAGTTGAATTTAACACAGATTCAACTCGTTCTATCACAATGATAGTTTGATTAAAAATTAAAGTTCTTGAAATATTTATTTTTTAGGTTATATTTGATTTAGTTTAGTGTAGTTTCGAACCTTTTGTGTGGTTGTCTATAGTCAACAGGATATATTATACCAAGGTATTTTTAAGGTATATTTTCTTTTTCTGTATATTTTAAATATATTTCTCTTTTCTGTATATTTTAAATGTATTTCCATTTTCAGTATATTTTTAATAAATTTCTATTTTTCATATATTTTAGATGTATTTCTATTTTCAGTATATTTTTAATAAATTTCTATTTTCCGTATATTTTAAATGTATTTCTATTTTCAGTATATTTTTAATAAATTTCTATTTTCCGTATATTTTAAATGTACTTCTATTTTCAGTATATTTTTAATAAATTTCTCTTTTCCGTATATTTTAAATGTATTTCTATTTTCAGTATATTTTAAATATATTTCTCTTTTCTGTATATTTAAATGTATTTCTATTTTCAGTATATTTTTAATAAATTTCTATTTTCCGTATATTTTAAATGTATTTCTATTTCCAGTATATTTTTAATAAATTTCTATTTTCCGTATATTTTAAATGTATTTCTATTTTCAGTATATTTTTAATAAATTTCTCTTTTTCGTATATTTTAAATGTATTTCTATTTTCAGTATATTTTAATAAATTTCTCTTTTCCGTATAATACAAATATAATTCTATTTTCATTATATTTCTCTTTCCAGTATATTTTCTCTTCAGTAATTTTTTTAGTATACTTCCCTTCCCAATATATTTTTACGTTCAGTATTTTAAGTGTATTTATTTTCTCAGTATATTTTTAGTGTATTTCTCTGATTCTCTCCGTATATTTTAAGTATATTTTTCTCCATAGTATATTTTCTTTTTCCCTATATTTTAAGTGAATTTCTCTTATCAATATATTTAAGTATATTTCTCTTTTCAATATATATTTACTTTCCGTATATTATAAGTATATTTTTATCCTTAGTATATTTTTATTTTCCCTATATTTTAGGGAAATTTATCTTCTCAGTATATTTAAATATATTTCTCTTTTCAGTATATTTCCCTTCTCAGTATATTTTCCTTTGGCCTATATTTTAGGTAAATTTATCTTCTCAGCATATTTAAGTATATTTGTCTTGCCAGTATATTTTTTTTCACTATATTTTTAGGTATATTTTTCTTTTCAGTATATTTTAAGTTTATACATGCGGTGGACAAAATAATGTAAGCAGCAGCTCTTTCTAATCTAGCTTTTCGCGATTATACATAAATAAAGTCTTTAATTGCAGACACATCAAATTTGATGAGGTAACTTCAAGTTATGCTCTTTGCGGGCCTCTTTGGATTAATAAATAGAGGGCAAAATGAGAGGCCTTTTGCATATTCAAAGAGGGCAAATCACTCGAGAGTCGATTTCTGGAGCCTCAAACGCGAAAATTTCTAAATTGTGCCATGATTTGAGAGGAATTATTCCCCTGCAACTTTTAAAGTGCAATAGCAACGAGGCCCCACCAATCAGAAATGTAAGGAGAGATCCGTAAAGAAAGGGGTGAACGTACACGAAGTGAAAAAAAGGGAAAAATATATAGTAGGAGGTCCTCGGGCAGGCATTGGGGGTTGGAGAGGGCAAAACTGCGGGCACTGAGTATAGAGGGGGTGCTCCCTCCTTCCAGGTACCAGGTGCACCAGTCTAATTTGAGAGGAATTGTGTATGAAGTAGTGATGAACTACCACATTTCTGTATGAAAGGGGTACCTCTGTATGAAAGGCGAAATTCAATGAACGAGGTCACAAGGTATTGGAACGCATTGTGTGGAAAAGCCACAAAACTACAACTGCAAGAGTGACTGCGGTACTAAACCACCACCTTGCATACTCAGTGCCGACCAAAACATTTCGTCGAGAGCTTCAAGCAGCTAGATACTATAGAAGTCCATCATGACCTTTTTTATCATCAATATTAAAAGGAGGTGAAAAAATAGCGTAGTGATAATCAGACATGTACAATGGACCAACGAGAGAGAGAGTGCCATTTACTTTGAACACTCGCTCTTCACCCTTCACCATTCTCGGGACGCGGTAATCTTTGGGGTTAGCCAAAACAAGCTTTTAATCACGACTGTCTGAAATCCTGCCTCAAACATGGAAGCGAAAAAGGGACGATTTTGGCAGCCATATTATGAAATTCGTTTGGCGCTACTGTAGCGGTACATAGTCGAGTTAACACTGAGGATATTTGTCCATTTTGAATGATCTCAGGACATCCTAAAAGGTGCAAGCCAAAAATTATTCCAAGAGAAGAATGCATCAATCCACACCGCTAGAATTTATTAAGATCGGCCCTGAAGGCAAGATGATGATGAATAGGAAGACAAGGGTTGTCCCACCACAACTGCCGAATCTCAACATTATCGAACATCCATGATTCGCATTGGAGCAAGAGTTCTAGAACCGCTTTCCTCCTTCAGCGTCACTGAAAGAATTGGAACAAGTTTTACTTAAAGAATGATTTAAAATTCAAGTAACCACTGTCAAAGAGCGGCATGAGTCAATTCTCAATACATTCTAACAATTAGTTAAACTATCAATACACTCAAAAATTAGTCAATTTCTCGATAAATTCAAATAACTAGTCCATTTCTCGATAAATTCAACAATTAGTCAATTTCACGATACATTCAAACAAATAGTCAATTTCTCGATTGATTCAGCAATTAGTCAATATCTCGATAATTCAAACAATTAGTCATTATCTCGATACATTCAAACATTTAGTCCATTTCAGATCTATTCAACATTTAATCAATTTCTCAATACATTGAAGCAATTAGTCAGTTTCTTCATATATTCTAACAATTAAACAATTTTTCGATGCATTCAAACAATTAGTCCATTTTTCAATACATCCAACACTTAGTCAATTTCCCCCTACATTTCCAAATACATTCAAAATATTAGTCAATTTCTTGATATATTCAAACAATTAGTCAATTTCTTGAGGCATTCATTCAAACAGTGAGCTAATTTCTCGATACATTCAAACAGTTTGTCAATTACTTGATAGATTCAAACAATTAGTCTAATTCTCGATGCATTTAACAATTAGTCAATTTCACGATACATTCAAACATTTAGTCAATTTTTCGATGCATTCAAACAATTAGTCCATTTCTCAATAATTTTAACAATTAGTCAATTTCACAATGTATTTAAACAATTAGATAATTTCTTGATGCATTCAAACAATTAGTCCATTTCTCAATATACCCAACAATTAGTCAATTTCTCGATACATTCAAAGAATTAGTGCATTTGTCGATACATTCAACAATTAGTCAATTTCTTGATATATTCAAACAATTAGTTAATTTGTTAATACATTCAAGCAATTAGTCAATTTATTTATATATTCAAATAATTAGTCAATCTCTCGATATATTCAAACAAATAGTCAATTTCTTGATATATTAAAATAATTATTCGATTTCTTGATATATTCAAACAATTACTCCATTTCTCGATACATTAAACAATAAGTCCATTTCTCAATATATTCAAACAATTAGTTAATTTGTTAAAACATTCAAACGATTAGTCAATTTCTTTATATATTGAAATAATTAGTCAATCTCTTGATATACTCAAACAATTAGTCCATTTCTCGATGCATTCAAACAATTAGTAAATTTCGCGATATATTCAAACAATTAGTCAATTTATTGATGATATATTCAAATAATTACTCAATTTTTTGACATATTCAAATAATTAGTCAATTTCTTGATATATTCAAACAATTAGTCAATTTCTCGATACATTCAAACAATTAATAAATTTCTCGATATATTCAAACAATTAGTCAATTTCTCCATACATTCAAACAATAAATAGATTTCTCGATATATTCAAAGAATTAGTCAATTTCTGGATACATTTAAATAATGAGCCAATTTCTCGATACATTCAAACAATGAGCCAATTTCTCGATACATGCAAACAATGACCCAATTTCTTGATACATTCAAACAATGGGCCAATTTCTCGATACATTCTTACAATGAGCATATTTCTTGATACATTAAAACAATGAGCCAATTTCTTGATACATTGAAACAATTAGCCAATTTCTTGATACATTCAAACAATGAGCCAATTTCTTGATACATTCAAACAATGAGCCAATTTCTTGATATATTCAACTCTATATTAAATAATAAGACGCATTTGCAGATGCGTTTCATTCATTTCTTCCACCTATTGTGTCTTTTCAGTATACTTTGCGTATTTATCGTTTCGCTATATTTTAAGTACATTTTTCTTTTTCGTTAGTCATTTCAATACAGATTATTCCCATTTAATTCATTTAATACATATATTGCATTAGTATTATACATATATTTATAAAGTAATATATTGTATTTGTAGGAAGTGGATGATTTCACAAAGGGGCGCGTGAGGGGAGCAACAAATACGGATTTATCCCACAGGAAAGAGAAAACATGACCTATTTGAATTACTTTTCAACTTTACTTCAGTTCATTTTCAAGTATTGCAAAAACCAAGAGAAAAGGTATATTTAACTAACGAAAGTACTTGGAATTCGTCGTTTGTCTCTTTTCTTTAGGTTAAATCTGCATTTATATCATAATTGTATAGAGGAAAAACAGACCATTTGTCTTGTGTTTACTACCTAAGTACAATTTTCTTATTATTATTTAATTAAAACTATGAAGGAGAACCAACGTATATCAGCTGTCGAGTAGCATAGGAGGGAGGACTCCCTGTGGTGCTAGTGTTGGTAGAGCACGTAACTCTCCTAAATGTGTATCAGTCAAAATAAAGTCTAAATAACAACGCTTGCATATATGAGTGAGGGTACGAGTGTGTGTGTGTGTGTGTGTGTGTGTGTTTGCGCGCGCGATTGACGAGATTACGCATCTAATAATGATAGAGAGGAAAGGATAACTTTTATCTTTTGTCTAGTCTGAGCGTGGTGCGTTTCTCCCCTTCCTAAATATCCTTCCTCGAAATCAATTTGTCGACAAGAGCCAAAATCTATGTTTCTAATAATAGAGAAAGTTTCCCTCCTAACGATCACGCAAATATTCAATTCAAAACTCGTTTAACAATGGCATTTGTGATGGTGCATTTACCGTTTTATTTTGGGTGGCATCAGGTTTCCTTCTATTTTTTTCCCTACCCCGGCTCATCTAACCTAGAAATGGCTTCTTGACTATCTAATAAGGCGGAAAACAGCTGAGATTCACTTACCTTTCCCCAAGTAATTGATCGTTCGCGAAAAATTGCGAACGTTGTTGAAATTACAATGCGGATTGCAAAGATATGTTCTTCTACAAAGAAAAGACGATTTTCGTTTCGTGATTGGGCCTTGGGGAGGGTTTGAGCAACGTTTGAAGCTTTTTTCCTAATTGGAGATATAAAACCGTCGGATTTCAGCTGCAGTTCAAAAAACAAAAGTCGACACTGACAACGAAAAAGAATCGACGAAACGAATCTTTATGGTATCATCTTACGTCTGGCAGCAGTTTAGGTTCGGGATGAGATTATTCGTTTAATTTTGTTAAGCGTTCGTCGACGAAGGAATTTAAAAATGCGTTTATGACTCTTTTCATTTGGAAAAATAGCCCAAATAAAGAACCGTTAATGTACTTACGGTTAAAATACGTTTTCACTGCTGAAACTTGCAACGAAGAGGAAACACAAACGATAGTTGTATAAATATTAATTTGTAGAATGGCATCCTTTACATAAGTACTTTCCTGTAAATTTATTCCCGCATGTATAAAACATAAAAACATAAAAAAGGTTATTACAGTCTATTCATGTATACATACATCAATAACTGGATTACTGGCGGTGGGGGAGACTTTCCCCTTGGATGCTGTACGATAATCAATAGCGAATCACAATTTGAGGCTGGCTTCGAGGCATTCAAATCATTCTCGATCATTCCTTCATATTCACTACTACAAATGTTTACAAGTCCCAAGAGTCGGTGTTCATCGTTGAAAAAAACCCCACCTTGTCTGCCTTTTATACTGCCAAATGCAGTATGACTCAACTTCCCCCCCTCAATTTAGAAGCATTTTGCCTCTTATTTGGCATTTTGTTTAAGACACATATCTCAGAGCATCACAGAGCGGTGAATCGAACTCTTGGGAGCGCCACGTTGAATATTCAGAGCAAAGCCGTTCGTAACCTATCCTAAGTGGAGGAAAGTAATGGGTTGTCGTCCGCGAGGAAACGAAAGGGAAGTATATAACCCTTATTCGTAGTTCCTGTGGTCAATAAGTGATCCGAGTACAGAGGTGTCGTAAGTCAGTCCAAGTGGAATATGCAAAGAAGTAAATTCTTCTTTTTATCATCCATTATAGGTCGGCGCGACCTCAAGATATTGATAGTAAATGTTTTACACGAAGCCCGAGCGTTCAAAATATGGAAACGCTCTTTCTGTATTTTGGTGCGTTGAGTGTCTTAGGACGGATGTCGCTTCTTATTACGGATAGGCGAGTTAGCGTCTAGACAAAAGGGCTTTATCATAAAGAACAAATCATAGAATTAATGATCTCGCATCTACTGGTATAACTTTATAAGTCATTTTATCCTGCAGCGTTTTGCGCCAGGGCAGTGACGCCTAAACCGGAAAATCATTCTCGTTTAGTCGGAATTTTTCTTAATATTTTTTTACTTGAACTTCGCTAGGGAGGTTTCTATGGGGTAAATTGAGTTTCTACTGGAAAATAGGTAGTAGCGGAACTTAATTCTCTATATATTAGTATATAGGTATATTTACCATAGGTCTAAAAATAAGGGAGATATAAACGATTGTTTGAGGATGGGTGGTGTCACTTTTTGAGCGACACTCCACTGATTAAACCTAAATAGAGAGCAAAGTTAACAAGTTTGGTGGCTCTCCACTCTGATGCCCAGTCAAGGCGGTAACCTCCTTTAGTAAAAGAATCTGGACGGAGATTCTAACTGCTGACCCAGAGATTGCAGGGCAAACACGCTAACCACTATGCCAACCGGAAGGCTAACTCTTAGGTACATATTATATGACTTTCGGACTTTTAATTGAATTTCGATTTACAGAGATAATTTCAAAATTATAATTGTGGTAAAAATGAAAAGCCTTGCATGAAATCATTAATTTTGTTGCTTCCAGTTGACGTAGGTACAGAAGAGTTGCTCTCCCTCTCCCACCAACTTCCGTACTTTATTTTCGATCTTCTCAACAGATTTGGGAGAGATACCCTTGTTATTTTTCATGAATTTTTAAATCATCATAAACCCAGAAAGTGTGGTTGAGGCCCATCATCGCCACTAATGGCATGGCTGGACAGGGCTATCATTGCATATTCCGCTCATAGGATGAGAATATTTGTGGGGGGATATCCCAGATCCCACATCCACTTGCAACCTCCTCCTCTTCCATAATAATTATGCGTTTCACTGTGCCACTCTTCAGGTGACGAACTCTTCAAGAGCTCCAGTTCAAGAAGGTGAAAGGCAAGGAGTAAGAATGGAAGAGGACCACCTTACGGAAGAGATAGTTCTTCAGAACCCCCGTAAAATGGGGGCCTAAATGGAAAATGGTACAGTCACGCATGCGAGAGAGATGGGATTGCGGGACTTGGAGCAAAGGAGTGAAGGAAGAACAGACGGTATAGATGTAAAAGTGTGTGAAAGGATATAAGATACTGTGAAATGGTAAGCATGACGTGTTTGAAAGTAAGGAGAATAATTCTAAAATCCACGCGGAAACCTATAGACAACCAGTGAAGGTCGCGTAGTAAAGTCCTAGTGTGGGAGAGTGGTGAAGAGGTAGAGCAACATAGTTTTCAGCAATATAAAAAAGGCGGGTTGGGTGCAGGTCAAAGAAAGGGTATCTGTACTAGTTGGGGTATTGAAGATCATTACATGGATAGGAGTTTCATAACCCCTACGATCAAAGTCGGAATGAATGCATTGAAGGTTGAGATGAAGGGGGAAAGCATATGCCATCCTTGAGATATTCCTGTGGTACCTGAAGGCAAACAATTTCTAAACCGAGTCAGAGAAGGCTATGAAGGAATCACCAAGGATTAGAAAAGTGAGAACACGATACTTTTCACTTGTAGTCGAAGTGTGTATAGCGTGGCAAGTACGAAAGAAGGTGGTTATAAACCCGCATGGAGCGGAGCTTTCTAAAGCTGCCGGATGGTGGAGTGATCTAAGCCCCTGTTAATTGCATCTCGGCGCGGTTTGCATCTTGCTTCCACTCTGTCGTATCTTTATTTACCGTTTTTTTCTTAAACTTTCCGCTCTAAGTGACAATAACTATATAAGACCTGTGACTTTCAGTCATTTCGCTTAGGAAGTTCGCTGTGAGCCAGTTTGCAATCTGTTTACGTCGACTCGAGATTTTAAAGATCGAGTGAGATGTAAATTGATTGAGCTTTACCATAAAATTGAAATCGGAAGAGGACTGGACCAAGGACCGTTCACTGTGACACCACAACGGAGGGGGACAGTGTTAGAAGAAGCGCCACTTGATTAAAAACACACCACAGGAGAAGTAACTGGCTCTTATTTGAGATCCTAAAGTATTCCTTGATCCGATTAAGTAAAAAAAACCCATTGGTTAATTACTCGAGTTTCTTTAGAAGTAACGATTGGAAAGAATGACGGCAATATTGTCCAAGTATCAGCTCCACTGCCATAAAGTCCTAGAAGTTAATTTCAGTTAGACTTGTACTAAAGAATGTACACCCTCACAATTTTATTCAGTATGATTGGATGGCCGCTTTCATTTGTGCGAACCACATAATATACATAATCATGTGTTCTATACTACAGATAACAAATAAATCGTTAAAATACGGATTAAGACAAATAATTATACCTTTGCACAATTATGTCATGTTAGAATTTGTTTCAATAACTTTAGTTATTAATTAATAATAAATAAAATTCGTAACCATCCTGCCACATCTAGATGTAATCTTTTGCCAAATGTTTAGCACGGTGTAAGAGTGAGAGTTCATTTACCGATATAAGAAAGTTAATTACTCGTTGAACTGAATTCATCTTTCCAGGGATGAAATAAATTAAGTAATTCTAGGAGTTTTAAAATACCAAAGTGGAATAAATTTGTGTGATAAAATAAAAAACTCCACCCACGGTACACAAGCCCAATTAGAAATTATTTTAGTAGTACTCTTAGAGTGGTCCCTATTTGTCACGGAGTAAGGTAGGACGAAGAGGGAACAAATGACCTAATTGAATGGGTGCCAATAATTTTGAATATCAACATAACCATCGGTTATGATATTTCACTATGCAAAGATACATGAAATATCACAGGTTTACACGAAATATCATGGGTTCACATGAAATATCATAAACTTACACGAAATATCATGGGTTCACATGAAATATCATAAACTTACACGAAATATCATGGGTTCACATGAAATATCAGAGGCTTACACGAAATATCATGGGTTCACATGGAATATCAGAGGCTTACAGGGAATATCATGGGTTCACATGGAATATCATAGGCTTACATGAAATATCATAGGTTTACCGCGCAAAGATATTTAGATTTCAGAGCGCACGTAAATAAAAATTTGCAGAGTTTGGCGGCAGCAGGGGTGAGATTAGTGTAAAGCAATAAAAAACACCGTCCACTACTTTCAGCCGTTATACTAACCGCACCATTTGCCAATATTTTCCATCTGTTCAAAGTGTTTTAGCAAAGACACCCCCCACACAAATAATTTGAAAACTTTCCGTTTTCTATGATAGCAGAGGCCAAAGTATAACAGTGCCATTCGAACTAGTTTAGAGGGGGGGGGGGAAGGAGTTAGAATGATATTCTGAAGCCTGATTACAATTGCTATTCTAAGATTATTTGTTCTTAGATTCCAAAGATGGGTCCCGTACTCTATAAGTCACGTTACTAAATAACTTTGCAAATAAAAAGTGTATTTATAAGAAACATATGTATTACATGAAGATTTGCAATTTTACATTGAATACCATTCAGTTATCAACCCTACTTTAAATTTCCTTTCGTAAACAATATTAAAAAAAAGGAGTATTATAATTCTAAATTATTGTCATTCTCTCAATCACTTCCTATTTTTATCACTATATTAAAATAAATAAACTTTCCTCTCCGTTATTTGAAGAACTTTAAAGAGAACTTAAAAAAAATGAAGCAGTTGAATATGGTAAGTTTGAGTTAATAAATATAAAAATAGAGTAAAAGTCTACAGGAAGTAATTACCATCTTATCTTTTAAATATATATATTATAAATCGGGTTTAATTGATGAAAACAAAGGGCATTTATAGTTTAGATCGCCTGAGAGATAGACTTAAGAAAATAAAAAATAAAATGGTTTTGTTTTGTTTCTGTAATAGGTAGATACAAGCCGCTGTTCTCTTCCTTAACAGCAAGAGCTTGGTTACACAGGCACCCCTGCGGGGTGTGGCCTACGGCTTTATTTGCTAATCTTAACCGCCTTTTTTAATCCCCTTTATAGACTCTTTATTTTAACACCCTGAATACCCTTTTCTTCTTCTTCTTCTTCTTCTTCTTCTTCATCTTCATTTTCATCTTTATCTTTATCTTCATCTTAATCTTAATATTCATCTTCATATTCATCTTCTTCTTCATTTTCATCTTCATCTTCATCTTCATCTCCATCTTCATCTTCTTCTTCTTCATGATCTTTTTAACTATTTCAATCCTTTGAATTTCCAAAACACCCGAAGTCATTTGTCAACTAAGCAAAAAAAAAACATTTATAAATGTTCAAAAATTACAGAGTTATGGATTAGTGATTAAAATAAAATAATTTTACTTTAAAATAATGTTAATGTAAGTAGAAAAAATAAATTTAATATTATGGGAACTAATTAAATGTATAAAAATGAATTCGAGTAAAAAGTCAAAGTATCGCATGTCCGCGGGTCGTGTATGTAAAAGGAGAGCTGGACTGCGTTTAAGGATGAATTCGTTTATTAAGAAACCAGGCAATTGCATCGCCACCACCCCCTACGTGGGGAGCTTGCGCTTCGCTACTAAGATTAAAATTTAAAATCTAAAAAAAAGCAGCCATGGTTAAATTTTTATAAATTTTATGAACTTCACCATTTGTGATTCTTTGGGTTTTTAAAAAAGTGACAAAATATCGATACTTATATTTATTTATGAACTTCGCCATTTCGATTTTTGATATTATAAAAGAATTATTAGAAATAACTTTGATAAAAAAAACATAAGTCATAACCAAACTAAGATGAAATTATTATTCAAATACTCCGTTCTTAAATTATAGTTAGTGATGATGATGATGATGATGATGATGATGATGATGATGATGATGATGACTACCATCTAAAGACGATTCCAAGCTCCCGCCCACTAAAGAATATTGAATCCAGGTACAAGATTCCTTTTACCTTTTGAGGGAGTTTCCGAACACCAATTTACCCAGCCTAAGAAGCAAGAAGAGAGCTTTCCGCTATTCGAGTCAAGGAATTACCTTCTAACAACCACCTATAATATACTCTGAAAAGACACCGGAACATTAAACAACAAAGTTTATCCTGTTTACCAGAAATTATTATTGAGGGATAATTCAATATTTTAAATGAATTGTGACAGAATATGAACTCAACTCCCTTTATACCATAACATCACATGTCTCACGAACCTTAAGTGTTTCAGAAATATAACAAGTATATTTTCCATATCTGTAATAATACTATTTATCCACAAATCTCACAACCATATAGATCACTAGGAAGATCAAATTTCTTACATTTTGCAATTAAACTATACATTGTTCTCCTTCCTTGCTCACAAAGTTGTTCTTGGTATGTTTTAAAACTACTATTACAAAGTGCGTTGAGAGATTATATAGAAATATTTAAAATAACCAAAGCTCAATTATAACAGATAGATTTTGGGGTATGGTTCTTCCTATAGTTAATATAGAATCTTTCAATAAGGTCGCTTAATTTTTAAATCTAAATAAAACAAGTTGTGTGTGATATATGCACTCAATTTATTTTAAATTTGAAAGTAAATTTTATGGCATTAAGTGTGGAATATGACGTGGTTCAAATGTCCGCCGCGGCTTTGCTTAGTGGAACGTATTCGGGAGGCCCAATTTTCGATGATTTTGTCGCATAAATCTGGCTGAATTTGCAGGATGGTGTTCGTTATGTTGACTTTGAGGACATCAACTGTTTGCGGATTATTCGCATAGACCTGCGATTTAAGGTAGCCCCAAAGAAAATAATCTAATGGCGTTAAATCGCATGATCTCGGTGGCCAGTTGACGTCGCCGCCGTGCGAGATGACCCTGCCCTGAAATCGCTGATGCAAAATGTCTATCGTGGCGTGCGCAGTGTGGCACGTAGCGCCGTCCTGTTGGAACCACATGTCGTCATTATCCATATCAGGCATATAATCTAGTTGAGGCCACAAGAAGTTGCTTATCATCGATCTGTAGGTCTCACCGTTGACGGTTATGACAATCCCATCTTCGTTGTCAAAAAAATACGAACCAATGATTCCGTTAGACGAAAATCCGCACCAAACAGTGACTTTGTTGGGATGCAATTGGTGCTGGTGTATCTCATGTGGATTGTTTTCGTCCCAAATCCGACAATTTTGCTTGTTCACAAATCTATTTATCCAAAAATGGGCCTCGTCGCTGTGGCGAGGATAGAAATCACGTAATGCGCGAACGTTTGTCGAACGGAGCACTGATTTTGATAATAACATTTGATGATTTGCACACGCTGTTCAACGCTATAACCTTCCATCGTGACTTACCAAGTACTATCAAACAGTTCACAGTGAGGTTGACAGATTGCGCTTTAACAACATGGCCACTATCGCCTGAAAAAGCTCGAGCGTCCTTGTTGAAAGACCCTTTACAATCATAATGAAAAAAATATAATATGAATATAATGAGAAACAAATTAAATGTAATTATATAGAATCTAAATGCCATAAGGGAAAGAAATAAGACTTTTTTTTGTTGAATGACTATTTATTATCAAGACATCATTTGGAGATTTTTAATAAGCAGGAATACATACGAAGGGTTTTCAATCTTAAGAAATGCAAAAATAATATAATAATAAAGTATAGATGGTTTAAACAACTTATATGAAGTAATTTTTACGAAATAAGATGAAGGAAAATTCGGTGAAACAATTTAAAAAAGAACTGTTCAAGAGCTAGTGGACAAAGGCGCCATTTTTCTGAATAATTTTGAGCAGTGTTTTGCTTACTGATGAAGTCAAATTTGACGACATCATTTGCTATTAAAGGTTCTACAAGCTTGCCTCTAACAGGGGAAGCTCTAATCAACAATCTTCATCCTTTTCGATTAGTCAATGCATCACTTGATGTCCAATGACAACCCAACCGCTTGCACAACCATCCAGAATGACTCTTGATTCGTCAGTGAAGATAACTTTGCTCATTTAGTATTCACGTATGTCTGGATCCACAACAGACGTGGTTCTTTGTGTTTTTGGTTATATACGGCTTTTTTGCTCATATTGCTAAAGGTATAAAATTTCACGAAAATTTTACAGATCGTTTCTTTTGAGATGGAAGGAAGCTAACAGCTTGAAAAATGGCTTTGCTTCCTGCATGAGTGTTTTTAGCCAATTATCTTTCGATTGGAGTAAGATCTCCATTGGCAAGAGCTTGAAATCTTGGTTAATGCCTTTTTCTTTCCTGGCTGAATGCCATTCTTTACATTCACGATATAATTCTTCTCTTCTTGGGAAAGTTCCTCTTTCCTGGCCCTTTTATCAGAAGATTCTTCTTGCAAAGGAAGTCTGGACGGTCTTATAATCGATTTTCAGAAAATCGACTATGAATTATGCAAAATCTGACATAAATAATGTTGTCAGTTTCTTCAAAATTGTGCTTATTACATTCATAAAAGTATCTGAAATAAAAAAAATCATAAGGTTTTTCCGGGAAATGATGGAACCCAAAAGATTTATTGCATATAATGTCTAGACACACGTTAATTTTAATTAACACCTAAATATTTATAACCCTCAACAATTCCTATTTTTTCTCCTTTAAACTGAAATTTATATTTCCCTGCTTCACTTTCTCCCTTTGTAAAATTTAATATTTTTTGTATCAATATATTTCCATAGCTTAAATTCATTACCGCGCGCATGGATTCATTCTCTGCCAATATAATTATGTGATCTCGATACACGAGACAAGAACTTTAAGTATATCACTTATCCATTAATCATTATTCCTGCCATATTTACAATTATTTTGTAGCAAGTAATCCTTAATGCGATTCATATAAAAAGCAAAAAAAAGAGGTGATAAATTTTCTCCTTTTCTCACTTTAAGGTAACTTACAATAATCTGAGAACTCTTGATTTACAGAAACACAAGATGTTATGTTACTATACATATTTCTTATTAATTTAATGATATTACAATCAATTCCTACATTTAATAACTTATACCGCAATCAATCTCTCCACGCAAAGTCAAATGTTTTTCTATAGTCAATATACTAACAATATTTTTTATGTTGTAACAAATCAATTAAACTTAATTAAAAATACATGATCATTAGTAGAAAATCTCTGTATAAAACCTACCTGCATTTTCTTAATCACAAAATCACTATCACATAATTTAGTCAATCTTACATTTAGTTTTGTTGTAAATAATTTGGCCAGACAACTTGAGTTATACCTCTGAAATTGTTTACGTCATTTATTTCATCTACATTCTTAAAAATAAGTACAATTAATTCAATTCACAAACTTTCTGGAATGTTCCCTGTTAATATGCCTTTGTTAAAGAGTTTTACACATAAAGGACACAATATATATTTCGTATTCTTAATATATTCATTGAATTCTTTAATAAGTACACTGTTATTATTATTTTCAAAGTCAACACTATGCGGAAAATCTTCAGTTAACTTCACTCATTAGCCTCTTAAATTGATTCAGGTTTTCATTTAACTCCGAAACAGATGTGACATTGGATGTCCCAATTACAGATTAACAAATTCATAATTTATATAGTGAATATATTTGATAGCTATATATTTATTTCATTTTTATGATTTACAGACTATATCAAGTCTATTCTTATCTTTCATACATCTATTTCCTCCACCTTCCTCAAACCTTTCCTCCATACAATTTGCAAAAGATTTACCACAATGAATATCTGAAAAGAGGTCAAATAAAAAAATCTTAAAATTCTGTACTCTAGAATGAAGAATTGGTAAACCAATGACTTAATTTCTACCAATTTAAAAAAATGTAGTTTTATTATCAATCATACAACCTTTTCCTACTTTATCATTAACTTACACACCATATTATTTTTGTATTTCTAGAAATTTTTACCATATCCGTGGTTCAAGAATACCTCTCTGTTCGAATACCAAACTGTAACATACTCTCACTTATATCTATCCATTTTTCGCTTATGATTATGATGTCGAGGAGCCTCCCTTGCCTGGTCCATCATTGAGAACTTTGGACACGAGGGTTTGTGATAAGAGTTCTTCTCCTAGATGAGCTGCCGGTCTGGGCTGTCGAACAGCGTCTCATTATTTCAAAAGTCACCATCTTCAAGATATCTCGTCCACCTAAGCCTATAAATGCAGGAATGGAAAAGATTTGTTCTTTCCATTGCCAGCAACAGTTCCCATTAAGCCAACTTCAAAGGGTTATGGGTGCGAAACCGAGCATCAATCGCGACTGAGTTTAATTTTAATATATTTGCTTTGGAAGCATTCCTCAACACTGGGGTGTGTGAAAACCCAATTCAGTGCCAGTCCCAATCCCGGATAAATAGGCATGGTTGGAGTCAGAAAGGACATCTGTCCGTAAAGTCTCTGCCAACACCTTAATAGAGGAGTCTTTTACCGAAGAAGTGCACTAAACAGAAAGCTTTGTAAACGACTCATCGAGAACGGCCACCCCGAGTAGGGGAAAGACGAAAAGAAGAAGATTATGAATATTCTTCTTATTATTATAATTATTATTATCATCATCACCATCATCATCATCATCACTAAGACATACGTACTTAACTGGAGAATATTAGCAGTAACGTCTGTACGTTCGTTAAAATGACCACATGAAATAAGATAGTAATGAATCATTCTTAAATTTCCCCCCTAAATTTACAAGTTTATCAAACAATTCAATACATGAATATCTCAAACTACATGGTGATATGTAGAATGAAATAACTAGGACATGTTTCTCTAACTTTAAACCAAACTTATCCGAAATCAAAGATATAAAAGCCTCTGAACTACACTTAATAGGTTCCAATAGTTTTTCATAACATTTTTTTTACAGCAATCATAATACTACCAGATTTATATGTTCTAAGAGCCCCTCTCCTGCGATAAATCGTTGTGAATCCAAGTTTATCAAGAACATTTTTACATTGTATATTATTGTATATATTAACATTGTCCCATTTAATCTCAATGAAACATAAAATATCACAATGTCGAAGTATGGCCAAGTGTACGGAAATATGCGCACACAGGCTCTAAGGTAGGCCAAGCAAGGCGACAACTGTTATTGTTCTAAGAGTGCGATTTGAATAGATAGCGGCAGCTGCATTACCATGGAATATACCAAACACAACGACAAAAATAGATTTTAATACACACTAAATAAAAGGCACAACAATAAATATGGATATATATGGGATAAGACGGAATTAGGTTCCGAATACTAATTAGATAACTTGGGTTATTGAATGGTTATAATTGGATATTTAGCTTAGTGAGTGATTTAGTTCCTTTGAACCTCGAAAGTAAAGCGCGGAAAACTTGGGGGAGGTCTTGGTGACCTTGATTACTCACGGGGGGGGGGGGGGGGTAGCCACAAACCAGCTTCCTGGAACTTGTGTTTTGCGAGCTTCAAACTCGGGTCGAGCGAGCTATCGGGCCTCTTGTCCTCAAGAGGTCACCAGTCGAACTTCGAAAGGGGGAGGGGGGGTGTAATGACTGCTCCACACTCGGCTTGGACGAGCTAACGGGCTTCTTGTACTCAAGAGGTCACCAGAAGAACTTCGGAGGATGGCTTCTCCAATCCTTGATCCGAAGGCTGTTGAGAAAGGCTGACGTTATTTCATGAGACTCTTCTCCCTGACCCGACGATATGTGTGTGATGTCCAACTATTCCGTGTCTTGCGACCGTCAGTCACTTCTCGGTAGAGAGCCGTCGTTGAATCGAACTCCTTTCTGGAAGTGTCGTCTAACCAAAACTGTCTGTAATCCTGGAGAGGGTGCATATATAGCCGGAGTTCTCCAAAACAGGGAAAGAGATTGAGACCTTCTCGAATCCTCGTTATCAGCCATGAGAACCAAGCGTCTTCTCACGGGGAAGCGTAAGAGGCAGAGATCAGCGGTCAGACGGACGACCAGCGGCTTGAGCCATAAAAGCTATTCGCGGCGAACCTACAAAAATAGATGTGAAATCCCCTGACCCAAGGGGGATGGGGGGAGATTGAGACGACAGAGAGGTAGCCTCAATTCCAGCGTCATGCCTCGCTGTGAATTTTGCGGAGACCTGGCGGCAAGTCTTCAAAAAGGGTGAAGGCGGGGGGGGGGGGGGACGGCTCGCTTTATCTCCCGAAGTAATATCTTAGGAGGTGGGGAAATAATATTATTCGAGGGGATACCTCTACACACAATTCATACAAAAATTGCTAAATACAGGGTAACCCCCCCAAAACGGGCCTACACACACTTTTTGTGATATAGCCTTCATTCATTCACTAATCATCCTTACTTTGCAGGACATGTCAGAAGCAACGCTTGTGAACACAATTAGATCTCGATGGGAGCTACAAAAAAAAATATAATGCGTCAAGCATTACTATAAGACAAGTTCGTTCAAGAAAGTGAAGGGCACTTTCGTGCATCAGTTCGAATGTAAAAAAGCCCACTTTAAAAACAGAATTCAGGACTAGGTAGACCACTTCGAGAACTATGGGACAGTGGAGAACCCCAATGCAGCCAGTTACAACCATCCAAACCATTCAGGATGCCCCAGGAAACGTACAACTGAGCTGCTCGAGAACGTCAGATAGTCAGTTCAGCAGAGTTCAAAACGCTCTGTGTGCAGCAAGCGAAGTCAGTCCCTCGGTATATCCCGTGAGACTTGCAGTAGAGTGCTAGTAATGGGTGTAAAGGCCTACCCATACAGAATACAGAGGAAGCAGACCCTTACAGACTCAAACAAGGAGCAGAGAAAGGCTATCGCATTCAAGATACGGGATAAGATTCAGGAGACCCCAACTTTTCTTAACCTCCCTTGGACCTCAGATGAAGCTCACTTCCATCTTGAAGGAAAGGTAAGGTCGAAGACAAATATATCCTGGGGGGCCTCCAGACCAAATAAGGTAGCCACCAAGCCCCTACACTCGACTAAGGGAACAGTATGGACTGCAATCTCAGCCAGAGGCAGCATAGGACCATTCTTTTTCGAGGAATCTGGCGTGACAATGACAGTCCCCAAGGAGCCTTATGTTGAGGTCCTCAAAACCTCCAATAGGGAGCTGCAGACCCTGTTCCCGCTTATGGGGAAGTTCTGGTTCCAGCAAGATGGAGCAAGCTCTCACACCTCAAACCTGTCCCAAGATTGGCTGAAAGAGAACTTTAGTGTCCGTGTAATCAATCTCAAGACTGATTTTGAGTGGGTACCTCACTGCGCAGACCTTAGCCCCTCAGATTTCTTTCTCTGGGGCTACCTTAAAGACTGAGTGCACACAGGGATATTCAAAACCATCATGGAACTCAAGGAAGCTATCAGGGAGGGGATCAGAGCCATTAGTCGGTCGGTTTGTAAGAACGTCATAAACAACTTTGTGCTGCGCCTCAAGAAATGCGCAGAGATAAATGGAGGTCATCTCGAACACGTGCTCTAGAATAAATGAGAAAAGTCCAAAGATTCTCATGTTTCTATATTATGTTTTTTAAACACAATAAACTAGTTATCACCAGAGTTTCATTGAATTCTTGGAGAAAATTAAGAAATGAGCCCTATCGAAAGTTGGGGCCCGTTTTTTGGGGGTCACCCTGTACCAGTATATTTAATATATTTTAAGGCTACATGCATTATGTGATATTATACAAACACCTGTGTTGTTAAGTCATTATTTTTACCACTCCTTGTTCTTGCCTTACATCTAAGGATGTTTTTACTTACTATGTTAGTGTCTGTCGTGGTCCAACCACTCTATACCATACGCTACTCCTATATTATGTGGGGGGTGAATTAATCACCTACTGCAACGCGAACCGTTGAAGGATTGTTCGCAGGGATTAACGACCGACTCGGAGGTCACACTTGAGGAGTTGGGTTTCAAATCCTTAATAATTAAACAGAGTGCATAAATGGTTAGCGAGATTTACTTTAATAGGCCGAGAGTATCGTTCAAGGTTAGTTAAAGATGAAACAACAAAAATATAATTTTATTTACAAAGATTAACATAAAAATAATAATTGGCAAAGGGGAATTATTTAAATTGAGATAGTCTCTTGATAATTATTATGAGGAAGGATTCTCAAATGAAATTAATTGATTAATATAACTAGGCTCAGATCAAAAGGGGAAACTTGATAAATACGACAAAACCCCCCAAAGACTGAAGGGATATTAAATTTTTGTATAACGAAAATCGACCAATTTAGGAAGATCATTACATAAAATTTATTTTGCTGGGCGCTTGAAAGCTTCTCATATTATGAAGTGTTTGCTCAACAACCATTCAAACATCATAAACGGAGTATCCCGATCAAAAGAGTAAGGAAGTACAGCTACCTTATTTTCTCACCACTGTAGGTGAGTGTTCCGGTGTGATTTCCAGTGTGTAAGTAAAGAGTACAAAATTGGAAATTTGGAGCTTAAAACTTCGCCTTCCCTGAAAGTTGGCCCGTCCTAGGTTGGGGGAGGGGCATATACAAGGGTTAGTACTCTTGATTCCCAAACCCTGGTTGAATGCTAAGGCAAATGGAAAAATGTACCAGAAGTATTAAGAAACATGCTGCCAAACTTGTCCATTTATCTATCACCAAAGACTGAACATGGGTTTAAAGCTCTCAATGTGGCCAACTAATTTCTACTTTAAGTGAAATGATAAAGAATAGGATTCTGACTCTATCAATCCACGGCGATCTCCTGATTTGCAAGAGAAACAAGTGAGAAGCTTACGAAAGTTTGAGCTGCCACAATCGGTCAACAAATAATTGCCTGCAGAATTCTATTTCCTTTCAGGCTAAAACCACAGCATCTAATGGATCCTATTAGATAGGAATCGTGCTATGGTTTCCATACCAACTGGAAAAACTATAAAAAAGTAATCTCTTTTCGCCTCTCTTTTTGTATTACGTTACACTAATCTCTGTTGAGTTTGCACCCGTTCTCCGTCCTTATTTAGGTGAGCGTTTAACAACTCCAGCCCAGGATGGTAGTAAATCTAGTGAGTGTACTATATAAAAACCCATCTATTGGGAATTACCTGTATTTACGAGTATTTTGTGGAAACTGGACTCTTATTAGTAACTATTCAGCTTTACCTTGCACAACAAGCTCATTTTATTCCATCCCTCCTCCGTAGTGGCCTATGTATACTTTGGTGGAGTGATTGGCTCATTTCCGAGAGACATCGCCTCCTCAGCCATACGAAAATATGCATAGGGGCAGTTTAGGATACAAGTTCCTCATCGTCATGTTTGACAAGCTCAAAATAGGGATGAAGCCATGGTTTTTGTGTACCAGTTTCTTCTTACTCTTGCTCGGACTTATCTGTAAACTTTTCTGATCCACCGAGGATTTTGGCTGGGACGTGTTCAGCGACCTTCACGTTACATCATTTATTTATACAACTAATCTCTTCATACCCAACCCGCCAGAAATCCACATTAACGGTATCTGCATCGGACGCAGTTGTTTGGTTTCGAGAAAATTACATATTCCGCCTATTCGGTATACAGTACTTCAACACCATATGATGGAAACCCGAAAAGATTGTTTCTCTTTAGCTATTATCGATTTTCCCTCGCTTTTTGAAATACCGTCCCTAGTCTGGAAGGTATCTATACGCTATTCTTTGATATTTTTTTATTTACTTATTTAAAAACAAAACGAAAATCACCGAGATCATCCCTGTCATAAAGTTTTTAAAAATAGGGTTGTATAAGAAGTCGTGAAGTTAGGAAAGGTATATTTTGCTGTAGGTACATAGAGAAAATAAATTACTTGGAATTATATGGAACAAGATAAGTAGTTTACTTCTCTTTTAGGCCTCTCTCCATAGAGAAACCTAAGCAGTTCTTCATTTTTGGGCTCATGCTTCGACATTTAGGTGATCAAAACATGGTCAATTATAATGTTTCTCCACGTAAAGTCCAAAAAGCTCTTTGCATATATAAACGCCTCGTGTAAATCAAAAGTTAGGAACATATGACTGAAATAGTGGAGACTAGAAGCAGGAAAATTAGAGTATAAAGTGAGAAGCCACTGTCTTCTTAAAACCAACTACGATCACCATTAGTTCGATCAGTCAGAACTGACTCCCATTAGTCCTATCCTCGTAGTCCAATCTCAGATCGAGATTGCCCTTCTTTTGGACACCGTCTTCCTCCTTCAGAAGAAAACCAATTTATCCGAAGTCCTTGGTTCCGCTTTTGTAAGTTTTAACGCCTGAGGGCCTTCTCAAATGCTGGAGGCCTTGCCAAGATCTTGCTCCCTCCCCTGACTTCGACACTGGTGACCCTGCATCTTCGGACCTTCACTTCTTTGCAGTTTCGTCCTCCATGCTATCTTTGTCGCCAATCTTCCCCAATTCTATTCTAAAGTAAGTAATTGATCACTGCGTTCTAGAGGGTGGTTCTGTAGTTTCTACCTCATCATCCTTGATGAACTATTTTGGTGACCTTTTCATTCTTGACCAGAATCCAGTTGTCTTTCATTTTAAGCATTTTTTGCTCTAGTAAACCACACACCTTTACCCACCTGCATTCCATATGAAGTATTTTGAGGCCTGGTAAAACGTGCGCAATGACTTGCAATTCAAGTACAGCACGGCCTGCTCCTCAGAAACAAAGCCAGGACATATTAGCTTCAGCTAGAGTAAATTGCGTCCTGGTCACACATGTACTAGGGCCAACCTGCATTCCATTTTAATTATTTTTACGGCGAAGTAACACACGCCCTAGAAGACATTTGTATTTTAAATACCGCGCGCCCTAGTCCACCAAAACGGCGCCAGCATCCACACTCTTGTAATATCTATCATTTAAGCCTCGTTATCTACCTCAACTTATTAAGTGTCAAACCTGCAGTTGACCCTTCTTAACGTCACCCATAAACACAACGGGATGCAATAACCTCTTTACGCTTCATCCATCATCACCAAAGGTACACCACTTGATTCTATCCTCACCTCTCGGAACACCAAAATGCCTTTGGATTTGCTGATATCTTCGTCTTCAATTTTCTTTGAGATTGTTTCATAATCTTGCTGCTCGCCTTCGGATTTTTGCCAAGAACACCAGCAAGAAATGTATTTTTGAAAAGGACCAACATGATATTTCTTATGGGTGATAATAGAAAATGTAATGTTAATATATATATTATATATATATATATATATATATATATATATATATATATATATATATATATATATATATATATTCACCTAGATTTCTTCTACAAAGATTGAGTCTTATATTCAGCAAGAAAGGGAAAACGAAGAAGGCGGGTCCCATCTTTAATTCCAACGTTTCGGGTTATTACAAAACCCATCTTCAGGAGCTAAAAACAAATTCCAAATGAGTAATCTAAGCCTAAAAACATAAATAACAGCACAAGTTCAAAGTTAAAAACCACAGATCAGAGAAAATCACAAAAACGACGTTAAAAATATAAAATGAACGTTACGTTAATGAACAAACAAAATAGTGAGGTAAAGAACAGCAAAATATTTGTAAAAAGATACTATCAATTAAGGACAAACAAAGTAAACGTAATATTACAAAATTAAACAATTGAAATGTAAAAATAAAGAATTGGATACAAACAAAAGGTAAAACTAAAATATAGACACTGAAACATTAGCTTACATGGTCGGATCACAAGGACGAGTGAAAACGAGAAGGAATTTAAAGAATGAATACAGCTTGGTTAAGTTATAAACAGAGGAAAGGATGACGTGTCCTCATTTAAGGAAACGAGATATGAGGAAAAGTGTTCTATTATTTTTCAATATAACTACCCTCGACTTCAATGCACTTGCGCCACTTGTCCCTGAGGCTTCGAATTCCCGACAACCAGAAATCTCCCGACTGCTGTTCAATCCACTCCTGGACGGCGAGCTGGACATCTTCATCGTCCCCAAACCGGCGTCCACGAAGTGCAGCCTTGAGCTGGCGGAATAAGAAGTAGTCTCTAAGGGCCAGATCTGGACTGTATGGGAGATGTTGAGCTCCTCGAATCCGCACTCGCGCACGGCAGCTTGTGCAACTTTGGCCTTGTGGACTTTGACGACGTTGAAGTTGATCATGGGGCGTGAGGTTTTTAGGGACCCAACGGGCAGATACCTTGATCATGGCGTAATTGTCGTGGATGATGTTGATAATACTTCTATGTGATATTACAAGTTTTCGGTCGATTTCTTCGACCTTCATCCGTCGATTTTAGAGGATCATACTCTCCACACGGGCCACATTGTCCTCGTTGGTCACGTCTGACGGACGTCCTGGACGGGGGTCATCTTCAAGGGACTCACGACCATAGCGGAACTCCCTATTCCACCAAACAATGGTTGCATATGAAGGGGCGGTTTCGGTGTACACTGCAACCATGCGTTCATGGATCTCTTTTGCATTCTTGCCTTCCTTGGTAAAAAATTTGATCACTGCGCGGTGCTTAACCTTGTCCATTGTTGAAAGATTTGTGACTGACAATCTGCGATCAGCTACTGCTTTTTAAATAGACGAGGAAGGAGCGTGCGGCTGCAGGTCCTAATTTGTTATAACTTGTCCTGACACTCCCACAAACCGATTCACAAAACTTATTGACCGCCCCTCGTATGTATGAGTAAATTTTATTGAAATTTGGATGAATAGAACGAAACTTATCAGCAAATAAGTAATTTACCAGTAAATTTGAAGTATCCAAAATGATCCGAAAGCTTAGGTTTCTTGTAGAAAGAACCGGGATTGTTTGCCTAGCAACTAACTCCATTTGAATCTTGTGTACTTTAGGTCATCTTCTTGCCAGCTGTTGCAGAGTTAATATGCCTAAGAAATTTATCATGCCTCTCTCTGTCTGCGAGATGATCAGAAAGCTGCGCCACCAAGATAGTCATTTAATTGAAGCCATTTCAGCGTCTGTCAAAACCCGCCAAAATTGTAGTCCATAGTATTTTTTCACCCTATCGCAAAACAGGTCAAGGAAGTCATCCAAGAGGAAGATAGAGCCATTACGCAAGCTCTGAAGAAGATTCATTTCAAGAGGGTTGTAGCAAATTCTCGAGAGATTTGTGAGACTTTGGTCATCAGTGGCTCCAGGCAGACTGTGTCACATCGTCTGAAGGAAGACAATCGGTACGCTCACATTACATTTGCCACAGAGGACGTGACATGGACGGATCGCAGATAGAGCCGAGTGTAATTGAGTGAAAAATCTAAATTCAATTTGTTCGGATCAGATGGCAAAAGGTTCGTTTGTTGCACGACAGACGAAATATTGTCTGTCAATTGCACCAAACATAGTGTGAAGTTGGGAGGAGGAAGTGGCATGGTCTGGGACATGATTTTGATACAATGCATTGAGCAACTTGTGTGCTTACAGCGCTGTCGTTGAGATCATTTTGTACACTTCAATTTTTCTAGTAAATTGATTATGTGCTAACCTTGGTCAAATTTATTTACATTTGCATACCTTTTACCCATCCTTAATTTATAGATGTATGATATCGTACACTAATTTTGGACATCTTAGATTTCCTCCGTCAAAAGTTATGGAAGTTTTTGTGATTGAAATAGTCTTTCTGATATTTTAATTTTTGGAAATTAATATATATATATATATATATATATATATATATATATATATATATATATATATATATATATATATATATATATATATATATATATATGAAAAAAACAGTATTTTGGACAAATTTATTTCGAACCAAGGTGTCGACGGAGACATCCGTGATCTTCATTCGTTGGTCAACTAATGACTACAGAAAAATGCTCACAACTTAGAATTCGATCAGGGGCTGGTGCGTGAAGACATTTTTGATCAGAGGTCGGATGAGTGTTCCTATTATCAAGGGATTATTAGTGTTGCACTGGCCATCGAATAAAATGAAGTTGGGAATTTACTTTATGAGACCTGAATCAGTTTAGCACCTATGGATATAATTGTTGGAATTATAAATTACCTTTGCATTATCTAAATCAATTACATGGTCTGTACTTCACGTATTTCAAAACAAGTTAGAGGCTGGTCTTCTCCGACGTATATCGCATTTGTGTTTCTTCATTCTCTTAAGGAATATACTGCTTTCACCAATGTAAATTTTAGCGCAACTTTTACAGGCGATCTAAAAACTGCCGTTTTATCAGTTGATCTATTTTCGGACAGATTACAAGGTATGGTATTTTTGAACTGAAGGGCAACATTAATGTTACATAGAGTTAAATGGATATATGGTAATAACATACATTGCAGTTCATACTAGGCCACCAGGGATAAAGATTTTGAGGAAGTTAGTATATCGGAAAGATGGAAAGTACAGTAGTCGAAATTAAGTAAACTTTCAACCTGAAGGCTAGGAACATATTTGCTAGTAAACGTTGTTCATTGAGGCTTGAATTTAAAGTATTTATCTATTCGACGTTTGAAAGTATCTACGATGTTACAGTCCATTACTTTAGGAGGAAGTCAATTCCATAAGTCGACGATTCGGTTAAAAAGAAATGCTTTGATTCGTAAGCGTTAAAATGTTTACCTATAATTCTGCAATCGTTTCCTCTCGTGTAATTTCACTGGTCGCTCGTGAATTATTTATTTCAATCCTTATTGTCTATGGTTTTGATAAATTTAAATACCTGTTATAAGTCTCCTCTTAATCTGCGCTGAGTTAACGAAATTGATTGCTTCTCTAAGTCGCTCCTTGTTTGTTTTGTTCTATATATTTGCTATTATTTTAGTAAGCTTACGTTGGATTCGTACTAATTTCGCTATTTCCTTCTGGTAATACGGGAACCAGAGTTGAACACAGTATTCCATAAGAGAACGGCACACGGAATTATAGAGAGTAAGGACTATATCCTTGGACTTATACTCGAATGCTCTACAATCAATCCAATTATTTTGTTTGGTTTCTTAAGGACTCTTGGAGATTGCTGACTGGATTTTAGGTTGGTCGATATTGTTACCGCTAAATCTATCTCTCTGCCTGCACGTAAGAGTTGAGTACGATTTAAAAAGTAATTTGCTTTACCATTCCGGTATCTGATATGGAGCACTTTACATTTATCCGCGTTAAAAGACATTGGCCACGTTTGCGCCCAGTTTGACAATTTGTCGAGATTGTTTTGTACTTCGTTAATCTGAGCGTTAGTGAGTACCGTATTCGCAATTTCAGTCTCCTCACCAAACCTCGATATTATACATAAAAGGCCTTTATCTAGGCATTTAATGTATACCATAAATAGAACTGGACCTAGAACTGATCCCTAAGGCACCCCGCTAATGACATCGTTCTAGCCAGATGCTTTTCCATTTATAACGACGCGTTGTTTACGATTGCGCAGCCAGTTTTTATCCACCTCGCTATGTCACCTTAAACTCCGTGCACTTTTAATATTGTTATTAAACGTTTGTGGGGAACTTTATCGAAAACCTTTCAAAAGTCTAGATGAATTATGTCCACTGCTTTACTCTCGTTGCATTCATTAAAAAATGTCATCAACGAAGTCTAATAAATTCATTAGACAAGAGAATTAAGAAGTTTGTTTCCTTCCAAATAGTTTACGAGTCTATCGCGTATATGAGTGTCTCTAGAATTTTGCAAACATCCGAGGTTTGACTAATTGGCCAATAATTGCAGGGTAGAGATTAACTGGGTTTTTTTTTAATATTGGCGTTAGGTTAGAGAGCTTTCACTCATCGAGTATGGTTCCGGTATGCAACGAATAATTAATGATTGACGAGGGGAGATCGAACCTTGCTCAGGTGACTTATTTACCTTAATTTTTTCAATACATCTTATTACGTCTATTTATGTAACGCAGATACTACTAAACGCCTCGTTGTTACCGATTTGGACAGCTGCCAGGGTTGAGATATCGCTAAGATCATCTGTAGTTAATATCGATGCAAAAAATGTGATTAAGATACAGCTCATTTGCTCGTCGTTCGTGGTAGTCTCCGTTCTCGTCAGTTAGCGGGCTGATAGTTGAAGTTGTTACTCTCGTTTGACTTATGTAACTAGAGAACTCTTTCGGTTTGGTTTTACTTTGATTCACTATGTGTAATTTCAAGGTATTTTTACTCGCTTTGATAAACCTTTTGGCTTTACGTCGTAAGTCTATATATGTAAATGACACGTTCATGCTCATCGTTAGAGATGTTTAATCTATTATGGGCGTTCTTCTTATCGCGTAAACAGTCCGCTATTCCACTACTCCACCACGTATGTTTATTTTTGTGCGAAGAACGTCGATTCTTTAAGGATATACATTTTTTCCACCATTGCTAAGTAAAACCAGTAAAAATTTCCATTTCGTGTTAATATCGTTAGTGTCACCCAAAGTGTTCGCCATTATTTCTTAAATATTGCTCTGAACTTAATAAATTTCGCTTTTCTAAAGTCGGCGACTTTTCGTTGCTACTAAATACATAGCTTCTAGTGAAATTTATACGAAATGTGATTGCACGGTGGTCATTATTACTAAATTCATCCCTAATATTAATATTTTCTACAAAATCTTCTTTTGTTGAAGATATTAGGTTGACTATATTATTTCTGCGAGTCGGGCGGAGGGCCAACTGAGTTATTGAACTTTCTTTTAAGTTGGTATAAGGATCGTGTCCTTACTGAGCGGATAGTAGATCGCCCCACTTTGGTACTGGTATATTCAAATTTACAAAAATTTCGGTATCCAGAGTGTTACTTATTTCGCTGATTTGTTCATAGATAACGCGGTCGGTTTGCACTGAATGAGCTTGATGTCTCTACGAGTATATTGGAGCTAGCACGATTCTCATCCCTTATATATTAATTATGCGAAGCGAAACAGGGAAGATAATGGAATTATTAAGCGCATTTTTCTTAGAATATGATGGTAGATAAAAGTTGGTTCTGGCTTTATAATGACATATTTCTATGAAAGGGGATACTGCAGTTCACTAAATGTTCGGATGTACGTTACTGTACTTCTTTGGATATATATATATATATATATATATATATATATATATATATATATATATATATATATATATATATATATATATATATATATATATATATACAAAATATATTTAAATATGTCAAACACAAAACATTTAAAAACTTGGGATATATTTGTGACAAATATAGCTAGCTATATAACTCAGAAATTATCAGTTAAATGGCAAAAATTTTACTCGTAGAATAAATATGATGTCTGTCGGTATTGGATTTTCTTTAAGTCTAAAATTCAAACGGCCGATTGCCCCCTTAAATACCCCGCTTAGCATTATGGAACGCGTGAAAGTCCAGTGGGAAGCAAAATGAGAGCGGGAGACTGAGAAGATTGGTCTAAGACTATAGTTTCCAACCTATTTTCTCTCTTTTACCCCTTCAACTAGTTTACTTGTTCGGATTTCCCCCTTCAGATAGATTGATAAGGAAAAAGTAAAAACTCTCAAAACACGAAATTCATTTCTTTGATAATGCAAATAACTTAATAAACAATTAGTTATTTAATTGATTTAAAGTTCCTTTCTTTAGTTGGGTCTTAGTCACTCGGTGGCAATAAACATCAAAAGTTATGACCTTACACAGGAACGTCATCCTAATATATACACATACGAGTATTCAAAACTAAATGTAATATTTACTAATTAAGGAAAATATCAACATATGAAATCAAGAAGGTCAGCCCATCACCTTTATCTCTGCTACTTCTATTCATTCTTCACCTAACCTTTACTCTTTCTCTTATCCATTCTTATATTCACCCACATTTTTCTATCTTCCCCTCAAAACAACAGCATTCAGTGAGATAGCTGATATTGCTTGTGCCTGATCAGTGCCACAATGTCAAGAGCAGTAGTAGATAGCTTGCAATACATGTCACATTCCACTTCCAAAGGGTTTCGTTGTATGTGTTTGATTGTGAGTAAATTCGAAAAAAACTAGACTCACACAGATAAGTTGTGGGAAACAGAATGACAATTTTCATTGCGTTGGTGTTTAGCTGCGGGTATCCTCCGCGCACACGAACCCAGATAAATCATCCATCTGACACACGAATGGGTTTCTCGCCGCCAGCCGTATTGAAATGTGTTTAGTGCTGATACCAGAGAAATAACCTTCGAACTCATCGTCCCAAATTTCCAAATCCACGATGATTTCTTCATTCAGTGGGTCCTTGATGTTGTCTTCACCAAGTATGTCACTCATGCGCTAAAAATATATTATTTTCATTTCCATTTCTTAGTCGTCTTCTCCAAAGCTATAGTTTTGTTATAAAAACATTGATGACAGCAGTGTGCACATTCACGTTGTTCTTTCGTCCATGTATTTCCCTTGTTTAATTCATTCAGATAACTTCAAATATATCAAGATAAGCCAGTTGAAAGCAGACAACATTTCCACCTTGTTCGTAGCATTAAAAAACAGCATTACTTCTTCCCGCAGTTCTAAGACCAGATAAAGCATATTTCCTTTGGATAACCATTGAACTTGTGTAGGAAATAAAAGAACAATTTGTATTCAAAGCTTCCTCGCAACCTTTTTTGAAGTGAGAGCCTCCCTGTGGATCATAAAGTGCGTTCATCTCATACGAGGCTGCTTGTGCTTCACTTGACCAACAAACCTTGAACGTCACCTAAGCATGTTAAGGCCACCATCCATCCAAACTCCTTATATATTGTTCCAACTCAGCCCCGTCTCTTCGAAGAACACTGCTACAACTTTCATCACATAATCTGCCATCGTTGTCGTCTCTAGCGTCCTGCAAAACAGGGCCTTTTGCTCGATTCCTTTGTCTGTAATGGAGAAACTAGAAACGAGTAGTTATTAACTGTTGTGGACTTGTCAAGGTGAAGGGAAAAGAATAGCGACAAAATTATTTTGATATCACATTTTGTCGAGGTTTTCAAACATTTTGGTAATTCTGTTATTAATATTCTTGTTAGATAAGAATATCTGCTTCATCTTCTTCGATGCCACCTCTCCCAACACAAGCCTCTGCTCTTCACGATCTGCAGTTTCAAAGGGTTTTCACTAATCTTATTTGCTTCTTTTCCTTGGACACCTGAAAAGCAATGACATATGAAGCTTTCACGATGTTCATGTTGGTTTGCTTCTAGGTAACAGTTTCGTCCATTTTCATTCGCTTCGAACTAGATATCTTGAGCTCAAAGAAGCTGCGGTTCTTATCTTTCAAATGGGGATGAGCAGATGCTGTTTAGGTTGAAAGGGTTTCATGTCCTCGACAAGATAACCAAACCCATTCTTTCAAATAATTACACTATAATAACGAAAAAAAACCCGGAAATGAGAATAATCTTTTCAGGGGTATTTCTTCGTTAATCACGAATGAAACATCCCTCTCTTCTTGCAACCCTCCAGTTTCTCGTAAATTACCATCTTACTTACGTTAAATACACTGATGGTTCCGTAGGGATTGAATGCAAACAGGATTGGGCCAAAACTGACAACTCTAAAAGTTAGAAACGGATTTTTATATAATTTTAATTAGGTGTTCCTAAGGTATTTGTCAACCTAAACTATGAAATTTATGAAAGTATAGTCAAGATCATTTTAGTTATAACCCTTATGCTGTTTTACATTCTCTTTCGAATGATATAATTGCCGAAGTCTTCCTAAGGTTAGCCGGGGAATAATTTGGCAATAACATCATAACTATTCGGCCGATTCTAACGAAATTTAAAACTATTATGTTGTTTTACATTTTCTCTCGAATTATATAATTGCCCGGGATTATTGAAAGTTTTGTTGGTCGTAAGGTCCTAAATCAGAATAAGTGAGAGCACGCAACTTTGGTCAGCAGACCTTGTTTCTTTACAGGAAACAGCTAAAATGCCTAGAGAATGAAAAAAATTCCCAAGACAGTTTCTGTTATATATGTGGATCAGTTACATTAAGACAATACAAGATAAAATTGACTAAATATGTGAAGAAACTTTATGAGCTGTACTCTGGATTTAATGGTGGGGACCAAGACAAACGCTGGTTACCTCAGATATGTTGTATCAGGTGTACAAGTTCCTTTTCTGCTTGGGTGAAAGGCAAAAGGCCTGGCCTCATGTTTGGCTTATCACTGGTCTGGAGGGAGCCAAGGGACCATTCAATGGATTGCTACTTTTGCTTAACAGATATTAAAAGTGGGTATTCAATGTGTTTTCTTTCCTGGTCTTTAATATATTTTTAAGAGATGTATCAATTAAAAAGATCAAAATATATACTATGTTGTACTTCCACTTTAATATATTTTCAAGGGATGTATCAATTAAAAAGATCAAAATACATACTATGTTGTTGATTTTATTATATTTCGCTGAAGGTCGCAACAGAAAAGGCAAGAAATCTATGATGTATCCAGATCTTCAGTCTGCTCTTCGCCCAGTTCAACATTCAAGTGCTATTCCTGTACCACAGACGCTTTCTGAACTATCAAGTGATAAAACGAGCAACTCGCACGATTCCGAATCTCAAGATACACCATATGTGACACAGCTTAAATCTGACAAGAAATCACACCTCATCACCCAACTAGAACTCAATTATCTAGTTCTTACTGAGCAAAACAGTGAATTCTTGGCCCACGTCTGCAACAATGAAACCTGCTGGATGACCATGGTCGAATTACAGTATTTAGGAAGCGTTCTACAGATCTACAGCAATTCTTCACTTTTGAAAACAACTTAACTTATTGCAATGATATCAGAGGACTATTTAATGCTCTTGAACTGGCCTATGAATCGAATGAGTGGAGGTTATTCATAGATGCATCCCTTTACAGCATAAAAGCGGTTTTATTGCCCATTAGGAACACCATGCCTTCAGTTCTAGTTGCTCACTCACTCATTTTAAAAGGGATATATGAGAACCTTGCTTTTATTCTAGACCGCATAAGTTACAAGGAACATGAGTAGCTAATTTGTGCGAACTCGAAAGTAGTTGTCTTACTTAATAAGCTACAAAATGGATACATCGTGTGTATGTGCTTCCTTTGCAAATGGGACAGTAGCGTCAGATCAGAACATTATGTACGCTCAGAATGGTCACCTCGGGAAACTATGACGCCTGGATGCCTTAATGTAATTCATGAGCCACTAGTTAAGAAGGAGAAAATCATTTTGCCACCAATGCATATAAAACTAGGCCTAATGAAGCAATTTACAAAAGCACTGTGACATAACAAGCCATGTTTCCAATACCTCAAAGCAATCGTCCCTAAAATGAGTAATGCCAAGATTAAAGAAGGCATATTCGTAGTTCCTGGCATGCATTCAAAGATGTATATAAAGGACTTCTGGGAATGCACCAATGGGCCCGGCGAGAATGTATCCCGGAGAGCCTAATCAAGTGCTACCAAAACCTTGGATGCAATATGTCACTGAAGAAATACTTTCACCATTGTCATCTCATCTGTCCTTCTTCCCAGAAAATGCCGGCGATGTGAGTGATGAACTTGGAGAGAGGTTCCATCAAAATAAAGCGTCAATGGAAAACAGGTATAAGGGAAAATGGAGCCCTGCTATGCTGGTTGACTTCTATTGGAACTTGAAGCGTGACACACCTGAGACGTCTTACAAGATTAAAATTTAAAATCTAAATAAAAGCAGCCATGGTTAAATTTTTAGAAATTTTCTGAACTTTGCCAATTATAATAATTTTTAAAAAGAACTCTAAACTAAATTTCCCCCCTTTCAAAATATCACGTTGCTAAAATACAGTTATAGAAGAAGATATATAGAAATAAATTTTCTGAACTTCACCATTTGTAATTGTTTGGGTTTTAAAAAGTTCACAAAATTTCGATACCTATATTTATTTCTGAACTTCACCATTTTGTTTTTTGATATTATAAAAGAATTATTAGAAATAACTTTAATAAAAACATATTCAAATACTCAAAAAATCCCCTTCTTAAATTATAAAGTTAGTGATGATGATGATGATGATGATGATTGAATATTTGGCAACTTCCTATTACTCCTCAGTTTTTTTGATAACCAATGAAGTGAACACGTGCTGAAAGGTTAGCATTTGTTTTATTATTTTTTTTGAGAACTAATTGCTTAATTAGTTCTCAAAAAAAATTATATTATATTGAGTAGAAAGCATAAATATAGTTAGTGCAAGATATATATATATATATATATATATATATATATATATATATATATATATATATATATATATATATATATATATACATATATATATATATATATATATATATATATATATATATATATATATATATATATATATATATATATATATTAATATATATATATATATATATATATATATATATATATATATATATATATATATCTTGCACTAACTATATTTATGCTTTCTACTCAATATAATATATCTACATGGCTAAATTCAAGCAAACGGGCTGCCTCAAATTTCAACCGCCCCCTCTAACTAAACTTTAATGTTTTAAAACCTTTTATAACATTATTTGGAATAAAAAATATTCTGGTAGTGGAAGGGTTACAAAAATTAAATGTGCTATTCTTAGATTGTGAGATTAGGGCTGCTCGACAATTATGTTACACAACTTTTTTATGTTAGACACATGTCTATATTAGGATTTTGCAACCATATGTATTTTGTAACCATATATATGATTAATGCTTATTTTTTTTCCAGATTTTTGTGAGTTGATACATATATCTACAATGGCTTCAGGCACTTCAAAACACCGAGGATGTATCAACAAGGCAAATTCATTCTGTTACGTGTGTGGGGATTTCACGACTGTTGGACAGCGCTGAACAATTACTTTCCTCCTGAGAACTGTTTACTTTCATTATTTTGAATGTAAAATTGTAGATCAGGACAAATTCTGTGCCCAACACATCTGTTGTAAACCCTGTTAAAATGGATTAACTGCATGGTTTAATGGCAAGAAAACAGGCTTCAACTTTGGTGTCCCGATGGTCTGGAGAAAGCCAAAAAGCCATGCAGATGATTGTTAGTTTTGTCTGACAAATATGACTGGTTTCAATGCTTCTTCTAGAAAATAAGATAAAATATCCCAACCTTCCCTTAGCTATGAGATCAGTTCCCCGCTCATAAGATCTCCCTCTCCCTACACTCCCAGCAAATAAAGATCTTCTTCCTTCATCAGATGAAAAATTTGTTCAGGAAAATATTCTGCCAATTTGATCTCTTCTGAAGACAATGTCTTTGTTAATTCAGGCGTAAGTAGCAATGAGCCCCACTGGGTCACGCAGGAAGCCCTGAATGACCTTGCCCGTGATTTGTATCTATCTAAGCAGCAGGCAGAGCTCCTGGCAGACCGGCTTAAGCAGTAGAACCTGGTCAAGGCAGATGTGAAGATCACCAATTTCAGGACACGGAACAAGGACTTCCCTTCATTCTTTGACATGGAAAACAGGTTGTACTACTGCAAAAATGCCTCTGGCTTGTTCACTTTCCTAGGTTTTCCACACAATCCTTCAGATTGGCGTCTTTTCATAGACTCTTAAAAGCGAAGTCTGAAGGTTGTGCTCCTACACAATGGGAATAAATACCCCAGCATTCCTTTTGGAAGCTGTCAAGTACAACCAGTACCAGTGGAGTCTTTGCGGGGACCTCAAGGTCATTGGGCTCCTTATGGGTATGCAAGCGGGTTTCACAAAGTTGTTGCTTTCTCTGTCTCTGGGACAGTCGGGCTGTGTCCAAGCACTATAAGCAGAATTACTGGGGGTCTAGGAGCACTTTCGTGCCTGGTGAACACAGTGTCCAAGAACATCCTCTGGTGGACATGAACAAGGTGATTCTTCCTCCTCTTCATATCAAGCTTGGGCTAATGAAGAATTTCGTGAAGGCCATGGACAAAAATGGTGCTGCCTTCCAACACTGGTGTACTCTATTCCCAGCTCTGAGTTTTGCTAAGCTCAAGGAGGGCATCTTCGTCGGACCTCGGATCCGAGAGGGGCTGAAGGATATTGAATTTGAGGAGCTTCTTACCTTTAAGGAACTGAGAGCAAGGGAAACATTTATGGCAGTCTGCCATGGCTTCCTTGATAACGCAAGGGTACTAGATTACCAAGAGTGTATCGAGAAGTTGTTACAGTCTTATGAGGATATGGGATGCCGAATGTCATTCAAAATTCCCTTTCTCTACCTCTACCTCAACTTCTTCCCTCCCAACCTCAGGGCAGTGAGTGATGAACATGGAGAAAAGTTCCACCGGGACATTTCTAAGATGCAGAGCAACATACCAAGACAAGTGAAACCCCATCATGATAGGGAACTTCTGCTGGATGCTCTTGAGTGATATCCCCGAAGCAAAGTAAGCAAGACCGTCCAAAAACCTCACTTCTAACTGTCTGCTGTACTATGACTTGTGTGTATTTTATTATCCAAGATATTTAGTTCCATTATTGTTCTGTATCTATGCTATTTTTTTCTCTAATATACCTTTGTAAGAGATCAAATAAACATATTATATTTTGAATTTATATGCAGTATAATAAAAAAAGGGTATGTGAAAGCAAAAGTCTAGAGGTGATAGAGCAAAACAGTTCAGAAATTTAAATTCATTACAAGAAAATTAGTAAAAAAGACCTATTCACATCCTTACCTCAGAGCGAAGATTTTGAGGGTAAACCAGTGTAATTTAAAAGTCAATTGCCACATTATATGAGATTTTTAGTCTCATACGAGTCTAGGCGCGAGCAACTCTACATCTCAATATGTCGGTCGGTCCCTGTTTTGCTTTTTTATTGATTTTGTAATAACATCATAACTATTCGGTCGATCCTAACGAAATTTGAAACCCTTATGTTGTTTTATATTTTATTTCAAATGATATAATTGCCGAAGTCCTCCCAAGGGTAGACCAAGATTATTCTTTTTAGCAATAAAATCATAACTATTCGGCTAGTTCTAACGAAATTTAGCAGAGGCTTCCCAAGATTAGCCCGGGAATTATTTTGTTTGGGAAATAACATGATAACTACTCAGCCGATACTCTGCTAGACTAGACTAGGCTATAATATGCTCTACTCTTCTAGGCAAGCATAGAATAGGTTTGCTTCCCCGGTAAGGCATCCAGGGTCAAACGGAAGTCTCTGCCCCCGCAATCCTCTGAAGCAGCTGCGCGGATTACTCCTTCAAATCCTCGAAGCACCTAGCTCAATCGAAGTTATCCTGAGGTAGCCATCCCTCTCCCGAGAATCACCAAGGATTTCAGCTCCCCTCTGGAGCCCCAGCTAACGTTAGAACTTACGCCTTCGCAGCCCCGCAAGTAAGGTGCCGACCATACCCTTCCTTCCCTCTCTTCTCCTGACGAAGATCCCTCCTTTGAAAACGCCGACAAAGTCATCTCGCCAAACCCCTACTTTCCATCAAGCTTCCTTGAAGTCGCGGTCGCCCACCGATCCATAAGCCCCACTTTTCCCCCTTTAATCTCGTGAGCCCATTTGGATCTGAGCAGGTAGCTGGAAACTAATTAATAGAAAGTTAGACTTTTCCACCGGTAACGATAAATCATTATCAAACATTTAATTTTCCTCTATATCATTTTGATCATTTTTAATTTGTAAATTAAAATGATATTTTCCTATGTTTATCTTTAATTAACCTAAACGTCACTCTCGGCCTCGTTATTCAAATATCGCCAACCTCGGACTCGACCTAATTAGTTAAGCGTATTGATCCGGCTCCTCAACTTAACCTTTCTAATCTGTGCATCAACGTAGAGTTCAGTCATTGAACGGTTCACTTTAATAGCCTGAGCTCTTCCCCTTCATACTAATAATAGGTATAATATTATATAGTCGGCTATACCACAACACTAGGCTATACTTTAATATGTTGGGTTAGTCTAGGGTCTACTAAGCTTAGCTAGGCTATACTAGCATACGATAGCCTATACTAATCTAAGGTAGGATAAAGTAGGCTATACTAGGCTAGCTAATTATACTAAGCTAGGCAAGGTTAGGCCCGGCTCAGCTAGGCTATTCTATTTAAGGCTAGGCTATCCTATCTTTGGCTAGGCTATGCTTTACTAGACTCGCGTGCGCGTCTAGTCGCGAACGACTCTACATCTCACTTTATTGGTCGGTCAGTCGGTAGGACCCGTTTTTTTTTCTTTTTGTAATAACATCATAACTATTCAGCCGATTAAAACGAAATTTGAAAACCTTAAGTTGTTTTACATTCTCTTTTCAATGATATAATTGCCAAATTTCTCTCGAGGTTAGCCCGGGAATGATTTTGTTTTGGCAATAACATCATAACTATTCGGCCGATCCGCTGCTAGACTAGACCAGGCTATATATAATATGCTATACTCTACGAGACAAGCCTAGAATAGGCTATACTATGCTAGACTATTATAGCCTAGGCTATATTATGCTAAGCTATGCTAAGATATAATGTACAAGGGTAAGATATACTATGCTAAATTAGGCTATAATATCCTATGTTAGGATAGCATATAGTATGTTAGGCTAGGCGAAACTAAGCTATGCTTGACTAGGGTATAATAGGATAGTATAGGTTATACTTGTCTAGGATAATTAATGCTAGGCTAGGTTATACTATGCTAGGCTAAGCTGAGCTATACTAAGCTATACTAGACTAAACAAGGCTATACTATGTTATGCTAGGGTAGGCTAAAATATAATAGGCTAAGGGGGGCTATGATCTGCTACGATGGGCTATGTTAGGCTTTGCTAGGTAATACTATGTTAGGCTACGATAAGCGAGCTAACCAAGGCTATAATAGGCTAACTTATGCAAGGTTATTCTAGTCTAGGGCATGGTATGCTATACAGGTCTAGGATATACTAGAATAGGCTATAATATGATATGCTTAGCTATATTATGTTAGGTGTGGTTATGTTAGGATAGGCTATACCAAGCTAGCCTATAGTATGCTAGGCTAGGCTAGGCTATCGTATGGAAGGAAATATTGGCTAGGCTATAGTAGCCTATTCTAGCTTGGCTATACTAGGCTAGTCTCTAGCATGCAATGCTAAGCCATACCTGGTTAGGCTAGGCTAGTCTATAGTAAGCTAAGCTCAACTAGTCAATGCTACGCTAGGTAAGGCTATACTAGGCTAGGCTAAGCTAGGTGTAGAAGGATACTCCTCTTTTCCCTTCTTTGCAATGCTTAGCACGTTGCTGGAAGCCACGTGGTTAGCCAGACCCCACGCGGCCGAAAGTCACGTGGCGAAGCAAGCCCAGATTCTCCCCTCCCCCTATTGTACGATCCAAGTAGAGCATGGAGAACATCCCCAACGCGGTCGTAAATTCCAGCATTTTCCCCCGTGGCGATAGAGAGAGGAGGTAAAAGAACTATTTATCGCCGACAGTTTGGAGCCTCAGTTGCCCCCTGCGAATTCCACAAAGTGGGGGTTATTCCCCATCTCCTGCATGAGGAGAGTCTCCATATTTAAACCTCGTAGCCGCCTTGGGACGGTAGTAAAGAACAAGGCTCTCTCGCAAGAAGACATCCCTCGTCACAAGTCGGTGTTTTCGTGTGTACCCAACCGAAGGCTGGACACACTCTTCCCGGTATGGCATCCGTGGTCAAACGAAAGTCTCTGCCCCCGCCGTCTTCTGAAGCAGCCGTACTGGATTATTCCTTTGAATCCTCGAAGCACCCAGTCCAGTCGAAGTTACCCTGAGGTAACCATACCTCTCCCGTGAATCACCAAGGATTCTAGCTTCCCCTGGAGCCCCAGCTAACGTTAGAACTTACGCCTTCACAGCCCCGCTAGTAAGGAGCCAACCATACTCTTCCTGCTCTCTCTTCTCCTGACGAAAATCCCTCCTTTGAAAACGCCGACAAAGTCATCTCGCCAAACCCCTACTTTCCATCAAGCTTCCTTGAAGTCGCGGTCGCCCACCGATCCATAAGCCCCACTTTTCCCCCTTTAATCTCGTGAGCCCATTTGGATCTGAGCAGGTAGCTGGAAACTAATTAATAGAAAGTTAGACTTTTCCACCGGTAACGATAAATCATTATCAAACATTTAATTTTCATCTATATCATTTTGATCATTTTTAATTTGTAAATTAAAATGATATTTTCCTATGTTTATCTTTAATTAACCTAAACGTCACTCTCGGCCTCGTTATTCAAATATCGCCAACCTCGGACTCGACCTAATTAGTTAAGCGTATTGATCCGGCTCCTCAACTTAACCTTTCTAATCTGTGCATCAACGTAGAGTTCAGTCATTGAACGGTTCACTTTAATAGCCTGAGCTCTTCCCCTTCATACTAATAATAGGTATAATATTATATAGTCGGCTATACCACAACACTAGGCTATACTTTAATATGTTGGGTTAGTCTAGGGTCTACTAAGCTTAGCTAGGCTATACTAGCATACGATAGCCTATACTAATCTAAGGTAGGATAAAGTAGGCTATACTAGGCTAGCTAATTATACTAAGCTAGGCAAGGTTAGGCCCGGCTCAGCTAGGCTATTCTATTTAAGGCTAGGCTATCCTATCTTTGGCTAGGCTATGCTTTACTAGACTCGCGTGCGCGTCTAGTCGCGAACGACTCTACATCTCACTTTATTGGACGGTCAGTCGATAGGACCCGTTTTTTTTTCTTTTTGTAATAACATCATAACTATTCAGCCGATTAAAACGAAATTTGAAAACCTTAAGTTGTTTTACATTCTCTTTTCAATGATATAATTGCCAAATTTCTCTCGAGGTTAGCCCGGGAATGATTTTGTTTTGGCAATAACATCATAACTATTCGGCCGATCCGCTGCTAGACTAGACCAGGCTATATATAATATGCTATACTCTACGAGACAAGCCTAGAATAGGCTATACTATGCTAGACTATTATAGCCTAGGCTATATTATGCTAAGCTATGCTAAGATATAATGTACAAGGGTAAGATATACTATGCTAAATTAGGCTATAATATCCTATGTTAGGATAGCATATAGTATGTTAGGCTAGGCGAAACTAAGCTATGCTTGACTAGGGTATAATAGGATAGTATAGGTTATACTTGTCTAGGATAATTAATGCTAGGCTAGGTTATACTATGCTAGGCTAAGCTGAGCTATACTAAGCTATACTAGACTAAACAAGGCTATACTATGTTATGCTAGGGTAGGCTAAAATATAATAGGCTAAGGGGGGCTATGATCTGCTACGATGGGCTATGTTAGGCTTTGCTAGGTAATACTATGTTAGGCTACGATAAGCGAGCTAACCAAGGCTATAATAGGCTAACTTATGCAAGGTTATTCTAGTCTAGGGCATGGTATGCTATACAGGTCTAGGATATACTAGAATAGGCTATAATATGATATGCTTAGCTATATTATGTTAGGTGTGGTTATGTTAGGATAGGCTATACCAAGCTAGCCTATAGTATGCTAGGCTAGGCTAGGCTATCGTATGGAAGGATATATTGGCTAGGCTATAGTAGCCTATTCTAGCTTGGCTATACTAGGCTAGTCTCTAGCATGCAATGCTAAGCCATACCTGGTTAGGCTAGGCTAGTCTATAGTAAGCTAAGCTCAACTAGTCAATGCTACGCTAGGTAAGGCTATACTAGGCTAGGCTAAGCTAGGTGTAGAAGGATACTCCTCTTTTCCCTTCTTTGCAATGCTTAGCACGTTGCTGGAAGCCACGTGGTTAGCCAGACCCCACGCGGCCGAAAGTCACGTGGCGAAGCAAGCCCAGATTCTCCCCTCCCCCTATTGTACGATCCAAGTAGAGCATGGAGAACATCCCCAACGCGGTCGTAAATTCCAGCATTTTCCCCCGTGGCGATAGAGAGAGGAGGTAAAAGAACTATTTATCGCCGACAGTTTGGAGCCTCAGTTGCCCCCTGCGAATTCCACAAAGTGGGGGTTATTCCCCATCTCCTGCATGAGGAGAGTCTCCATATTTAAACCTCGTAGCCGCCTTGGGACGGTAGTAAAGAACAAGGCTCTCTCGCAAGAAGACATCCCTCGTCACAAGTCGGTGTTTTCGTGTGTACCCAACCGAAGGCTGGACACACTCTTCCCGGTATGGCATCCGTGGTCAAACGAAAGTCTCTGCCCCCGCCGTCTTCTGAAGCAGCCGTACTGGATTATTCCTTTGAATCCTCGAAGCACCCAGTCCAGTCGAAGTTACCCTGAGGTAACCATACCTCTCCCGTGAATCACCAAGGATTCTAGCTTCCCCTGGAGCCCCAGCTAACGTTAGAACTTACGCCTTCACAGCCCCGCTAGTAAGGAGCCAACCATACTCTTCCTGCTCTCTCTTCTCCTGACGAAAATCCCTCCTTTGAAAACGCCGACAAAGTCATCTCGCCAAACCCCTACTTTCCATCAAGCTTCCTTGAAGTCGCGGTCGCCCACCGATCCATAAGCCCCACTTTTCCCCCTTTAATCTCGTGAGCCCATTTGGATCTGAGCAGGTAGCTGGAAACTAATTAATAGAAAGTTAGACTTTTCCACCGGTAACGATAAATCATTATCAAACATTTAATTTTCCTCTATATCATTTTGATCATTTTTAATTTGTAAATTAAAATGATATTTTCCTATGTTTATCTTTAATTAACCTAAACGTCACTCTCGGCCTCGTTATTCAAATATCGCCAACCTCGGACTCGACCTAATTAGTTAAGCGTATTGATCCGGCTCCTCAACTTAACCTTTCTAATCTGTGCATCAACGTAGAGTTCAGTCATTGAACGGTTCACTTTAATAGCCTGAGCTCTTCCCCTTCATACTAATAATAGGTATAATATTATATAGTCGGCTATACCACAACACTAGGCTATACTTTAATATGTTGGGTTAGTCTAGGGTCTACTAAGCTTAGCTAGGCTATACTAGCATACGATAGCCTATACTAATCTAAGGTAGGATAAAGTAGGCTATACTAGGCTAGCTAATTATACTAAGCTAGGCAAGGTTAGGCCCGGCTCAGCTAGGCTATTCTATTTAAGGCTAGGCTATCCTATCTTTGGCTAGGCTATGCTTTACTAGACTCGCGTGCGCGTCTAGTCGCGAACGACTCTACATCTCACTTTATTGGTCGGTCAGTCGGTAGGACCCGTTTTTTTTTCTTTTTGTAATAACATCATAACTATTCAGCCGATTAAAACGAAATTTGAAAACCTTAAGTTGTTTTACATTCTCTTTTCAATGATATAATTGCCAAATTTCTCTCGAGGTTAGCCCGGGAATGATTTTGTTTTGGCAATAACATCATAACTATTCGGCCGATCCGCTGCTAGACTAGACCAGGCTATATATAATATGCTATACTCTACGAGACAAGCCTAGAATAGGCTATACTATGCTAGACTATTATAGCCTAGGCTATATTATGCTAAGCTATGCTAAGATATAATGTACAAGGGTAAGATATACTATGCTAAATTAGGCTATAATATCCTATGTTAGGATAGCATATAGTATGTTAGGCTAGGCGAAACTAAGCTATGCTTGACTAGGGTATAATAGGATAGTATAGGTTATACTTGTCTAGGATAATTAATGCTAGGCTAGGTTATACTATGCTAGGCTAAGCTGAGCTATACTAAGCTATACTAGACTAAACAAGGCTATACTATGTTATGCTAGGGTAGGCTAAAATATAATAGGCTAAGGGGGGCTATGATCTGCTACGATGGGCTATGTTAGGCTTTGCTAGGTAATACTATGTTAGGCTACGATAAGCGAGCTAACCAAGGCTATAATAGGCTAACTTATGCAAGGTTATTCTAGTCTAGGGCATGGTATGCTATACAGGTCTAGGATATACTAGAATAGGCTATAATATGATATGCTTAGCTATATTATGTTAGGTGTGGTTATGTTAGGATAGGCTATACCAAGCTAGCCTATAGTATGCTAGGCTAGGCTAGGCTATCGTATGGAAGGATATATTGGCTAGGCTATAGTAGCCTATTCTAGCTTGGCTATACTAGGCTAGTCTCTAGCATGCAATGCTAAGCCATACCTGGTTAGGCTAGGCTAGTCTATAGTAAGCTAAGCTCAACTAGTCAATGCTACGCTAGGTAAGGCTATACTAGGCTAGGCTAAGCTAGGTGTAGAAGGATACTCCTCTTTTCCCTTCTTTGCAATGCTTAGCACGTTGCTGGAAGCCACGTGGTTAGCCAGACCCCACGCGGCCGAATTCACGTGGCGAAGCAAGCCCAGATTCTCCCCTCCCCCTATTGTACGATCCAAGTAGAGCATGGAGAACATCCCCAACGCGGTCGTAAATTCCAGCATTTTCCCCCGTGGCGATAGAGAGAGGAGGTAAAAGAACTATTTATCGCCGACAGTTTGGAGCCTCAGTTGCCCCCTGCGAATTCCACAAAGTGGGGGTTATTCCCCATCTCCTGCATGAGGAGAGTCTCCATATTTAAACCTCGTAGCCGCCTTGGGACGGTAGTAAAGAACAAGGCTCTCTCGCAAGAAGACATCCCTCGTCACAAGTCGGTGTTTTCGTGTGTACCCAACCGAAGGCTGGACACACTCTTCCCGGTATGGCATCCGTGGTCAAACGAAAGTCTCTGCCCCCGCCGTCTTCTGAAGCAGCCGTACTGGATTATTCCTTTGAATCCTCGAAGCACCCAGTCCAGTCGAAGTTACCCTGAGGTAACCATACCTCTCCCGTGAATCACCAAGGATTCTAGCTTCCCCTGGAGCCCCAGCTAACGTTAGAACTTACGCCTTCATAGCCCCGCTAGTAAGGAGCCAACCATACTCTTCCTGCTCTCTCTTCTCCTGACGAAAATCCCTCCTTTGAAAACGCCGACAAAGTCATCTCGCCAAACCCCTACTTTCCATCAAGCTTCCTTGAAGTCGCGGTCGCCCACCGATCCATAAGCCCCACTTTTCCCCCTTTAATCTCGTGAGCCCATTTGGATCTGAGCAGGTAGCTGGAAACTAATTAATAGAAAGTTAGACTTTTCCACCGGTAACGATAAATCATTATCCAACATTTAATTTTCCTCTATATCATTTTGATAATTTTTAATTTCTAAATTAAAATGATATTTTCTTATGTGTATCTTTAATTAACCTAAACGTCACTCTCGGCCTCGTTATTCAAATTTCGCCAATCTCGGACTCGACCTGATTAGTTAAGCGTATTGATCCGGCTCCTCAACTTAACCTTTCTAATCTGTGCATCAACGTAGAGTTCAGTCATCGAACGGTTCACTTTAATAGCCTGAGCTCTTCCCCTTCATACTAATAATAGGTATTATATTATATAGTCGGCTATACCACGACACTAGGCTATACTTTAATATGTTGAGTTAGACTAGGGTCTACTAAGCTTAGCTAGGCTATACTAGCATACGATAGCCTATATTAATCTAAGGTAGGATAAAGTAGGCTATACTATGCTAGGTTATACTAGGCTAGCTAGATTATGCTAAGCTAGACAAGGTTAGGCCTGGCACAGCTAGGCTATTCTATTTTAGGCTAGGCTATCCTGTCTTTGGCTAGGCTTTGCTATACTAGACTCGCGTGCGAGTCTACATCTCACTATATTGGTCGGTCAGTCGGTCGGACCGGTTTTGCTTCTTTTTTTTGTAATAATATCAAAACTATTCGGCCGATTATAACAAAATTTGAAAACCTTATGTCGTTTTACATTCTCTTTCGAATGATATAATTGCCAAAGTCCTCTTAAGGTTAGCCAGTGAATTATTTTGTTTTGGCAATAACATCATAACTTGTGGGGGTCGAACCTAGTAAACATTCGTTTGAAAAAATTTTACGGTTTACACATTGAACCTTATAAATGAGAAGACAAACTTCCCGCTTTGTAGCATTTCTCTTTCCTAAATAGAAAGACAAACTTTCCGCTTTGTAGTATTTCTCTTTCGTAAATAGGAAGGTAAACTCCCCAGTATGCACTACTATATCATGGGTCGGCTATACGTGGCTCCGTCCAAAATAGATCTTGTTCTTGAAGTCCCCCTCGGTAAAAGGTCTTTATAAATCAGGATACAAGGCCCACGTAAAAAACAGACTCTCCCTAGCCAAAAGAGAGCTGAAGAAACGGAACTGTTTCCGAAGCCTCAACGTGCCAAATAAGAAAAAAAAACTATACATGACCTTGGTACGCTCCATCCTGGTGTACCCGGCTGTGATCACGCAGATGGCAAGTTGTACCTCTCTCAGGACGATGCAGAGGGTACAGAATAAAGCCACACTGTTTATAACTGGCACGAAAAGGATCGACCATATTCGACAATCGGTTCTACATGATAGAATCGGGCTAAAACCGATCAATATGTAGATCCGAAGGGTAGGGAGAAAGACTTGGGAAAAAGTAGACCACAAAATACTCCCAACTATTAACAACAATTTAGACATACCGGAACACAGAATACGCGCAGTAGAAAGGACATCTCTATTCCCAAGCGGAAGAACCTGTGCGAGAGAGAATATAAGACCCATCTACACCTAGCAATATACAAAAGGAAATTAACTTTAATAAAAAGAGGCGAAGTGCCCCAATTAAAATTAAAATTTAACTAACACAAAAGAAGAGAAGAAGTATAAAAGACAATAACCCTTAACAAAAAGAGGCGAAGTGCTCAAATTAAAATTTAACTGAAACAAAAAGAAGAGAAGAAGAATAAATAATCAAGAAAATTAACCAAATAATAATAAGAAAAGGAAGATAGATAAGCATAAATGAAAAAAGACGAAGTGCCCAAACTAAGATTTAAACTGAAAATAATAAATGAATAAGTAAATACAATAACAACAAGGTAACTATAATTTAAATAGAAAGAAACAGCGAAATAATAAATAACCAAGTACGAATAAAAGAGGCAAAAATGCCCATATGAAACAAAACAAGAGATAATTAGCAAAATAAAAACCAATTGAAAGGCTTGAAAGTCACGACGGAGGAACTTATTAATGGAATCAAATAATATATATATATATATATATATATATATATATATATATATATATATATATATATATATATATATATATATATAACAATGGACGAACCTGACTGTCATCAAAGGTCAGCAACATTATTGACGGAGGAAAAATAATTTTTAGACAAACAAGAAGAAAGCATGCTAGTGATGCCCTAACACCAGGGTAAACTAGTAAACATTTTCACACCTATGAAAATCTACCAAACATTCCATCACTTTCATTAACTTTGAACTTTAAAAGAGAGTCAGAAAAGTTATTATTATTTAAGAAGAAAAGTTATAATTCCTGTTCGCCACTTCTATACACGTCTACGCCCCCGCCTAGTAAAGAAGTTGACTCCTGCTCCAAATTTCCTTTACCTTTAAAGGAAGCAACGATCACTTAACCCAGCCTACAAAACTACAGAAAGAGAATACCTTACCCAGACCCTATAAACTATTCGGCCGATACTCTGCTAGACTAGACCAGGCTATATATAATATGCTATACTCTGCTAGACAAGCCTAGAATAGGCTATACGATGCTAAGCTATGCTGAGATATAATGTACAAGGGTAAGATATACTATGCTAAATTAGGCTATAATATGCTATGCTAGTATAGCATATAGTATGTTAGGCTAGACAATACTAAGCTATGTTTGACTATGGTATAATAGGATAGTAAAGGCTATACTTTACTAGGATAGTTTATACTAAGCTATACTTACTTTCGTTATGACAAGTATATTTTAAATTTTTATCAAGGTAATTTCTAAGAATTTCTTTAGAGTTTGAAAAAACAAAATAGTTTAATTCGGATCAAATAATTATGATTATCCAATGCTTTAAAAGGAAATGAATTACAATTGGTGAAGTTCAGAAAATTGATTAAAATTTAAGTAAGGCTGCTTTTTTATTTTATCTACAACTATATTTTAGCAACGTGATATTTTGAAAGGGGGAAATAGTTTAGAGTTCTTTTTAAATTATTATAATTGGCGAAGTTCAGAAAATTTATAAAAATTTAACCATGGCTGCTTTTTTGTATATTTTAAATTTTAATCTTAGTAGCGAAGCGCAAGCTTCCCCCGAGGGGGGAGTGGCGAAGCATTGCCTGGTTATATTAATAATTATATCTCTTTCACTTTCTATTCTTATTTCACCGTTTGAAACATATTCACTAGTGTGCCGAAGATTACGTGACCTTCAATACTACCATCCTACCAGTTCGAATTGACCTAAAGTGCTTTTAAAATTAGGACAAAACTGGCGACATTCACACATTTGAACACCTAAATTGAAAATACCAGAGTTGTTGCCATCTCAATTCTAAACTCTGGTTGACGTTCTGAAATGTAAATATGAGGAACTACCCAGCAGCTAATCTTGCAAAAGAAATTTACCCTAAATTACTTGAACTTGGGAACGAGGGAAAAGTTATTTTCTAGCCCCCGTTGTAAATTCAAGAGTCACAATCTTAAACAGATCCCAAAGAACTGGGAGCAGGCCAAAAACATATCCCTTGGGAGAGGAGAGCTACAGGCCTAAGACACTTTCATGACAAAACTAGACAACCTGTTGATATCCTCAGGCGAAAGTGTAAAATTTTTTTTTTTTGCTGTGAATTTGGCTTTCCTGGTTGACAAAAGGAAACTCAAATGATTTTAAATCCCCTATTGAGATGAAGATCTCTGTGAAGGAACTTACTTTCATTAAAGGTCGGAGAGAAATGATTACCACTTTTGGACCACACCAGGTTTGCTTTCGAGATTAACTTGAGTACAATACACAAGTCAATAAGTAAAAGCGACAAGAAGGTGAAGGAAGAAAAGTTGCTTACGTTAAGTAGGCCAATGTTTCAATACCATCGAGTGAAAATAATTTTATCTCCTGAAGAAAATGAAGAACAAATAGCTGATGTTCAAGATGGAAAGGATTGAATTTATGAAGTGTCATTAAAGATACCAGCCACATCTTCAAATTCCATTAAAAAGCAACCCTGGATTTTTTGGGGGGGCTGATTCTAACGAAATTTGAAAATCTTATATTGTTTTACATTCACTTTCAAATAATATAATTTCCAAAGTCCTCCCAAGTTTAGCCCGGGAATTATTTTGTTTTGGCAATAACATCATAACTATTAGGCCGATTCTAACAAAATTTGAAATCCTTAAGGTGTTTACATTCTCTTTCAAATGATAGAATTGCCAAGGTCCTCTCAAGGTTAGTCCAAGAATTATTAAAGGCTTTGAAGATCGTAAGGTCATAAATCAGAATGAGTCAGGCCATGCGACATTTTGGTCCGCAGACCTTGTTTTCAGTGGCTTACCTCGATAGGTTCTCCCCCCTGGTATCGTAAAATTGCCCCCAAGTGAAATTTACCGAAGATTGGGAAATACTGTTCTAAGACGATGTCGAGGATGATCTTGGGCAAGATAAAGGGGTGGGCTTCAGTTTCACGGTAGATCAAGTGGCGTTGAGATTGGATAGTCTTAATATTGGATGGTATTCCACCTAAGCAAATTCAGGCATCGACTAGCCAAGAGACCGTTGTCTTTTATCCGTCTTTGATAGACAATGGTGAGTCTTCTATTAGTATCTTACAACATATTTCGTATTCATTAGTTCACTTCACTGGTTAGTAGGCTGCCTACCAGCACATGTTAAATCAATTAATGATTATTTAAATTATTAGTAAATTATGTTCTACTACTGAGTCAGTGGCAAATTCTATGGCGATCATAGTCGCGCGATAAAACCTTTCTATCTCACTATCATCATTTCTATAAATCTGTCCAAAAACTATGGATCTCTGTATCTTCAATTCTATCATTGACTCAAATCTGTCTGTATAATTAACTCTATAACATTCGCGGATCCAGGATAAAAATTTGGGGGAGCTAACCTGAATTCCTCCCTCTGAGTAGTCTGAGAAAAATAAATTAATGATTAATAAGGGTCATTATGGACAGCATTGATAATAAATAACAGCATTTCATAAATTATGAATTGTAAATTATGAATTGTAATTTTTGGACGTCGGCTAAGTAATTTAGTAATTATCTTTGAGATTTCCATGTAATAAGGGTCATTATGGACAGCATTGATAATAAATAACAGCATTTCATAAATTATGAATTGTAAATTATGAATTGTAATTTTTGGACGTCGGCTAAGTAATTTAGTAATTATCTTTGAGATTTCCATGTATTTTAGACATGTATCGTATAAGATACATTCGATCACAACGGTTTAAAAAACTATTTATATATATATATATATATATATATATATATATATATATATATATATATATATATATGAATCCATTAAACCACATTGATAGAGTAAACAGAATAATTTTTCCTTGCAGTAATATTTTTATTACCTTTTTTCGAAATCCGTGTAGGGAAGCGATTCGAACCAGGCACACTGAGGCAGCGAGCACCGCTTTGATCACAGTTAAAAGTATACCGACATACTTTTAAACCTAACCAAATTCTAGAACCTTCTTCAGCGCATAGACGTCACTTCCGTGCTGGAAAAGAAATTCCACGGATCCACAATGTGGCTCCGTTTTGGGGGTCACCCTGTATATCGAAGAAAGAGAGATCGAGTAAGATTTTGTTTAAAAGATCGTGTGAAACGAGTTTTCGGGAAGAGCAATGCCCTACGCTCATTGGCAAACTTCCGGCGAGATTAGCCGAGAATTTCTTCTGTTCAGTTGGACCATCAAAACCTCGCCGCCGAGCTATAAACGAAGAGGCGGTGATGCCTGGCTTAATTGCTTCCGTTAGCAAATATAGGAGTTCCGGCGAACGCCTATCTATTCCCCCTCACAAAATTAATCGTGGAAGTATTCCGTCAGATCCGCCCAAGGAAAAGTTGCTCCCGAGTGAGCCAAGCCTGGAAAATACGTCTTTTAAGACGTCTGTGGAATCATCCACTGACGGCGCATATCCTCGTTCGATAGATCAGGACAAATCCTGGGCCCAACACATCTGTTGTAAACCCTGTTAAAATGGATTAACTGCATTGAAACCAATTATATTTGTCAGACAAAACTAACAATCATCTGCATGGCTTTTTGGCTTTCTCCAGACCATCGGGACACCAAAGTTGAAGCCTGTTTTCTTGCCATTAAACCATGCAGTTAATCCATTTTAACAGGGTTTACAACAGATGTGTTGGGCACAGAATTTGTCCTGATCTACAATTTTACATTCAAAATAATGAAAGTAAGCAGTTCTCAGGAGGAAAGTAATTGTTCAGCGCTGTGCAACAGTCGTGAAATCCCCACACACGTAACAGAATGAATTTGCCTTGTTGATGCATCCTCGGTGTTTTGAAGTGCCTGAAGCCATTGTAGATATATGTATCAACTCACAAAAATCTGGAAAAAAATAAGCATTAATCATATATATGGTTACAAAATACATATGGTTGCAAAATCCTAATATAGACATGGGTCCAACATATAAAAAAGTTGTGTAGCATAATTGTCGAGCAGCCCTAATCTCACAATCTAAGAATAACACATTTAATTTTTGTAACCCTTCCACTACCAGAATATTTTTTATTCCAAATAATGTTATAAAAGGTTTTAAAACATTAAACGGTGTCATACCGGCCCGCAGCTAGGATCTTATTTGGAACGACGGCGTCAGGATCGAAGGACCCGTGGTGAAGATTAAACAAAGGCTTTCAAAGTGGTGGTTTGAGGATTTCAAGAGACAAAATCTTCTTAATTAATTATTTGCGGCGGTAGGCAAACGTCCGGCAAAATTTTAAATAGGCTGTAGAATATTTTAATTGGTTTTGATTACGGTCAACTTTAGGATTTGCCTCGTTTGGAGCAAGTTCCTTTCTCACGCGTACATTTACTTTCGGTGTGCGTATTTTGGGTTCCTCAAAACTCATCGACGCGACTCCCCTCCCCTCCACAAGTGTTTATCCGAGAGTAAAATTTGGGTCAATAAAACACTTTTATATTCCCTCGAGTGCGCGCAGTTTTTTTTATTTTGGTGAGAAAGTCAGAATGTCGTGCTTTGACATATTTAAAACACAAGGAGACTCTTTACGATTAAGTGGGAGAGAATTGATGTCCTACATACAGACAGAATAAATAACTGCGATAGAAGAAGAAAGATAAAAGAAAGAGAAGAGGAAGAGAGAAAAGAAAGGGACAGAATTCGTACAAATGAAATCGAAATCGAGAAAATGAGGAATGAGGCTCTCTCAATTACCTCCGGACCATCTACTCATCAACAAGTGTCCGTTAAATTATCCGAATTTAAACATGGGAAAGACTTCGCCTCTTACTTAACTCATTTTGAAAAGATCTTTGCAGTCAACAACTGGGATATTAAATCGGACGATGTAGCGAGATTGTTACCACTCTTAAACACCTCCATTAGGGATATCTTTGTCTCCCTCCCCTTATAAGCAACCATCGATTACTCCACGTTAAAGGCATAATTGCTGTCTGCCTGTAACATGACTCCCGACTTCTATCGAGTTAAGTTCAGGCAGAGTCGCATTCAACTCAAACACACTTTTAAACAATTTGGGTTAACTCTTTAACGACTCCTAAATTTTTGGCTAGACGCCTTGAAAGTACCCTAAAATTACGACGCCCTCATTGATTTCCTCCTGCAGGACCAATTTTTTACATCTCTTCCTTCAGAAATACAATCCTTCATCAAGGAGAAAAGATATAACAACTTTAGGGTATGTGTAGAAGAAGCTAACGTATATGTTGCCAGCCATAATTGTTATCCCAATGAAGCAAAGGAAATGTAGCCCATGTCCCCCAAGTCGCGTTTTAAGAAGCGCCCCTTCTTCCCTCAAAATAAAGGAAAATCTGTCCAGATAATCGGCGCGGTTAAGTCAAAACTGAAGCAATTTCCCATCAAGCAGGAAAATCAGCCGTTCTTTTCCAATTCCCCTCCATCAGCACTCCCCAGAAGAATCACCGTGTGTCTTTCGTGTGGAGTTGATGGACAAGATAAATACAATTGCCCTCAGAACACCCAGCTGAGAAACAACTTCTCCTACCGTGCGCTCGGTTCGCCATCGTCCATGACTATCTGCGACATGCTAATAGGTTCCCCATAGTAAAGTGCCAAATCAATTGCGCCTACTTCACCGGTTAAGCAGAAGTAGTGGTGGCTTCCATAAAGTTATGTGCCTTTCTGATTGGGCAGAACCCCAAGGTCTCATCGATCCAGGTGGCTTAATCAGTGACCACCCGCTCTTAGGCTGAGAGAGATTCCGAAGCGCCCGTCCAATTGGAAACTCGCGTAATAGCAGAACCGGATTGAAGAAACTTAGTCAATGAGGACTTTTCCAAGAAACAAAAGGAATGTGATTCCCTTCAACCCCTGTGGGCGAAAGCCCGCGAAGGAACACAGGAAGCGGTAAGAGGTGGCAAAATGGTCACTTTTCGGGTTAATAATATCGTTCTCTCTCGCATTTGCTCCCATGGAGACTTGCCTGTGTCTTAGACAGTGTGCGTTCCGCGCTCACATGTGCGTATCATACTCCAGACCACACATTACAGCCATTTTGCTGGTCACTTTGGCCATACGAAGACCGCTAAGTGGATATTTAAATATTTTTTATTAGCCTAGGGCGGCCGAAGAAATTTTACAATAATGTAGATCGTGCGACGTATGTCAAAAGACAGCAGTTAAGGGGCAAGTTAAGCCGGCCCCATTGCAAAAGGGCCCCATTATTTCTGAACCTTTCTCCCGTGTAGCTATTGAGCTAGTTGTTCCGATTTACCCGCCATCTAGCGAGGGGCATAGTTAAATCTTAACACTAGTTGATTTCGCTACCAGGATCCCCAGAGCCGTCTCACAAAACAGGATTGACAGCGTCTCATGGGAGGAGGCGCTCATTTCAATTTTTGCCCGCGCTGGATTACCGAAGGAAATTCTGTCAGATTGCTGCCGTTAATTTACTTCCCATTTAATGGAGCAAGTAGGGAAACATCTTATGATAAAACCTTTATTTACCACTGCGTTCCACCCGGCTGGGAATGGAATGTGTGAGAAGTTAAACGGAAATCTCAAGGCGATTCTACGAAAGTTGTGCTTTGAGAAACAAAGCGAATGGAATCGTTATCTGCCACTGGCTTTTTTCTTTTATAAAGAGATACTTTAGAATTCATGCCTTTTGAATTATTATATGGTAGGAATGTTCATGGACCTTTAAGTATCCTTAAGGAGCTCTTTACAAATGTTAGTTTAGACCAGGAAATACAGTCTTCGTATTCCTAATTGATCGAGCCCCGTAAAAAATTAGAAGAATGCACCGAGTTGGCCTACCAAAACTCCGACATGAACCTGGCCAATTATAAGGCCTACTTCGATGGAAAATATCAAGATCAGATGTTTAAACCCGGTGAAGAAGTTTTGCTATTACTCCCGACGGACACTAACAAACCTTTGAGCCGATAGAAAGGTCCCTTTAGGATAGTTGAGAAGCGTGGCGCAGTAGACTATCTGATCGAAACTCTAAGCAGAAATAGGCTTTTCCATATCAACCTCCTCAAGAAGTATCACCGGCGTGCAGGAAGTCATCCCATTGTAACAATTGATTAAGAATCGGCCCTCGAAGGAAATTTTTCCCTGGTTTCCCTGGGTGTTGTTCAAAATGCCTGCGTCAAGCAAGACGAGGATTACCCTTGTTCGGTGCCTGAGATAACGGATACCACTTGAAAGGAGCCCAAGATCAGAGAACAATTAACGCCTCAACAGAAAGCTCAACTCCTAGCCACCCTCGAGCTGTTCCGTGACGTCATCTCCGACGTACCTGGATGTACTACCCAATTCGAGCATGATATTCAGTTGACGACCCAAGAAGCAGTTAGGTCTAAACAATATCCCCTTGCCTATCCACCTGAGGGAAGAATTCAATAGAGAGGTGGAAAATTTATTAAAGCTGCAAATCATGAGCCTTCCAAATTCGACTATTGTTTCACCGTGGTCATGGTAAGAAAACCGGATGAGTCATACAGAATGTGTATTGACTTTAATAAATTGAACGCGCTCATCGTGTTTGACGCGGAGCTTATTCTGCTAATTGACCAAAATCTGCACTTGTTTGAACGGCGAAATATATTTCTGAACTGGATTTATGCAAAGCGTACTATCAAATTCTTCTGAAGGACAGTGTAAAGAGATTTACTGTATTTCTTACCGAAAAGGGGTTAATGCAGTTTATAAGGATTCCTTTTGGCCTCGTCGCCGCTTGTAGCAACTACAACCTGATGATGATACAGATTTTAGACGGATTGCCTAATGTGTCCTACAATTTTGATAACATATGTACATATATGTTGCCATGAACGATTAGGAAACCCATCTGACTGTCCTTCATTCTCTACTGCAAAAGTTGAGAAGCCACAACCTTACTATCGGGCCAAACAAGTGTCATTACTTAGGATTCCGCAACCCCCCCCCCCAAAGATTAGCCCAGCAGGAAGAAAAAAATAAAGCCATCGCGAAAATGACGCTACCCGTTAACAAACGTCAATTAAGGTAATTTATGGGGTCTACTTCCTTCTGCATGAGATTTATTCCGAATTTTGCCTTGCTTTCCGCCCCCTTATGCGATCTTCTAAAGAAGAGAAACCCCGATAGATTCGCCTGGACCCCATCTTCAGTTGCCAGCTTTAATCACCTCAAAGGTAAACTCGCGTCTGCCCCGATCCTGCGGTTACCTAATCTAGCCGAGCCTTTTGGCATCAGGAAAGATGTTAGCAACGACGGGATATGTTACGTGTTAATCCAATACGGACCTAATGACGAGTGTTTCCCCATTGCATACACTAGCCGAAAACTGTTACTGCGTGAGAGGAATTATGCTCTAATCGAGCGTGAAGCCCTCGCTATTGTATGGGGAATCCAAAAATTTAAGACTTATTTATTAGGCAAAGAGTTTACCATTGAAACAGATCACAAGCCACTCGCGTACTTGAAAAACAAAAAATAATAACGGTAGACTGATGCGTTGGAGCCTATTTTTCAGCAATTTCAATTCAAAATTTCATATCTAAAAGGATCAGAGATTGTATAGTGAATAGCCTAAGTCGCAACCCCATTGATTTTAGCCCCAATGAAACTTAGGCCTACCTTAATTCTTGTGCATAAGTATAACTAACTCTTGGTCCTTGTTATGACCCTTATTGTAAATATACTCCCCTATCTGTTGTAACCGAGGCCCGATGTGCCTCTGCTGAATTTCTTTTTTAATTTTTTTAAGTTGTTGAGTAATTTACCTTGGCCAAGTCTACCATGAACGTTAGTGATTTTTTTCTTTGTGAATGTGCTTATATGTACTCATAGCTATATCCAGGTTGAATTATGTATTACCCTTGGTATCGTAGTAACGGGTAACTCGGGATTTTCTTAAAATCCCGAGTGTAATTATTATAAAACCATTGTATATATGTATTTCTTTTTGTTTGTAATTGGCACGACTCTCGGGGGTGGACTCGGTGTACACCTTTTAATACTATTAGTTTTGATGTCACTTTCCTTGTGCGTTCCATCATGAGGAGGGAGGTGTGTCGAAGATAGAGAGATCGAGTAAGATTTTGTTTAAGTCGTGTGAAAAAAAAGTTATCGGGAAGAGCAATGCCCTACGCTGGTCGGCAAACTTCCGGCGAGATTAGCTGAAAGTTTTTTCGGTTCAGTTGGACCATCAAAACCCCGCCACCAAGCTATAAACACTGAGGCGGTGAGAGAGGCTTAATTGTTTCCGTTAGCAAATATAGGAGTTCCGGCGAACGCGTATATATTCCCCTTGGAGAAGACCCCAGGTCGTGGTGGTGAGCTGTCTCTACGTTGCTTCCGAATGAGCCAGGCCCGGAAAATACAGATGGTATTGAGCGGCCTCTTTTAAAACGTATGTGGAATCATCCACTGATGGCGCATATCCTCGATTGATAGAACACAGTGTTATACCGGCCCGCAGCTAGGATCTTATTTGGAAAGACAGTGTCAGGATTGAAGGACCCGTCCAGAAGAAGCTCACAGTCTAGGCCCCACAGGAATTTTTCCCTTCGAGCGTCTACAGGAGAATCTTCCCCTTTTGAGCGTCTACTTGGATAATCTTCCCCGATCGTCTACTTGTGGTACCCCCCCCCCCCCAATAGTAAGATATTTACACCTTTCCTTTCCTCGTCGAGGCGGTGCGACGCCCTCCGACTAGGACTCGTCAATATTCTCCTCCCGAGTCATCTCGGATAACTAAAGTGAATTATTGTGCCCGTAAGGCTAGGATTCCATTCTTAGTTTCTTCTTAAACCCTATCCGGCTAGTACTCAGAGTATTGAGCCCTTGCGGCATGAGTAATTATTGATAATTTTTCCATTGCTAAATTAATTAATTAATAACTAGAAATTGTAATTATTTGTAATATATGTTTTGTTGGGTAATTAAAGATTGTTTTTGTGCCTTTCTTGTTTAAGTCCTCCAACCACCAAAGCCTAATTGAGAAATAGGTTATAACTGCCTAATTCTACAAAAGATACAGAATCATCTATCAACCGTGAAACATGAATAAAAAAATACTCATTAACACAGCATACACCTTAAAATTCGATACTAAATTGCCTAAAAACAAACACTTAACACATCCTACAACACACGAAACACAACATTTTATCGTCTAATAAAACCAATAGACTAAAACCACCTAACTTAACCTACGAAACACATAAAAAACCCTTCATCTTTTAATAAAATCAATAAACCTCAGCACCCTGACTTAACATTAGAAACAGCAGACACCTCAGGCGAGAAAAGTTGGCAGTGGTTTGTTTCTTATCTTCAGCTGAAAATAACTGGGGATGGTTTGTCTTCACGAGTAAGTTTCAAGGTGGTTTATCTTCAGGTAATCCGCTATGTTTTTTAAGAGAGACATTTTGATTAAAAAAATGGCACATCGGAACATTTTGAAGTTAAAAAACCTTTTAAGAGTCTATTAGACCTTAAATTGAAGAAACTTAAAAAAATTGAGAGCCTACTGCAGGTCTTTGATATACAAGGCTTTCCCCAGGCCCTAAATTTACCTTCCTTTTTGATAGTTAGCATACATTCCACACATTTTTACTTCACTTATTTCACCTCTTTACGAATTTAATTGCCAATAGCTTTGCAACCAAACTCGTGTGGGTTATCATCATTTCATAACAAATAAAGGAATAAATTATCCAAGGGTTTATTGCTCAATTTCTTTAACACCAAAGGCAAGGATCCCTGACAAGGATCCCTGGCAGATCCTTACCTTAAACCAATCTTTTGGATGGACAAAGACTTTAATAGGTCATTGGAATACGAGGGTAAACCTGCTCCCTTGCCCCGAATGCTTGGCCTAAAACAAGGTCAACAGACCTAAGTCGCATGCTCTCAATTATTCTAACTTATGACCTTATGACCTATGACCTCACGAGCTTCATTACTTTCAACAAGTAGAGCAATTCGACCTATAGTTAGTTTTATTTTAATAATTCCTGGACTAACCTTTGGGAAGATCTTGTAATTATATCATTCGAAAGAGAATATAAAACAACATAAGGGTTTCAAATTTCGTTAGAATCAGTAAAGTAGTTACGAAGTTATTTCCAAATAATTATCGGACTAACCTTGGGAGGACTTCTGCAATTATATCGTTCAAAAGAGAATGTAAATCAACATAAAGGTTTCAAATTTTGTTAGAATCAGCCGAATAATTATGATGCATATCAAAGCTAAGAATGCCATGGATACTAGTGAACAACCAGGAGGCCAAAAGCAAATAGCGAAAGTACTTTCATGAGCTGTATTCTGCAAATGTGAGTATGAAAAATCAAGCGAATGTGAATATGATCGGTTTATTGGGTGCAACCGGGAGCTTTATCCGGGTATGGAAGATATAATAAGCTGGCAAGAGGTTCCTAATGCTGTGAATGTTCTGAAAAATGGGAAGTCAAGTGAGATTAATAATACAGTGATTGAGATGATTTAAAGTGGTAGCGATTGTTTTAAGGAAAGTATCTGGTGGCTCTGCTGTAAGGCTTTGAAAGTGGAAGAGCGCCTGAGTACTAGAGGAATATAGTGTTATATCTTAGTGGAAGGGGGGAGAAAGCGAGAAAGATCAGTGCAAGAGTTATAGGAGAATAAACTCCTTTAAGTGTTGTAAGCATATTGTGTGGACAAATTCTGATTAAGAGTGTAAGAGTGATAGCAAACATTGATAGGGGATGATCAACGTGAGATTAGAGAGGGTAAATATTGTGTTGATTAAGTATTTGCAGATACCCCAAGCTGATAGGAGAGGAAAGTGTATCCGGGGTTCAGAGATCTGCAGAAAATGTATGATCGTGTAGATCGAGAAGTTTTATGGCAGGTTCTAAGAACCTATGGATTTTGTGTAAATCTTTGGGTGGTGTGAACAGTATTTATGTTGGAAGTAAGGTAAGTGATCGGGGGGAAAATGACAGGTGTGAAGAGCTTGATATAAGGGCGTGTAATGCCGCAATGACGGTTTAACATCTTCATTGTTGGAGCACTGAGGGAAGTACGAATGGTGCGACAGATTGAAAGTGTGTTTAGAGCAGATCGAAGCTTTTGATAGGTTGTGGTCCTAATGGGGTGAAAGGTAAATGCAGAAAAGACTAAAGTGATAGTGTTTTTCCTATCCATTTCAAATATCTATACGTTATCATATAATATGGCAAGATTCTTCCTCGTTTGCCATATTCAATCTCAAACACCGAATATGCTTGATCGCAGAGGCCCCAAAACCTTCAATCAACGGAATCAAGAAATTTACTCATCCTGTCACTGTGAAAAACTATTTTTAGTGTCTCCAAATTATCTTCCTCATTTATATTTGCTATTTATTTTAATTAAACATCCGGCTTCTTTTTACCAACTAGAAAGGTGTTAATTTATTCGAGAGAACTGATAAATATTGAAATTGGAAAGTAAATAGTCAAATTAAAATTATTTATTTAAAATCTGACAACAGGAAGAAATTCTAAATTCTTTAATGGTTTTAAAACATGGCAAAATTAGATTTCATTTATGTATATGTGTGAAAAAACAAAAATAACTTAGTCAATACAAAATTCAAGAGTTTTCTACAGAGTAAACTGCATAAGAGAAAATCATCTCTATTTGGGTAACTAATATATAAGAGACGCATTGTAGGAAAAAGTTAAATGAAATATAAGGTGGCAAATATTGTAATTATATTATAAAACACAGAAGAACTATAATAAAAAAAAAATGGAAACTCAACCATGGACGGTATGCGAAAACAAGTGTCCTTCTATTTTATTGAATTAAATATAGAAATATAATATAGTGGATAGTGCTTTGTAGATTAATACATACTTGAATATATATATATATATATATATATATATATATATATATATATATATATATATATATATATATATATATATATATATATATATATATATATATATATATATGTGTGTGTGTGTGTGTGTGTGTGTGTGTGTGTGTTTATTGTCTTGATTCGAGTTCATATATTATTAATGTAATGAATAGTAAACAACGACATTACTTTATCATCTAAAATGCTTCATTTAATGAATAATTTTGCAATGTATGCGAAATATATATATAGTTAAGCGTTAAGAAGACGCCCCAAATAAAAATAAACATTTATATAATAAAATATAAACTTGTTGAAATTAAATTATTTTTAAACAAAAAACAAATTTTACAATTAACCTCCCCTGTGCCATACAGGAACCTTTGAAAACTCTTGTATTTCCACTAGTACAGAGCGAATGTCCTAAATTTTGCTAACTAATCCCTCTAGAATTATAGTCATCCATTTTAAGTATCGTATACTTACAGTTCTCGACCAAATTTACGATGAAGGTATTTGGATCAAATCTTCGAAATGATGATACTATTAGGATTAAATCGTCGAAATAATGATGTTATTAGAATTAAGTCGTCGAAAAGATGATGTTATCCGGATAAAATATTCGAAATAATGATGTTATTAGGATAAAATAGTGAAAATGATGATTCTATTAAGATCAAATATTCAAAATGATGCTGTTATTATGATTAAATCGTCGAAATAATGATGTTATTACGATCAAATATTCGAAATGCCCATGATATTAGGATTAAATCGTCGTAATAATGATGCTATTAGGATCAAATCGTCGAAATGAACTCTTAACTAATCAAAAAGCACGAAGAGATGGATCCTTTCCTTATGCCTTTACCTTCTATCAATCTGATATTTGCCATTGTAGAATGATAAGTCTTTAAGCGATTTGGGAAGAGCTGAATTGATGTCTGCAAAGTTTGAATGTAAATGAGAAAGTATTTGTAATGGGTAACCTTAACGCAAAGGTAGTTACTGAAGTAGTTCACGGAAATATGTGTTGAAAGAGAGATGGTACTCGTAGCTGGCAACACATGATTTTAAAAGAAAGAGCACAAGAAGTATACCTGGAAAAGACTGGGTAAGCAGGTGGGAGAAGGGGTGATTGAGGATCAAACAAACATGTTAAACTATGTTCTGATAGGAAGAGTGAATGTGAAGAGACTTTGGGATGTAGATGTAAAGAGGGAGACAGTGGGAGACTTATCCGACCATCACCTGGTGATAACAGAAGTAAGAGTAAAGAGTGAATGGGTTGGCAAACGAAGGAGCTTGCCAAAGAATGAGGTGGTAAGGGTGGAGAAGCTGAAAGAAGCGAGGTGAAAGGAAGAATAAAAAGAGCTGGTGCAAGGAAGTGAGAAGTAATAAGAGAGTCTAAAGTTTTGGGTGTGGAAGATAAGTGGAAATTAATGCGTGAAAACATAGAAGAAGCTGCCAGGGAAGCATGTGGAATTAGAGTGCTTGGAGAAGGGGGAGTTATGAAGGGTAGCGAATGGTGGAATGCTGAAGTAGAAGAGCTAGTGAAAGAAAAGCGTGAACTGTTAAACAGGTATAGACAGAACAGAAGCGCAGAAAACTAGGACAAATATAGGAGGAAGCGACAGGAGGTGAAAAATCGAGTGTCTGAACTGAAGAGAAAAGCGAATGATAGGTGGGGTGAAAAAGTGCCTGAGTGCTTTAGAGAGAATAAAAAGCAATTGTGGAAAGAAGTAAATACTTTGAGAAAGAAGCAAGAGGTGATAGAAATGAAAGTAAAGAATGGAAGGGGTGAAGTAATCAGTACAGATGAAGAAGTAAGGAAGAAATGGGGGAGAAAGTTTTGAGAATTTGCTAAATGTGGACGGTAATAGAGTAGTACAGCTCTTATGGTTTGGAAGAGGTGGGATGATATTAGAAAGAGAATTAGAGAGAGTAAAAGAATTAGCAAAAAGGAAGAGGAAGAGGCAGTGAAAAATACAAAAAGTGGAAAGTCAGCTGGTATGGATGGGATAACGAGTGAGATGCTGAAAGCGGGGAAAGAGTGTGTAGTAGAGTAGTTGGGGAGGTTGTTTAATGTATGAATTGACCAGGGGTGTGTGCCGGAAGATTGGAGGAATGCATTTATTTTTCCTATTTATAAAGGAAAGGGTGAAAGAACTAATTGGGGTAGTTATAGGGGTATAAGTCTGTTGAGTGTGCTTGGAAAGGTATATGAACGAGACTTGAGTGAAAGAGTTAGGAGGTGCATGGAAAGTCTGATTGGAGAGGAACAAGGGGGGAGGGGTAGGAAGGAAAGAGGGTGTGTAGATCATATTTTTACCTTGACAAATATATGTGAGAAGTACCCAGAAAAAATAAAAGTGTGTAGATAGCATTTATGGATCTAGAGAAAGCGTATGACAGATTAGAGCTAAAGGGGATGTGTAATGTGGTGAAAATGCTTGGCATTTAATGCACGCTAATAAGAGCTATCAAAAGCTTTTATGGTAACTGTAAAGCATGCATGATGGTTAGGAGAAGCGAAGGTGACTGGTTCAGTGTAAAAACTAGACTCAGACAAAGATGCGTGATGTCACCCTGGCTATTCAATCTGTATATGGAAGGCGTGGTGAAAGAGGTGAAAGCAAGAGTGGGAGGTAGAGGTGCAGAATTAGTGAGTGAAAATGGATAGATGTACGAGCTACAACATTTGTTGCTTGCGGATGATTCAGTGGTGGTGGCTGACTCAAAAGAGAAACAACAGGCACGGGTCGATGCACTTGGGATTATGTGTGACAGAAGGAAGCTCAGTGTGAATGAAGGAAAAAGCAAAGTATTATGGTGCAATAGGGAAAGAATGAGTGGGTTGCAATTGACTCTAAATGGGAGGAGGCTGGAAGAAGTGCAGTCTTTTAAGTATCTGGGTATGGATCTGGCAGCTGATGGAAGGGGTGCAAATGAAATATTTTCAGTGAATAGAAAATGGAGTAAAAGCATATGGTGCGATGAGGAGCCTTACGAAAGGAAGGCGAATGAGCAGGCAGGCGCAAATGAGATTGTATGAGGGAGTGGTGATTCCCACTGCTCTTTATTGGTGTGAAACATGGGCGTTGAGTGCGAACGAAAGGAGGAAGGTGAAAGTTATAGCAATGAAATATCTGAGAAGTATTTTTGGTGTGAGGTTGATTGACAGGGCGAGATACGAAAGAGTGCGAGAAAGATGTGGAAGTAAAGTGAGTTTACTTGGAAGAACTGATAGAGGTGTGATTAGATGGTATGGTTACCTAGAGAGAATGGAGGATGAAAAGCTGGTAAAGAGAGTGTATAGATCTCGAATGACAGGAAGGAGACAGCGTGGGTATCCGAGAAGGGGGTGGATGGAGTGTAAGAGAGATGTCCTTGCTGGACGGGGCCCGAGCATCTAGGAGGCAGAAAGGCGTGCTAGGGATAGGAATGAATGGAGATGAATGGTTAGGGAAGGACGAGCTGTATAGGGTGACACACAAACGCAGTTAATGGAGTTTTCAGGGAAAACCGGATAGCTGGACTCTGATGATGGATGGGAAAATGTAGTAGGTGGGTCACTTTGGTTAAGCAGCGGATAATGTGTGCGAATGGTGGAGTGAAAGTGTCTCTGGCCATGCGCCACCCCATCCGCGGGAGATATGAGCGAGTATAAAAAAAATGTTTATAAAGGTTTACATAAGTGGATTGGTGGATTAAACAATTTCATAGCATTTTAATATATTTTGTTCAATGAAAACTAAGGTAGGTGATGAAATACATAATTAAGAAATTATTTCAAATTTCATAAACTTTTTATATTGAGAGTGACACACAAAAAGAACTGATTTGAATTTGTTACTAATTATCAAAGGTAATTCAAGAACCCTACAAAATATAAAGAAGGAATATAATTTTGGAAAATGCTAGTAATTTGCTAAACTCTGCAATATATCATCTTAAATAAATATTAAATTCATATTATATGCATACTATTTAACAGAAACCATTTTTTCTTTCAAGTCACAATAGTGCAGGCTGGCCATTAAATATAGGCCCTCAGTGAAACTTTAATAATATGTAAAAGTTTCACCCTACAGAAAAAAACTGCATAGTTTTTTTTTCTCGCATATTCATACTGTAGCTCAAACATAAATCAAGTCGAGAGGAACGTGTTTTCTGCATGATTATATATGTAATATTTTTATAAGTTTTTTTCTATCAGAAGGTATATGTTTGGTAACCAGCTGGTAGAAGGCTTTATGAACCGGGTTTTACCTCTTCTCACATAATCAAGATGTTAATATGTTTATGCTTTCGAGAGAAAATCTTTTTTATTCCACTGGTCACTAGTTGGACATTGCTCCAGATTAATAGTATATCTCTCACAAATGGTCACAAAGAATTTAACATAACAAATGAGAGTGAAATTAACAGTAAGTTTAAAAATATATATATATATATATATATATATATATATATATATATATATATATATATATATATATATATATATATATAGGCAAATAAGAAGCCTTATGTTTTTTATTATTAAGAAGAAGTGTAAAGTTATTACTTTTTAATCTAACTATATTTCACGTACAATTCTGGCAAATTTCTCATTGTCTTCTTTTCGCACATACATATTTAAATCATCTAAGATTGCCAGACATGGATATATATATATATATATATATATATATATATATATGTATATATATATATATATATATATATATATATATATATATATATATATATATATATATATATATATATTATATATACAGAAAAGTAGGCTTTATAATATTTATATCTACGAAGACAATTTTAGAATTATTTTACAGATCTTGCCCGAATTTTATTTACAGTTTGTCTAGCCATAGCGAAGTCTAATCAGACAGGATCTTGCATACAAATCTGATATCACATTACGCTAGATGAGTCCACGGTGATTGTTAATCTATTAACTAAATCATACAATTTTTCTTGAACTTAGTAACCTAACATCACCCCAATATAGGTTAGTTAAAAAAAGTTGAAAAGAATGAGTCAATATTTTCTTCATTCTAAGCAACCAGTTGATGAATACATTTTACTTCACATTCATTACTTTACATTTAAAACGCTGCTAAAAAATATAACACAAACAATTTTAATTTAACTATGAGAGTCACTATGCATTAATGCTCTATGGCTTTTGAAAACTACTCCGATCAATAAATTCCGAGTTCAATATTAACATTATTAGGAAAGAGTGTCGCTAATTTAGCGACTGAACACGCTGTTGTATTTACAAGTGAATTCATATTTAATTAACGTATTAAACAAACATCTCAACTAACGCTATAAATCCTTTAAATGTGAGGAAGACATAAAAATATGTACCCAATATTATAAGTTCGACGAATGTTTTTTTTTATATAATACTTTTATATACCCTCAATTTGCAACAATGATTATGGTTTTTAGTGACATGATTCCATAGAAGGACTGGTAGATAGGTTATCTACACTTTTTAGTATCGTGTTTATCTTTATTTGGAGGAATAAGAAAGGGAAGAAGGTAGATTTAGTGATTATCTATGGGGTTATATGATGAAGGCTAGAATAAGTTGAGTATCATGTAAATTCCTTTTTTTAATTTGGATTTTGCCTTTGCTGTTGAGGAAAGGCGATTTTATTGTTGTCGTTACAATCCTTGTCAACCACAGTGATTTAAATCGAACATGTATGCAAAAAAGAGGTGTGAAAGAAATTAGACTTGTGCTTGTATATAACGAGTGTGCTACTGGATTTAAAACTAGTATATCACACGTGTAATCGACGCATTAGAAACAGGTCAGTTCTAAACCCACCTTGTTTTGAAGACATTCATTAACCATTAGAGAGAAATGTTTGACATTGAAACAAAAATGATTATAAATAATAAATTTCCAGAGATACTTTTCCAATCAAACATTTCTAAATAAGAAATACATTATTATTTAAAATCACATATTATCGTTGACAGGTTTCTTTTACCCTATGCTAATAGTCTGAACCTCTCCTTTATACATACGATATTAGCAGTTGTTTGAACATTTGAACCATACCTATTATTCATTCCGCTAGGTGTATATTTAAGTAATGCCATAATAGTACCGAGTCATACTATTCTTCTGTTAATTACTTATTCCTTTCGACTAAGAGTGTATATTACCCGCAGGAAATAATAATTTCAACAGCTTTTGTCTTTATTTACGAAAGTCACTTAGGGGAAATCGCATTTTTAACATTTTTCTGTGGGTAATTTCAATCGGATCATTTTAACATCTTTCCAATTAGAGGGTGGGGTGCTTAATTAGTAAAACTCAGGAGGGAGTCTGTTAAATTGGGAAAACCTAGTGGAAGGATGTTAAAATTGGTAGTATAGTAAGGTAGGTTAGGTTAGGATGCTTAATTGCTAAAATTTAATTGTGAAAACGTAACCTAACCTAACCTAGCCGAACAATACGTTGATCAATAATCTTTGATTTTATTATCAATAAATTTATTATTATTCTTTTATTTTGGTATTAAATTATATGCAGTTTCCTCTTGAACTATTTGGCAAAGCATTGGTAGATGATGGGCAGGTCGCGAAACAATTGGCGGTGGATGTTAGAATGGTTAAATTAGGAAAGGATGTTTAAAGTAATCACTTAATTCCTCCATTTTTTTCAGACACTGTTTCTTGTTTTTAAAATTTATACTTTGATAAATAAGGGGGACGGGGTGGGTGATTCAGGGGTTTACATGACCCCTACATGTGTCTTTTGGGGAAGGGGGGCTACCACGTCTTGACTATTTGATTGTTGCATTCTCACCTGTGCCGCAAAATTCAGTGTAGAAGTCGGTGCTCCTTTAGTGTGATCTACAGAGTTTCCGAATGAAGAACAACTGTGAGATTGATACATTGTAAAGAAAGAAATGTCTATTTTTATGTATAAAAAAATATTTATAGTTATATAGATTATAGAAGATATAAATTCTTACAATATTACAGTTGTTCTTCCTAGGATAACAAGATATTTAAAATACGGAACACCGTGTATAAAACTAACCTAATGTTAGGTTGCAGATGCTACAGAAAAGAATTTGCTGTAGCTCGTACAGTAAAGGAACTACATAGGAGTAAACCTGGTGTATAAGTAAACTCAGTGTTGGCTTAAAAAATTGTTTAGTAGTCTCCACTTCTACAATAAAACATCCAGTTAAGGGAGTTAATTTACGATAGTTTACTACCGTTGCTGCTCACTTTACCACCAGGATAGTTAGCTAAAGCTGAGTTCAAGTCGAGTGGAAACACCGCTGTCCATTTTAGCGAGGTTAAGCCACAGAAGCTGTGATTAGTGAATGGATGGGTCGGATAGTTCATTGTTATGGGATAGAGAGATCCATGGTTTGGACCCCAGGTAAAACAGTCATACCTTAATGCCTTTAACGGTTGAAGCGCAAGTGGATGAAAACAAAGTTTGCTTCTACCTCTCCACCGCAGTGAGATGTTTACACACGCACACATCAAACATCTCTTAATGAAGTGAGGCTGCGAAAATGTAAACGTTGCTCATATCACTTTAGAATACTCTTATCCGCAACCTCATTTACACCCTTTTGCTAACAATTAATATTTCTTAACCAATTGTTCTTCAAACTATTCCTCTTTCTCACATCTCTCATTCATGCCAAGTTGTCCATTTGAACTGTTCTTACTCGATATCTTTCATTCTAACAAACCCCCAATACAGCGCCCGATTTACACCGACAAAGCTAATTATGTTTGCATTTGCATCATCTTTTGCACCCACTCTATACAAATCCTCAAAGTATTCTCCTGTTTACTCATCCTTCACCGAAAAAGAACTTACTCATTTATTTTTCGTACAAATATACTATTTATTGCTTTACTAGTCTGTTTAATCACTTTTACTTTCCCTTTAATTCCTTTGTATGCATTCAACCTCATCTCTCAGGCATTCTCATCTGCATTGTGAATCATTTGCAAGTAAACCGTTTCTTTGCTTTCACTGCACACTTCACATCATCATTCCACCATTCAGCATTTTTCTTCATCTTTCCACATACATCATTTACAATACTTGCTACCAGTTCCTTAATTTGTCGCCATGCTCGCACTTATTTTCTCTCTTCTACTCCCAAACATTTTCACATACTCCCCTTTCTTCTCTCTGTTTCAATAAACTTTCACTTTTGATAATCCCTTTATTTCCAACTTCCTCACGTCTTCTCATCTATACACAGCGCAATCATGTGGTTAGATAGTCCTATACTCTTGCCTCTTAAAGCTTTCACATTAAATACACCAACAACATTCTTACTCAGCACAGATCAATCATACTCTTAAGTTCTCCTCTTCTCCTTTACCTAACTCATGTGTATTTATGCACATCCTTGTGCTGAAAGAATGCACTTGCTACACTTGTTTCTTTGAACACACAACCATACCACCTTCTCTCCATTTTCATTCATTTCATGTGTACCAACTGTTGCAGTTATCCCCTTTCTTATTCTGTCACATATTCGTCCACTCATAATTCCTACCACAATCACCCAATATCCATTTCCAATTGCATCGAACACTCGTCCCAACTCATTCCAGGACGTATGCTTCTCAGTTTCACTTATATGATTACAGGATTCATACAGTGCAACTATTCACAGTTTCACCTTTAAAAATCTCAACTTCACCCATCTATTTCTCGAGCTAAAACATCCACACCACTCCTCACTGAAAAGCAGTTCTATCACCATGATCTTCATCTGGTCTCTCTCCATTTTATGTTTGTATCACAGAGAGCAAGCATCTGCAATCTAAAATTCCAAACTTTTTCTCCTCACAAATACCCCTCCCATTCCCTACAACCCATTCGAGTCACGCATTGACGTGATTCACCGGCCTAGTTGGACGGCTCCAGAGACATACCCGCCCATTATCGTCATTGCGTTTGGCGCTCATAGGATAAAGCCTTCGAGAGCATGGTTTCTCACGCTAGCGACACCTTATTCGGTCTTAGTTCCCTTTCACGACCTATGCCAGAGGTTGCTATTGCAATTCTACCAAATTATTATTAAAATAATATATTATTTTGTTTCTTGGCTTTTAAACTGTTATTTTTAATGATAATAGTAATGAAGTGCAATTTAACTGCATTTGAGCCTTCTATGTACATGATATGTACATGATAATGTCCCGATTTTATACATGTATAAATCGATTCTAAATTTGAACATATTCTACAAGGCTTAAAACAACGACTTGTACAAGTGATTTTACGGTAAAGAACTATAATTACTAGGTGTCTTCTACTGGGCTTTTATGACCTTTAAACTACTTGACCTCTTTTTATTCAATACCCGCTTGAAATGTAATATATATATATAGGGCAGTGATGTAGTAGAAGAGCCCTATCAACATGTCAAAAATTAAAATTTTACTGATACTACTGAAGTGGTATTTCATATATGTACATACAAATCAATGAGCGCTATTATTAAGATAATGCTAAAAAATATTTCCATTCCTAAGTTTGTTTGCAAAAAAATCAAAAGTGTGCATATAATACGTCAGCTAAGGTCATTTATACATTCAAATTCAGCCAAAAGTTGATTGTGTGGGAGAACAACGTCTCGTTTCTAACATTGGCGCTATAGATTCGCCTCAATGCAGAAGATATTCCATATATAAGCTGTGGTGGCTTCAGAAGGGTCGTGATTGGGCCTGATTTTATGACGGTTTCCATATGCTGCAGCGATTCGTGATTCAGATTGTACGAGCCTTCCTTCTTAGTTAATGTTGTCCACTTTGTTAACAAATGCTGGAATGACCTGATATGATAAACTTCAGATCCCCACAAAAATAAAAGGCCTCAAAGGGAATACAAATCGATGGCAATACATCTAATATTAATCATTACAGTTCCAGAGCGTCTTCTTAATTATTCTTGTTAAGGTTGAAAATTTTCTTTAATTCCCGTTTTCCATTTGATTTTCCGACCTCAAATTTTTGCACTAGCCAACTCAACGCCAAAGAAATGAAAAATTATTCACTCTTTTCATTATTGAATTTGTATATACCAAATGAAGTTGAATAAATTTTATGAAAATCACTATAAATTATTCCGAATTGTTAACCTAATTTTTTTTATTAATTTTAAAGCTGTTATATACTCCCAGATTATAAAAAATAACTTTCCTTAAACTTTCATAGAGTCAACTGTAGGCCCTCATCTTTGTAAACATGTGTTAGATATATATGACTACTCTGTCAATAACTGCAAAGATCTCATTCTAAAAGGAGAAAATAGAATTCTAAAAAAAAAAAAAATCTAATTTCGGCTTTTCAGGAGAGAGCATAGTGAAAAGAATCGAAAAAGTTCGGAGCCTATCTTTTGATATAAGCCTTTCCCACGCAAAATGATAATGAGCTGTAGAAAAATATCGCAATATTTTCAGATTAGTAAACCAATCTAACAATAACAATACCACTAATTATCCATGTTCTTGACAGTCATCTTGTGCTATAGAATTAAAGAGAGATCACTCTGCTTCTCTTGGACAAACATTTCATAAACTTCTTTAAATGTAGTACGTTTAAAAAGAGAAGTCAATCTGATACCAGAAATACCTTAAAACTAGCCTAATTATCCCGGTAACTAGAAAATTTTACCTTAAGTTTAAATAACTTAGCACAGGGTAACTTTGAAGATTGACGTAGATTTCTTAGAATTTTAGATATTTCATAAACATTTAAGTGGATACGATGAGACATAATATAGGAAGAAGTCGACAGATTACTACTCTATTTAATTCGGAATAACAAGAAATTTACGATGGAGAAACAACAGAAATAAAGTCCTATTTCTTAGAAATTGAATTTAAATACATTATATTCAAACTTGGCACTTGAGTATTTCATTACTCATTTTTTTTTATATGTATAATTCATGAACTCCAGTTTATTCATATTCCTAAACCATAATAAAAATATTTACCGACAGTTTAGTTTGAACTTTTTTCATAGTGGCACTGATATAACAAACATCTTTATTAAGATCCAGCTGCTAACTAATAACTCGCAATGCCGACTTGCTTGAGTAAAAACAAACGGAAAATTCTAAATTCCTTTTTAAACTACGATACGTCTTCGTGCTAATTTAGTAAAACAATAAAAAAGGCGACCTTATTCCTTTATATTTGCAATGATTCAGAACCTCATCTCTGAGCTGGCTCTTCTTCTGTTCTTGGAAGATTCACATATTGCAAATTTCTAAAGGAATGGTCAAGTTGTTGATGTCAGGAGAAAGTGTTGGATACCCTGTGGGAAAGAGATACTATGTAAGCAATCGAATCTTAAAAAGGGATAGGGAGGGGGAGCCTTTGGGGAGATATAGTGTATAAACACTAATAATTTAAGAGAATGGCCAGTCTGTCAAATAGGGGTACTGTATAAATAATGGGATCTTAAGAATGCGATAGCTTGTCGGAAAAATATAAGTATCTCTAAGACGCTCGATCTGTACCTGCGTCCACAACGTTGTTCGCTCATAACTAACGGTTATTCATGCGTGTGCGTAAACTGACGCGCGCGCGCCGTGAGGAGTTTACTCAAATTAAGTATATTATATGATATATGATGATAGATAACATTATATGGTAGGAGAGTGCACAACTCTCCTGAATCTGCCTTTCCCTACAAATAATAATAATAACCAACAAGTAAAGATATTTGTGCGCCACGATATAAGAATTTCAAACAATATGCATCTGTATTAATTTGCGACAGGACTTTTTAACCCGGGCAAAGCCGAGAAAAGCAGACCTGAAATATGCTGCATAAATAATAGGATCTTAAAGAAGTGGAAAATATATTGTAAAGAGATACTGTACAAATAATAGAATCTTAGATTTTGCAATGTTTTGCCAGAGATTTCATCCTGGGATTTTACTTTAAGTGAAAAAATATTCCTTTGTAAGTCGTTCTTGCTTAAAAATCCTTTTCCATCTAAAAATATAAAGTCCTACCTAATTTCTAAAGACCTTATAATCACAAATAAATCTTTGTGATATACATTTACATTACCTCTAACTTTATATCTTGAGCATCTAAAGTTCTTTCCTAGCTGGACCTCTCATGTAACGAAGGTTGGAAAATATTCTGACACCTTTATATCACATCACTCTCTTCCCTTGTGTTCGATACTAAATAAAAATTGACCAAATATGTATGTATTCTTTATAGTTCTATTTTTTCTTTTTCTACGATGCATATCGCTGTTAGTTGACTACTTTCCATGTTCACACACTCGCACCAACCATTACAATATTTAAACGATGCTTTTTCATACTGCAATTGGCCACTATCTTTTACACTTGATCTATGTAGTTGGTCCAATAGTAACATAATGGAATAAGGTATTTAAACTAACCGCTCATATTCGAGTAATCTTCGGTGCTGTATCATATTTTCTTTGTTATATCTGGTTTCAGCTCAACTACCATAAGGACGGTAATTCACTTATGATTAGATTTAATGACTTCTGAAATTGGAGCCTAAGGTATTCATGACCACTTGAAGTGTAAAAGATTCAATTATTTGCCCATCTTTATGTTTTGGATAGGAGGAATTTTACGGAAAGCCTCATCGAGTATTGTGTCATTTCAATTAGTTACATATTGTTAAGCTTAAGTTCTTCCACAGGGAGGGTTGTGTATATTTCCATTTAATGTTACCAACACCACCGTCTAAGTATAATCGTCCATTGTTACAAACAGTGCCCGCAATAAAAACCAGATGCATCAGAACGCTTGACTGTTGATCGAGCCTGCTTATATCTTATGTATCTTCTTGGCTTGCGTTCTAAGGAATGCCAGCTTACGGGTCCACTGTCTAAAACTGAGTAAAACTTTCATAGAACTTCCATAGTTCATAAGACTCGTCATACAAAGTTATGCTGTACCTAATATACAGCTATATTTACCTATTTATACAGTTCGCTCATACTTCATCGTAATATTAACCGTGGTTAAAATGGTCTTTCTCTACCCTAACTCTAAAAACGACTGATATAAAGTGGTACCTGTTGCATTTTAGAAAATTTTAAGTTTTAGCGACTTCGAAACCCATTAAATAAAGATTATTTTGAACAGATCTTCAATCAGCATCAAGATTTCAAGGGTCAGTTATACCAGCCCATCCATAAGGGTTGTTTTCCCTTTTTTCTTGCACTCAACTAATTTAGAGACTCCTACATACATAATTGCGTCTAGAGCAGTTGTAAGAAAGTAACCAACTCATTTTGAAGTTAACAAGGTCTGCTGAACAAAGTTGCGTGCTCTCAATTATTCTGATTTATGACCTAATTTATAACAATTCGACCATTTAAAAGAGAATATAAAACAACATAAGGATTTCAGATTCTGTTAGAATCGGCTGAATAGTTATGAAGTTATTGCCAAATAATTCCCCGGGCAACTTTGGGAGGACTTTGACAATTATATCATTCGGGAGAATGCAAAAAAAAACAACAACATGAGAGTTTCAATTCAAATTTTGTTAGAATCGGCCGAATAGTTATGATGTTTTTGCCAAAACAAAATAATTCTCGGGTTAACTTGTGGGGACCTTGGCAATTATATCATTCCAAAGAAAATGTAAAACAACATAAGGATTTCCAATTTCGTTATAATCGATCGAATAGTTTCAATGTTATTAACAAAACAAAAAAAATGCAAAACTGGGACAGACGGACCGACCGACATAGTAAGATATAATCACACGCGACTAAAAATATCGAAATTTTAGGTTTATGCATCTTCTAAACAAAGTAAAACAATCATTAGTCAGAAAAAATGCTAAACTTTGGATACCTCTTACAAAATTTTGTTCAATTCTCGTATTGTATTAATACTACAGTTTGTATTAGTGATGGACCTCTGGCTTCCCCATAGCATATCTGTCTGCCAATACCAAACTTATGTCGCCCTTTATTCAGCTAATTGCACCTGCTGGAACGCTGAATTGGACTCACAAGCCACCTGTGACTCAATAAATAAGTACCAATACATCAACTTAAAATAGAAAACTATCATTCCTAAGCCCAAGAAATAATTATAACTACTAGTATTGATACTGATACTATTACTCGATTTATCTCTATTTTCTTTTCTATCTTCCCACCACTTTGTTCTTTTCTAACACCTTCTTTTATTTTCTTGGACCACCATTGAGTTGATCTCAGAGGGGGATCCATGTTCCACAACTATCCCCTATTAGTAATAGAACTACTACTGGTGCTCTATTAATGTCCCTTTTCTTTCTAGTCCTTTGTGGACTCGATCTACCAACTTGTTTGGACTGGCCTCAGTCGATCTAAGGGACTCGGCCCATAATTCAGTATTACTACTACCTTTGCTCCTACTAGTGCATCACTATCAATTGAGAAAAAGTATAGAAGGAATGAATCGAGTCCATAAAAAAGTGGAAGGTAATTTAAGAGGTTTCAATAATGACCAAAAACATTGTGGAAAATGAGCCAAATTTAGCGAGGAGTGATGGAAGAGGAATTGCCTAAAATTAGGCAGTTATTACTACATATAAAGCTTGGATTATAATTAAATATTATAATGGAAAGATTTCCCATTCTATAAACCAATTTAGTCACTAACTAGTCTTCTATAATCGTAGTCAAAGAGTGGCGCTATCTTAAAAAAACTTTGCGACAATTTTCCTAATAAACCGTACATTAACCTGAATCTACTACAATTAAACCAATAAAAATTACAAGTGATACATTTTAATATATATTTTATTTAATGAATAGATAGAAAAGTCATTCAATTTTTAAATGGTAGCGTTACCTTTGGGTTACCTTGCATTTAAAAGGCCCAATCGAAGCATGACTTGGGGAAATAAATTACTTGATTTATTATAATTAAAAGACGTTCGTGACTTCCATACCCCTTTATTTGAAGATGGGAGTAAGAATACCATGGGTATACTTCCACCTGTGTGTCGTGTAACTCGCTCTTCTCTATAATCCTTTAAATGCTTTAAATTACCTTGGATTTGCTGGGGTATTTGTTAATACTAAACTGGAATTAGGCCGATTATTTTATGTATCTCTTATTCTTTTTCCACCTTATCTCCTATTGTGTATCTCCTTTTCCATCCTATGATATTGGCGCATACCATCACCTAGTATGGTGGAAAAATAAAGGAGGAAGAAGTAAAAGAAGAAATATGAGGAAGAAGAAGAAGAATAGGAAGAATTAATACAAGAAAGAAGAAGAAGAAGCTGAGGAAGAATTAATAGATGAAAGAAGGAGAAGAAGAAGAATGAGAAGAAGAAGAAGAAGAAGAAGGAGAAGAAGAAGAATATAATATACATGACTCCTTTTCAATTGAGAAAGAAAGGATAGAAAAAAGAATTGATAATAAACTTTGCGTACATACAAGAGGAAGTGTGGCCATAATAAAGGCGAGCCTCTGGGCCAACTATTAATACTTACAGTCTGGCCAAAGTAAAGTAGAAGAGAACAGATGCAGGTCTTAAGTGGCGAAAGAAAAGAAAATTTGATGGTTTGACCGCTCAAGCCAGCTCTGCTTAAGGGTATATAAGCTGCCTGCTGGATTTCTTCCAATATTTGATCATCCGGATGCTTCATGTCACCGAGCTCATCCTGGTTGAAGATCTTGGGTGAAAGTTCATAGGAGTGGCTGGAGTCGGAGTCGAGGAATTCATCCAGACCACTTTCAGTCGCTCCATCTTGAGTAGCTGAGCCGTTGTTTGGCGTTGAAGAGTCCTTATCTTTGGTCTTGTCGTCCAAGGTGGTGAATTTATCACCGGTTAAGTCCAGTTCCTCGTCGTCGTAGTAATAGTCATCATCGTACTCATGACACCTCTCCGAGTCGGGTTGTACGACAACTAGGGAGGTCAGAGGCGTTACGAATTGATACTGAAATGAGGAGGATGAATAAGAGAAGTATTCAGAAGCCACTTGGTGAATCTCTACCCTTAACTTATAAGAAACATAAAGAAAATTGTTGATATCTTCATCTCAGAAAGTGAAAATGATACAACCAACGAGGAAAGCTTTAGAATATAAAAATAATAAATAGATGAGGCAAAGATCACAGTGCCCACCGAAGGTTAGCAAAGTAAATTTGACTTCTCTTAAAATAGTGGCTCAAATGGAGTATATGAAGGAGGATGGGGTTGTGAAAGGGTTGCGCTTGCATCCTTCACCCAAGGATAAACCCTGCACATCATTTTGAACTATTACTAATACTATTAATATTAATAAACATAATAATAATAATAATAATTTTTAAATGGCGTTTTTCACGCCTACGATCCTTCCCATACCACCTGATAGATCCTAAAGAGGTTGAAAGTATAGGATATTTTTCTTGGCGTTGATGCACGCCGACTCATTGGGAAAATGGTTTAAGTTGAAGATAAAAAAAAATGGACCATGAACTAAGTTGGAGGTCAAACCATTTCACGTGACCCCGTGACCTGTACTCACATGCAGCGCTAAATGGAGAGCTCTTTTGCGCGCTAACGATTGAACACTCTTTTGATTGGTAGCTTTTTCTTGATTAAGAAGATCCTGTAAATTGGAACACCATTAAAATTAATATTTATTTATCCCCAATTTTATCAAAATAAACTTTTAACCAAAAAAGGCACGTTCATTCAGGCGAATTTGTATGTTAAATTAGTGTTTGTTCGCGCCAATTAAAACAAAACAAAGAACACAAAACACGGCATTAGATAAAAAAAAACTAAGAAACAAAACAACGTTTTAATAGGAAAAAAAAGAGTTAAAAATAGAATGTATGTTTGTATAACTAGAAAAAACTCGTATCATTTGGTAATTTTTAAAATTTCAAATTAATATATTATTTATCTTTAATAGTTTATCATTTTAAAATAATATAAATGGTTTTGCCTTTAAATAAATCAAAAGAAAAATAAATGAACGATAAATTACAAAGAAATTGATTGGTACATATAAAGTTGGACTGGATATTCAAATCTGCATCTTCGGATTGTAATATGGAAAACAAAATGTTAACCTAATTTCAATGAATTAATTATTGATATTATGTTTCAATCATTATACGATCAATTTGGTTATATAATTGATTAACCGCATTATTGTTTAGAAATGTATTAAATTTATATTAACTGCAAAAATACAAAAAATATATTATATTTTTCAAGGAAGAAATTAAAGCAGAGAAATATAATTTTCAGTTTAAAAAAAAAAGAATTGTTGAGGATTATAAATATTTATGTGTTATTAAGAATTAAGGTGTGTATGGACAGTATATGCCATACATATTTAGCGTATCATTTTCCGGAAAAAGGTTATGAATTTTTTTTTTTCATTTCAGATACGTTTATGAGTGTAATAAATACAATTTAAAAGAAACTGACCATACTGTTTAGAAATGGGTGAAATTTGAGGGCCCAAAATTTGTTGGCAATCTATTTTACAAATAAACAAAATACGGAGGAAAGAGAGCAATTAAAATTATATGTCGCTAGGCAGAACGATTTGCACCTTTAGTTGAAATTTGGAGAACAAATATTTTGGTTTTACTCCGAAAATCAAGCTTCGTTTTGAACGAATTGTGTAGGGTTGTCTTCAAATTGAAAGAATTGTAATTATTTTGGAACATATCAATGTATATGCTGAAAATGGGAAATGTAAAAATATACTAAGTGGTATTTTCCAAGACAAAATTGGGCCAAATTTGTATAAAAATAATAAATTGGTCATAAAATAAAGAATTTTTTTTTTTACTGACAAAATAAGCCTGATTTGGTGTTACTACAAATATTGATAATCATAATAAAAGTAATTTAATAAATATATACATACATATGTATAGAAAGGAGGTGGAAAAAATAATGGTAACAAGTGACATTTCGAAACTTATATTTTCGCCAACATTTGGACATAAATAAGAATCACAATGATACATTATTCTTATGTCCATGCACTTTAGACATCTCGATTTTAATATAATAACCAAGATCTTTCATTTTGGGCAGATCTATGTATCAGTATATGTCAAAATATATGGCCTTTCTGACTTTCAAAGAGGTGAAAATTGTTGAAAGAGTAATTTGTTGGAGCTTCGGTAACAAAAATGCCGAGTTGTTTAACGTTTCGTCAGGAAATGTATCTAAAATCATGGCTGTAGACCAAATCCAAAGACAAATTAGTTCTGGGAAGCGTAACTCGGTGTTAAAGATCGCAGAGCATTAAAACGCATTATCTCGATGAATTACAACCACAACTACTAAAATGAATGCAAAACTAAATAAACCTTACCCTGACAATCTAGTATTAACCAAAACCAGTTCATGAAAGCTCAATGCAGCAGGACACCATGGAAAATATACCATTGCCTAACCTTTTATCAGCGTAACAAGGGTATAAAAATGCGTAGAATGGGGCAAAGACTACAAAAGTGAACAATAGATCAATGGAAGAGTGTCATCTCTGATGAATCATCCTTCGCGCTTATTTTTCTTGTTCAGGACCAATTTATGTATGGAAGACGTCCTAAAAATGCTTTGATCGCGATTGTCTGACTCTAACTGGAAAGCATGAAAATCGTTCAGCGATAGTTTGGGCGGCTATATTGTGGAATCCTTTTGGTCTTGTGATAACAGAGTGGTATATTTGCTTCTTAGAAGTTTTCTCACTTTGGGGTAACAAAATTCCTCAAAGAATACAAACCCTGTTCTCCATTGGTCGCATCATCTTCCAGGACGATAATGTACCAACTCACACAACTAAAATTATTAAAAACTGGAAAGAACAAAACAACAGCGATGTAGAACAGTTCTATTGACCTAATCGAACATCTCTGATGTGTAGTGGAGCCGCAAGTAACGAACTGCTCTCTCACACCACCATCTCTGAAAGAGTTGACACAGGTTCCGCTTCAGGAGCGGATTAAAATGACCATAACGACGTCCAAAAATTGTATGACTCCATTCCTCGACGTAGTGGAGTAGTTATTGCTACCAAAAGAGGACTAACTCAATATTAAATAATAAAATATTTATGTCCATTAGTTTATCTAATCCCTGTATATAAGTTTTAAGTTTCACTCAATACAATATTCGTAAAAGCTAAACTACACTTTATAGTTCTGATGCTGACTTTACCACCAAATTATTGTAGGGATTACAAAGGGTTCCACCATCTTTGGTTAGTGTCAAAATTACACAATACGATCCGGACACTTTCCCTTCAAGTGAAAATCGGTCCCCGGTACCTTCAAATTCACCACCGTTCTGAACACTCAACTACCGCCTTCAGGTTGTTTTCGATTTTGAGCCTAGGCGATGTATGCTCTTGAAAGCAGTCGCCAGATGGGCGAATTTATAAAAATGAAAACAAAATGGATTTTGAGTCTGTCTGAGGGGGGGTTGCAGGTTTTCCTCCCTACTTCGTGTCGTCAGTAAACTTTGAAACATAGCTTTCGAAACCACTGCTTATGTCATTGATATACATATATTAGGAACAATAGCGGACCCAACACAGAACTCCGGGCCACACTGCCAGTAACATATCAACAGTCTAAATGCAATCCGTTGATGACTGTTCGCTGTTTTCTTCCTCTTAACCATGCTTTTATCTACTCTAATACCTGACCACAGATACCGTGAACAGCAAGTTTTTTCACTATACGTTAGTGTGGCACTTTATAGAATGCTTTTTGATAATCGTGATAGACCACGAGATAGATACGTTCACGCCAAGATATTCGATTAATTTCTCCTTCAATATAGAATTAAGCAGTTTTCCAATTGTGAAAGTTTTTCTTTTACATTCTCTCTCGAATGATATAATTACCAATGTCCTCCCAAGATTACCCGGGCAATTATTTAGCAATATAATCGTAACTATTCGGCTGATTCTAACGAAAATTGAAACCCTTATGTTGTTTTACATTTTCTTTCGAATAATATAATGGTCAAGGTCCTCTTAAGGATAGTCCCGGAATTATTGAAAGTTTTGAAGGTCGTAAGGTCATAAATCAGAATAAGTGAGAGCACGTGACTTAGGTCAGCAGATTTCGGTTTGGATTTTGGTTGCACGGTCCTCTCTTCTACGCAGGAATTGGAGTCGGAAATGGAGATGTCTGAAAAAAGTTGTTGCATTGTTTAGCACACGCCCAAGTCTAGTTGTACCGACGTAATTAAGCTGCAGTCCATCTGGCATAAAGAGATATTTGAATTCGTAGAATTTGTTTTAGACATCAATGAAGTACGATAACTCCTCCTAACAAATGATTTTAAGAGATTTATTGAAATAATTTTCACTTCTCTAAAAAGTTTTCATCGCTCCATTTCTGGTAGGATATCTATAAAGGCTACGTTTCTACTCCTTTTATCCTGGATCCACATAATTTGTCGGTAACGCAACAGTAGTTCCTCAGACCTAATGGAAACATATTATTAGTTCCTAAGTGCACACCGTAAGAAGTCTCTACGTTAGCTCCGTTTGTGTAGTCTTCCACAGAATCTCTTAAGTTCTCCACCTGCGCCCCTGGGTAGCAATACCTTCTTCTCTTAGGCTGCCTACCACAAAATTCATCTCACTGAATCCTCAAGATGAGTCACTTAATAGGCAAATTTGTGGTCCGTCCTCTTCGTCGACTGACTTTAAAAGAGAGAACTTGTTAGTGATGATTATTGGAAGTCTTTTCATTGGCGTTCTGGGCGCAACTCCTCGGAGGACAGTTACGAGTCTCTCTGTAGCGGAAGTCTAGGTCGACCGGTTCTCCTGGTGTAGGGTCTCTGCAGGCAACTGCGTTGTTGGTTTTATTTAATAGTGGAGTTCGGTGATAAATTACCACTATACCCTATATAGTTTACTCCCTATTATACTCGATTACAGCTAATAATTTGTAAGTTGTTTTACAAACACTACTGAAATTAGGTCAAAGAAAACAGTCTGTTATGTGAAAAATTTTGTGGGCCCTAATTACTAGAAGAGTAGGCTGTGTTTATCAGCAGCAACAAGTTTGCACAAACACAAGAATTTGAAAAGTACGAAGACAAAATTATTCAAAAATTAAGAATACAAATATAGATGGAAAATGGATAAGGAGAGAAATAAGAATAAATTCATAGGGATCAAATTATCCGCACTAGGGTATTCTCAATCAAGTACCTGAGTACAAACGGCGGAATGAGGAGGTAAAATTACCTTAATCATGAGGTAGGCCCAGAGTCGCTCCATGAAGTTTTTATGGGTGGGTGCCAGGTGAAGGTGGTCGAGGAGGTGGTGGTCTGGTGACAAAACTGTATTCCACTCCGTCACTGCTAGAAGAAACTCCCCATTTCGACCTCTTCCTGTGATATTCGCTCTGATTCCTTCCCCGTCCCGACTCTGCAGCTGACCAGTAATCACCAGCTCGGTCCCCTACCAAACAGTTGAGGTGGTCAGACAAACATCGATCAGGTACTTAAGACATTTGCAAGTACTAACCACCAAAAGGAAATCTATGGGAATTGTTACTTATAACTAGTTAAAACCAACAAGGGCGATTTAGCCAGGAAATATGTAAGGGTAGATCCCGATAAAGAAAGTAGTGAAGATGGAGTGCGTGTGTGTGCGTGTGTGTGTGTGAAAATGTGCCTAAGATAGCCACAAAACCACCTACTGGTATTGGGAGCTGGATGGTGGTTACAAATGACATCGCCTTGCGGGGATTTTATATATGTAGTTCTACATATAGGTCATAAATAGTAGTTGTGATTCGCCCACCTGCCTTTATCCAGGCGGATAAAGGCACCTGGATAAAGGTAGGTTGGTGAACCACCACCACTACTACTACATGGGTAATAAGTGTCTACAATCTACATATCTTTTTAACATTTCAAACTACCCTAAGTAAATTCGTGCGTGTATTTTAATATATAAAACATTTATCATTAAAGTAACTTTAAATTATTAAATTTAACTCCATATTAGTATGTGAAAATGCGACAATTATATGTGTTTTGCGTAGTTTTAGTCAATTAAACCAAAAATAAGAATAGTCTTTTGGTTTTAATACAGTTAGGTCAGTATTTATTCAACTTAAAATTCAAGGGAAACGCGCTGTATCTTTTGCCATGATTATCATTATTTAATGGATCGAAATAAGATAACTCTTTGAAGTTAGCTATATTTAAATAAGTATTTATTAATAATTTAATAGGTAATATAAATTCAACCTGTTTTTGCTATTACTTTCCACCTTTCTAGTGACTTTTCAATGCGATGTTGGTAAATTTCGTTTGATTTTTAGCTTAAAAGGTTCTTTAAGTATTTTCAATCTGTTGTGCCGTTGCCATCTTTCTCTTCAGATTATTCGCTAAACCAAAAAAGGATAATAATCTCAAGAAGCTAATTCGAGTGAATAAGAAGAATGACTCATTAGTTGCTAATGAAATTTGCTAAGTATTTGTATGGTATCTGTTGTGCTAATTGTTCTTTCGATATGAAAGAACAATTACCTTCTATTGATTAGTGGTAAGTTTTGTTTGAAGTGTTTCGTGGAATCGATCCGAAAGAGTAAAAGATTATAACGAAAATGCGATTTTAGTAGAGTAAATTAGTAAAAAAACAAACCTGATTGCGAATATTTATATCCGAAAATAATGAGAAACATGAAAAAAAGGCTAAAGAATCTTTGGGATGAAGTAATAAAATTAAGTTAAATTGTCATACAAATATTGGAAATTAGACAGAGAGAAATAGAGGAGAGGGATGGAAGAGGGAGATGGAGAGAAGGGGAGGAAGAGGAAGGTGGAAGGATGAAGTAAAGGGAGAGGATGAGGGTAGTGAAACGGGGTAGAGGGGTGAAAGGAGAAATGGGAGAGGGGAGAGGTAGGGGCAAGGGGACAGGAGGAGGGATTATAGGAGGGAGAGAAAAAGAACGATATATATATATATATATATATATATATATATATATATATATATATATATATATATATATATATATATAATATATATATATATATATATATATATATATATCTGTAGAAAACTCACAAAGTATCGAGTGAGTAAGCAATAAATGCAACAAAGCCCACAGGGAAAATTAATACGAGGATTCCAAGTACTTTCAAACTTTATATATATATATATATATATATATATATATATATATATATATATATATATATATATATATATTATATATATATATATATATATATATATATATATATATATATATATATATATATATATATATATATATATATATATATATATATATATATATATATATATATATATATATATATATATATATATATATATATATATATATATATATATATATATATATATATACATGTGTGTGTGTGTGTTTAAAGGCACAAACAAATGGAAATTGGTAAAGCAACCCAGAAAAACGCTAAGGAGAATATTACGTGAACCAAAGAAAGCTTAAGAAGGAAAATGGGAGATGACACAGGTTCAAACCCAACTTCTTTATTTATTTTCATATAACGGTTAAATAGTTTGCCCTATCTTTCCGTTTTCTACATCTCCCATTTTCCTTCTTGAGTTTTCATTGTTTCACGTTATATTTTCCTTAGCGTTTTTCTGGGTTGTTACCAATTTCGATTTCTTTGGGCCTTTGAATAATCTATATATCACCTGTCATGTGATTTTCAATTATATATATATATATATATATATATATATATATATATATATATATATATATATATATATATATATATATATATATATATATATATATATATATATATATATATATAAGGAAAGAGAGAGGGGTGGGATGAGCTGTGGGACAATCAAGAGGGAGTGGGTAGTTATAGAGTCTAGAATGGAATGTGCGGGAAACCCCGTTTGGATGTATGGAACAGAAAGAAGGAAGAAGAAAATGAAAAGGATGGTAAAAGAAAGCTGTGGGGAAGTTGAGTCTTGTGATCTCGCAATGACTTCATTATTTTTAAAGAATGTTCCTCGGCCAGCTGGAGGTTGGGGTAGAATGAGGTAGAACGGGCCGAAGGTGACTCCTGTACCCATTATAAATATTGAATGATACAGTTTAGAAATATAAACGAAAAGTAAAGAGAATCAATGAAGAAACCGATGTGAAATAGTACGCAAAGAAAATGGTAATACTATTAGGCATGCCTAAGGGACTTATATGAAACAAACTACGTCCTATTATATACCTTTATTTCACTTGTAATAAGAATGATTTTCGCATCTCAGCTTTAGCAGACGGGCGTGGTTAACCGTAAAACAATGGTCTATAAGTAGTCATAAGTTCTAGAGAGCTTCCGTGTTATTACTTTGAGTGGGACTGTACGTAAATCCCATGTACGTACTTATATGAATACGATCACAAAAATCGTTCTGAGTGGGTCCCACCGCTACTAACCTTATCGGGTCTTCATTTATTGATACTGCTATTTAAGAAGGTCATATTTCTAGGTAATAGAGTGGAAGTGGGACCCTAAGTATTTAAAGTGTATATTATTTCTAGTTAGTATTGTTTAGGTGGCCATTTATTTCTTGCAACTGGTGTCGATGGGGAACACTAAGAGAGGGGCCTCATTCCTGGGTACTGGTTATGAAAGAGGACCTTATTTCTAGTAACTTTTGCTAAAGCATTACCATGAAGTAATTGTCAAACTTGGTGGTGGTAAGGGAATCGAGGACGACCGTCTCACTCGAGTAGCTGAATCGGGTGTCAAGGAGGAGCGGCGTCGCGAGGCTCTCGTAAAAGTTCCTCAGTTGGTCCGCGGCGTCATAGTCCTCGTAAATCTTGCGTGAATGACCCCCATTCTGCAAGATAGGGGGGGGGGATACGATCGATAAAAACGCTCCACTAAATTACTCAAAGTTAAAGAGAGGTAACCAACAAGGACATCTGCAACCAAAACTTGTGAGGAGTTCGAGAAGAGAGTGTAAAAATGGGGTGCTTAAATTCTGTAGGCAATCGGGACCGAGGTAGGGGGATAACTCTCCCAAATCTTTCTAAACTTCTTAATTAATTCAAATCTAAGACTTTCCTTGGTTAAGATTGTCAACATTCCCACTCTACCCTTTTTTCCCTCAAGTAGTTACGCTTATAGTAGTAAATCGAAGCCCATTACTTGTAGTGCAAGTTTCAAGAGCAGAAGCATATCAGCATCTTCTCCAAAGCCCAAGCAGAAGATAGAAGCTCCATATTTATTTCGTTCCGCAGCGTTCTTCAAAATTTCGGTGTGGCCCGTCACTCCTTCAGTAGGTTGACCATCAGTGAGAAGGACGATAATATGTGACATGACGCCCTCCCTAGTTTTCGCATTGAACTCTAGCGCATCCTAGATGTACAAGCGAATTATGCATTAAACATTTGGTCAAGAATCAGGTATAGATCCACAAAAGTCTTATAATTTCTAAGTCCTTAGGATGATAATGAGCGTTAAATTGGTTATATACTTCCCAATAGTGTAGCAGGGCGTTATCTAAATCTGTATGACTATAAAACAAACACATTTCCATAAGGTCCGAATTCTATCAGCTCACAACACTAAGTAATTTGTTCAAAAGGGTTTGAGTCCTTTTTTCACTGCTTTGAACATAACAAACTATAAATCTGAAACTAACACTCAAAACCTTTGAATATTTGAAACATTAGTACTACTTAAATAGTTTACTTATAGACTAATCCATGCAACTATTGCTACACTCTCTTAATTGCCATCGTTTATTAGAATCAATCAAATAATTATCCAAGAATTAATTTCATCGTAAGACTTTTATTATAGTTTGAAGGATCACATAAAGGTACCAATTATGAAAAGAAGTGATAAGAGACGTAAGAAAAAGTATTGAATCATGCATGCCAAATTAAACTAATAAATATACATGCGCAAGCCACATAAGTAGATAACATGGAGTAGACGCATCCAGAGAGTTCTCCCATAAGTGCTGCTGGCATGCTAAAAACAGGAGAATTGTATATTGCTTCCATGCCGGAGGTGCTAAGTGCCAATAAAAGACGGAACAGCACACGGTGATTGCCCGTTGTTTACGTGGAGGGTGCTTTTTACAAGTGCTCAATATCAAGACGAAAGATGAACGTTGTAAGAAAGAGATGAACGACGTTGGTTTAGAGTTTATACTGTCTCTTGTCTACCGGTCAAGTCCTCTGGATTCTGAAATCTTTGGAAAATAACATGTGGAGACCTCTCATTATTTTCTTCCTCTCCAACTCTCGTCTTCTATTTATTTATTTCTTGTATTCTCTCTCTCAACCTTTTATTCTAAATTTTTCTGTTTTGTAGCTACATTTCATATTAGTTTTGTTCCTTGGTTAAATAATTAATTAAAGTAAACCAAGCTAATCCAAACTGACATAAAAACAATTAATTAAAGTATTATGCATTAAAATAAAAAATCTAAAAAAATTATTTCAAAGAAAAATATATCCATTTTAATACTCTAAAAGTTCTCTGTGGAATAGAAGATTCTATTGATGTGTAAAACCTGGTCTCTTTCTTCTTGAAGAAGTCGAAAAAAAAAGGACTTCAAAAGTTACTTAAATTTTCCTTTGAAATATTATTGTGCTTTATAACATTTTCCTTCTCGTTTAAAAAGAAAAAAAAATTGTTTCTGTACGATTTCTTGCTTGAATTCTCGAAAATTCTTCTCGCAATTCCCACCCCAAATAAAGGTTTAGCAAGAATGACGCTAAAAAAAAAAAAAAAAATTACAGGTGTGATTCAAAATACAGTGGTAGTTGAGTGCTATTTTGGGACATTCAGGTGCAGTTTTGTGCCTGACTGTAGTGGGTGAATGGAAAAAAAAGTAATTTTAACAGCCGGAAAATGGATTACCGGAGGCCAAACCGGGTCTTTGCGCTCCGATTGGCGTCGCACTTCGGGGCACATGTCAAAGGAAGTCCGAGGAGGGGAGCGTTGGGACGACAAAGCCACCTGGTGGAGGAACGATCAGTCTAAGGTTATATTGTACCTAAGTGCAAGAGAGAGGTAAATAAGCAAGTATTTAACGCTTCTAAATTTTGATATTGAGTGGACATTTTGAAAAAGATATATAAAATTCCCAAATTTGGCACTAATACCCTAAAGGTTTTAGGTATTTTCTTTTGAAAACATAAGTATTCACATTTTCCTTAAAACTATATATAAAATTATAGCATTTTTCATTTTTCAATAAAAAATTCCGGTAATTTCCACGAAAACTCTACGCATTTTTATTGAAACTCTGCATTTCCCTAATTTTCTATTGAAACCCATGAATTTTGTCATTTTTCATTGAAACATTTAAATTTATATAATTTTTATGGATAACTATTATAAATTTGGGGGAATTTCTATTACAACTTTATGAGTACCCGTCATTTTTACTGACTTTATGGATAACTATTATAAATTAGCGGGAATTTCTATTAGAACTTTATGAGTGCCCCAAATTTTTAATGACTTTATGGATAACTATTATAAATTTGCGGGAATTTCTATTAAAACTTTATGATTTCACGATATTTTTACTAACTTTATGGATAACTATTATAAATCTGGGGGAATTTCTATTAAAACTTTATGAGTAGCCAGACTTTTACTAACTTTATGGATAACTATTATAAATTTGGGGAAATTTCTATCAAAACTTTACGAGGGCCCCAAATTTTTACTGACTTTTATGGATAACTATTATAAATTTAAGGGAATTTCTATGAAAACTTTATGAGTGCCCGTAATTTTGACTGACGTCTAAATTCCAGGCATTTCTCGTTAAAATCTATAAATGTACGACATTATCCATTGAAACATTTTGTTTGATTGGCAAATATTACACGGAATTCTACTATTTACCTCCAGTTCCAGAAACACGTTACTTTTATAAGAAACGAAAATATTTTTAGTAAATAATAGTATTTTGTTATTTGCATAACTATGACACCTAGCATTAAAAGTATCAATAAAAAGGTATATAATTTGTGGCATTAAATTAGAAAATTGAAACACATCAATGATATAGCATAGAAAAATTATTATTCAGTCAATCCCCCAACACGCTTTAAGTTTTTTTTTGTACTCTCATTGGTCAATTACACCAAAAATGTCTGGTTCTTAAATTGTTGTATCTATATAATTTCTGGCCCAAAATTTTTACCCTCCACACTTTTCGCCCATTTTTCCCATATGACCATCTCTCCCATTTTCGCTTCATTCGAGGTCCTAAAACCTATTCTGTTCTCCTCAAACAATTCATCAACAAGCTTACTCCATCTTCCTTTCTGAAAATAAAGTATCTCAATTTATTAAAGTCATCCATCAAGTCACACGCGAAATTTTCAGAGGACCACATCTCACCTCCTCCCACGCTTACAAACACAGATCTTTTCCCCTCTCTTCCCAATGCCGTCTTCCTCTCTCCTTTGTCTTACTAAACTGCCAGTCGCTTACGTCAAGCAAAGCAGATTACATTTGTGACCTTATCACATCTGAGGATTCAACCTTCTTCGGCCTAATGGAAACACGATTTATGGACGGACCAAATGCGATTTATTGCACCTAAACGCCTCGTGGCTATTCGTTCATAGATGCTTCTAGAGCCACAATGGGTGGTGGGTGGAGTTATTTTAACTATGGCTCCTTCTCTCTGCTTCACTAAATTTGATCAATTCACACAACACTTTCAAATTTTTGCTCTGGTCCTTGCTTCCTAAGCGCATTCTTAAAATTCAAATTATTTACTGCACTCTTGGTTACTACTCCGACACCTTTAGTGATTTCGATTAATTTTTTAACCAAGTTGGTTTTCTCTAACCCCTCAGCAATCTTAATTATTACTGGCGATTTTAAAATCCACCATAATGCTCTTCGTACCTCTGAATTCACAACCCTTTTAAAATTTACTATCTTAATTTGTTAGATCCCGCACGCAAAATGGGAAATATACTTGACTTTGTTGTTTACTCTTTCCCAATTCATAGCTTCACCATAACTAACTCGTACACAGAGATTGCTAACCAATTACTCATTCAGTTTTGTTTCCATATTCTGGTTTCACCAAACTCGCATATATTCCCAGTCTTGTCTTGTCATCGTCGGCTCTCCTTCATTGATATGGAATTGAATATCTAGGAATTTTGCCTCATGCCTTCTCTCACTACTGAACTTAACCTGTCCCTTCCCTCTTTTTTCTTGCTCCACTCCTCCATTCTTTATGTCTATGCCACCCTTCTTCCACCTTCCTCTCGTCGACAGCGTTCCCCTTTGTTCTCTACCTTATTTTGAAACTAAAGAAACACAAATGAAACTGTGAAGATTTTGTACTGCTGGCGAATACTATACAGTGACAAAGATTGCTTCTCTAACCTTCTGCCTTGCTATTCACTTTCTCACCGCCCTTCTGAATGCTGACCTTAAAGCCTCAGACCCACAGGATTTTTGCTGACAATAAAATCAATCCACACATATTGTTCAGGCTTCTTTTTCCTCTTTAACACCTGTTTCTCTCCCCCCCATGACCCCTGCCATATTATTTCTAGCTGCTATGACAAAATACTTCATATCTATTCCGTTCTGTGATTCATTTAGCCTGCTCCATGCCACCGAGTAAATCCGCTTTCCCCACCGCTGGAACTCATTCTTCACGCCCGTCAGTGTCCCCTAGGAACTAATATACCTAGTTATGTCTCTTCGGGCATTTCCTTCATCCTCGTTGTTCTCCCTTACCTCACCGGTATCTTTAACACCTCCCTCCGGCATGGTGTCGTACCCATTGATTTCAAACACACTGTTGCTTGACTATCTTAAAGAAACAATCTGAGCCCCAGCGATCCGGCAATGCGCCGCCCACGATAATCTTTCCTCTCCAGCCTCGTTTATTGCAGGCTATTAAAATTAAATAGTTTCTATCCATATGCCAGATAACTAATGAATGGCTCTCGGACAACTTTCTAAAAGTCAATCAAGAAAAAAAAGATTTACAGATTTGTACGTTATAGGATGTGGCTCCCTGGTTCCTTTTTCGACAATGATAAGAACTAAGGATCACCTTCAATAGTCAATTATCTTTCAAATCTCAGTTGGTAACGTATGAAAATTCTCTTTCTGCTCTTTAATCTTAGACGCCACTTAGATCAAATTGGTTTTGAGATTCGCCTTCCACGCTTTCTTTACCTCCCGCCTTTGTTAATGTGATTACTCCCTTCTTGCTGATCAGATCCGTCTCCTCTTCCACCCCTTTAACTTGTTCACAATTTTACAATTCGCTTTCTTCTCTGTTGGGGATGTTTCTTTTGTGCAACCCCTTTGCTACATGATATACACTAGCTACCATTCTATCCAAAATCTCCTTCGAGTTCCTCCCAAGTACATATGAGATCTTAACCACCCTAGCACTCTCCTACTTCTCTTTCTCATTTAGGCTATTCCAGCCTCTGAAAAGCCTATAATTTGGATCAGCCCTATTAGTGCTGTTCCTAGTAGTCGTGTGTGATGTATGGATCATCGTGTTTTCTCGATAGTGTCTCCTAGAATGTGGAATGATCTGCCTCCCCTCCTCTCACTCCGTGTCCTTAAGCTTGCCTTAAGACTGTTTTAGTTTTGCTCGGGAAGTGATAGCATTATTTCGAAAAACGCTCGGAGAAAATCGACCGGCCAGAGAAAACGGCTGAAATAGGACCAGGCCAGATTCGGGAAGCCAAAGTTCTGAGCAGCAAGGATATATAAGGTTAGAGGTAGCAGGCTTTCTAAACATCTTTAGTTTTGGTAATCCTACAGATTAACTCAAAAAAGAATCTCTAACAATAGTATTACTAAACATACTTAAATACCACACTATCTCTAACCATCTACATCTTTGTTCGGAAAATAAAAAATAACCAATATTAACCTTAAAAAAAGCATGAGTGTATAAGTGTGTGGTGTGGCAGGTATTGAAGGATTATAAGGGTGTATTGGAGTTTGTAGGTAGTAGGCCTACTTTTAGTCTTCAAGTCGAGTTTGCTCTGACTCACAAAGTTTCTCATGCAGAATACGCTTCTAGGCTGGGTTCCAGAAGGTGCCTTGGTAATCGCCGGTTAAAGAAAAAGGACTCGAAATAGTTCAAGTCCTACGCGACTATGTGTAAGTTTTCCATTAATGTTAGGTAGCTGGGGCTAAGGAGGGAGAAGGACTTAAGGATGAGGAACGGACTCGTGACGCAAATAATGTTTAAGTCCGTATATATATATATATATATATATATATATATATATATATATATATATATATATATATATATATATATATATATATATATATATAGGCCCCTTACTTCCAGGGGGCGTGACCTCTTTTCTATAATCTAGGCGAGGGGTGGAGCTAATTTTTCAGAAATATGTTCGTTACTTCCTTTGTTGACTGTTGGGCGGAGTCACAAGAGGTGCGTGCGTTTAATAAAAACAACATGCATTTTTCCAAGCAGGGCCGACTCCAATATCAATAAGACCGTTTGCATTTCACAATTCCTCCACACTCTTAACCAGTCAAAGCATATATCACCCTGTATTTGATCGGTTTGCCCCTATTATCTATCATTGAGATCGTTTCGTCTTGCAGCTGTTTCCTAGCGTGCGCATGTTCGTGTGGCCGCGTTTAAACTCTAGCTATCCGTTTGCTTATCTCATGCTTCCCTTAATAAATGTAAAATTGTGATAGAAGTGTTTCTATTACATTGGTTCATTACTTATTACATGTCATATTATCTCAGCAATTAATGCATGTACCAAATTTCAGGATTTCATAGGCCCAACCAAGCGCTCATTTGTGAGGTTCCTCGCTGGGCCTACCTTATCTTGCAATTAGGGTGCCACAGACCTACTTTACCTTGCAATCTGGGTGCTACAGGCCTACTCTACCTTGCAATTTGGATGCTACAAGTGTAACTTAAGCCATTTCAAGATGGCGTCGAATTCGTGTTTTAGAATCGGGTTGAAATGCTGGCTCTTTTTATTTTTTTTGTGACTAAATAAAAAGTGATAAACCCTCACCGTCATCGAAATATGATTCCTTGGACCCTATTAAACGATACAAAGGAGCATTTAAGGATATCGGAACTTAAAAACGCGTGCGTCCTTTTTATTCAATATTACCCTATTTATTACAGTGATTTCATATGGATAAGACGAAGAAAAGATGCTTCTAGAATCACGTCACAATATATGGATCATATAACCCATTAATATGTAAAATTTAGTCGTTTCTTTTTCTTCACAGAATTAATAAGCAAAAATATCACAGTCTCCCTCAAACAATTAGATTTCTTTTATAATCGAAAAATAGAAAGTATTTAAAGGCTAACTATAACAAAAATAAATGATTATGCCTGCGAGTATTGCCTAGATTTCAAACTTGAAGAAATAAAAAATATCAATAATTGCCAACTTTGACAATGCTTTGGATATTAGGAGAATTGGTGCTAAATATGGAATACACAGTCACATTGTCAATTGCCATCGCATCATATGTATTGAATTTAGTGGCGTGTGGTGACTTTTGAAGATGAGGAAGCAATTCAAGTTTTACAAAAATAAATATGTTGTTCATTAAAAATAACTATAAAATTTGAAGCTACTAACTTTATTTAAATGTTATTTTTTTTAAACTATTTAAATTTTAAAATAGCTTCTGTAAGTATGCACAACCAGCTAGCCAAGATGTTCTATCATATTGGCCTACAGTGTATTTGCGAGTGCAACATTTTGTTTTAGGAGATGGATCGTTAGCGTAGGCCTAGCTGTTTTAATAATAGTTTCTCATTGATTTAAAGTCATTGCACTGAACTTACTTTTTAATAAATTTTCGATACAACACTTGAATTTTGGTGGAAAGTAGGAGAGCAGTAAAAGAGGCTGTAGTAACTGAAGGGTTAAGGGGCAGAGAAAGGCCGGATGTTATGGCTGAAGTGAGAGAGAACCACCATGAAGAGGAGAAGATAAGTCGGCAAGAAAAAACAGAGGAGTAGAGGAGTAATAGACAGCAAGATAGGTAGAACAGTAGCGAGTTGCGGATATTTGGAGACAGCATTGTGAAGAACGTACGCACATGGTTTGAGGGGTTCTCTATGGAGGTAGATGTTGTTGCCATGCCAGGTAAAGACATAGGGGATATAACTAAAAAAACTGAAAAGGCATGCAGAGAAATGACATAAGGAGACTGGATGGTGATACAAGCAAGTGGGAATGGGCTTATAAAAAGGAGCGCTACAGGATACATGAAAGCTATCGGGGGATTCATAAGAGAAGTGAAGGCTAGGCACCCTGGAGTAAAGGTAGCTGTGGTCCTAATAACGCCAAGGTGGTACGAAGGCTATAGCTATGAAAAGAGGAGGATAGAGAGTTAAACAGAAGAATAAGGATGATGGCAATTGAGGAAATACTATTGAATTGGGAAAAGATATGAAGAAATGAGAGTACTGGTTAAGGAGAGATGGAGTCCACCTCCAAGGTACGGGAACCAGTAGACTAGTGAGAGAGATAAAGAGGTGGACTTGGGTACTGAGGCAAGTGGAGCAGGTCAAGTGTAAAGATAGATAGGGTAGAGGGTCAAAGCGGCCCTGGGTATGTGCAAGGAAAAGGAGAGAGGAAAACGGATACAAGAGAGTGAAAGTAGGATTCTTGAACTGCCAAAGAATGGTCCTAGGCAAGAGAGAAGCGATTGCAAGGGGATGCGAAACAGCAGGGATAAATATAATGGCATTAGCAGATATGAGGGTTATTGAAGAACAAATGGAGTGGGAAAGGTAGGACTCAGAAGGAGGATGGATACAATGGAGTAGGTATACTAGTTAAAGATGGCTATCTAGTGTCAGAGGAGGTGAAACCGAATAAAAGAGCAATACAGAGAGGATTGGAAGGAAGGCTATAGACATATAGGGTCACAAGGGGCAGAACCGACCTAGTGGTGACAGTAGTGTACAATTATGTGGAAGGTACCAACAGGAGGAAGAGTGAATGGCTAATAGAAGAACTAAGGAGCCTGATACAAGAAATGGAGAACGAAAAATGGTTAGTGATGGGGGATTTTAATGCTCATGTGGGCCTACTGGAGAAGGAAATGAACAGCAATGGAAGAAGGGTGTATCAATGGATAATTGAAAGCGATGTATTACTAGCGTCGGTAGCGATCGGACTTGTTCTCAGCGAGCTATCTATTCAGTGACATTTTTTCATTTTGGATTTTTCGGTGTAATATATTTAAGTTCGGGAAGATAGTTAACTTTGAGTGTTAGACATAATACTAAAGGAATTTTTAATTATATTTTGAAAAGTTTCTCAGTATGGCCGTTGCTTTGGGTGAAGTGAGTATGCCTCTTGATGTAAACAGTGTGTATGTAGTTTGTGATTTTTGTGGTGTTTCTTGAAAGAAAAGCAAATGTATCTGAATGCCCGGTTTGTTATGTGACTAGTGCAAATGTGGCTTTGGTAGAGGAGGTAAGTCGGTTGCGTGATAGGTGAAAGAGATTAAGTGAGTTGGTGAATGAAGTGAGAAGGAATGCGATTGTAGGCATGAACAATGTGGCTGGGACCAGGAGGGTGGAAGATAGGCCTAGATTAAGGACTGGGGAGAAAGAAATGACTGATGTGAGTGAAGATGAATGGTGAGTGAATATGGATAAAATAAATAGGTTAGGACAGGTTGGGTCTGTGAGTAAGAGGGACATGGAACCTGTTAGGTTGACTAACAGATTCAATACCCTGAGAGAGGAAGAGATTGAAAGTCATTTATCTGATGGGGGTGTGGCAGAAAGTGTATTAAGTGGTAGTTTTAATGATAACAGGAGGGAGTGTGGTGCTAGGTCTAGGTGGACTAGGAGGATGACTGAGATGTTTGTGATGAGTGACTCTCAGATTAGATATTTAGATAGGAAGTTGAGTGCGAGCAAATGGAAGGGAGTGAAAGTTTGTTTGCCGAGTGCTGGAGTAAATGATGTATCTGAGACGTATGATAGTCTGATGTCTGGGTGTAAGGGGGATGCAGTTATGATTACGCATGTGGGAGTAAATGATGTAAAGAATTTGGGTTCATGTGAGTTACGAGAGAGGTACAAAAGGTTAGTTGAAAGGATAAGTGAAAGGCGTTGTTTCAGGTGTGCTTCCGAGATTGAATGTGGGAATGGAATTGTTGTCTTGTGCAATTGGACTGAATAAGTATGGGAAAGGCCTGTGTGAGGAGTCGGGATTAGTGTTTGTAGATGTTTGGAATGGATTCCAGGTAAGCCGGTCTGGTGTTGATGTGTTGTGGCAAGAGTTAGATGGTGTCGTTGGGTCTTTACAGGCAGGAAACTAGTTACTGATAGTGGTCAGGGAAATATAGGAGTACAGGGTGGGGCAGGTAAAGGAAAGAGATATAGAGGAGATAGAGTGGGAGGTATACATTCTAAAAGAGGTGCTTCAGGGATAAGAGGGCTGTGTTGTCTTTATACCTATGCTCGTAGTCTTAGAAATAAGAAAGATGAGTTATTTAGTTAAATATGTGTAATAGAATCACGGGTTAATGAAAATAAATTTAATGACAACGTGAGTGAATTTGAACTACAGGGTCATGATATGTACATTAGTCAAAGGAGAGATAGGACTGGTGGTGGGTTGATTATTTATATCATAAATAGCATTTCTTCAAATCTAAATAAGTCTGTAAAGCAAGAAGAAGTTGAGTCACTTTGGACAGATATTAGGGTCAGTAAAAATAGGATAATACACTTGGGAGCCTTTTACAGACCACCCAGATAGACTGACTGTATTGATGAGCTAATGATCAGGGAAATAAGGAAAGAATGTGAAGTAAATACAGTTATTCTTGTTGACTTTAATTTAAATTCAGTGGACTGGAAAAATATGATAGGAAGGGATAGAGAAAGTTGTAAGTTTATAGAATTCTTTGAGGATAATTCTTTTACTCAATTTGTTAATATGCCAACAAGGGTTGCCAATATATTAGATCTGGTTCTTTTAAATGATGATCATTTGGTTCAGGAATTAACTGTTGGGGAAGCATTCGGAAATAGTGATCATCAGATGGTTCGTTTTAACTTGGGAATAGTGAAAGGAAGAACATCAACAAACTCCACAAAAACTCCCAATTTTTATAGGGGAGATTACAATAAATTACGAAACTTGCTAAATCAGATTGGGTGGGATATACTCGTAGAATTCAAGGAGAAGAATACTTATGAGATGTGGGACACTTTTAAGACTATACTAAACATAGTCCAGGAGCAGTGTATTCCAATGAAGGCTATTAGAAAGAAATGTAGGAAGCCGTTGTGGTGGAATCAGGAGATAGCTAAGAAAAAGTACTTTTGACAATTTAAATCATTATAGGTCGACCAGAAATGAGCCGCAAAAAGGCGGCAGAAATTAAGTTAGCTTAAAATAATAATAAGGATCCAAGAAAATTCTTTAGCTATTTTAGAATTAATAACAAATCTAACAGTGATAAAATAGGGCCTATTAGATATAAAGGGGTTTTGAAAGAATCTGATGAGAAAATAGTAGAGGTTCTTAATGATCATTTTTCTTCAGTATTTACAAAAGAGAATCGAGATAGATTAATTGATGATAATTTTAAGTCAAGTGAAATAGTGTTAAATACCATTAATGTGAACAGGGAAATAATTAAAGGGCTTATATTGGAGTTAAATACTTGTAAGTCATCTGGCCCAGACAACATTCATTCTAGGTTATTCAAAGAAGTTGTAGATAGTATTGCAGTAGCTCTTGAGAAGATATATACTAGATAACTAGAGTTTGGAGAAATACCTAATGATTGGAAATTAGCGAACATAGTGCCAATTTTTCAAAAGGGAAGTATAGAGGACCCGAATAACTTTAGGCCGGTAAGCTTAACTTCTATCGTTTGTAAAATTCTTGAGAAGATACGAGTCTCTCTCTTCCCCCCCCCCCCCTCGTAGTTAAGAAGGGAATTTTTGGCCATCTAGATGGCGGTAGGTTAATAAATGCTGCTCAGCATGGGTTTAGAAGAGGTAGATCGTGTTTAACAAATTTACTGGATTTTATGGATTATGTTACTAAACAATTAGATAAGGGAGAGAATGTTAATGTAATTTACTTAGATTTTAGCAAAGCTTTCGATAAGATTCCACATAGGAGACTAGTTCACAAATTAAAATGCATGGTATATGTGGTAAAGTTTTGAATTGGATAACTGAATGGCTGAAAGACAGGAAACTAAGAGTTGTGCTGAATGGGGTGAGGTCATAGTAGAGGGACGTTATCAGGGGCGTACCTCAGGGATCCGTTCTAGGCCTTTTATTATTCATAGTTTATATAAATGTTCTTAGGGAGGCTGTAAATAGCAAAGTGCAAATTTTGTTGATGACACTAAATTGGCAGCTATAGTCAAAGAAGTTCAGGGTAGCTTTAAAGTGCAGAGTGACTTAAATAAGTTATTAACTTGGGCTCAGAAGTGGCAGATGACTTTTAACCTTAAAAAATGCAAAGTTCTTAACATGGGAAGGGATAATAGGGAATTTAGCTATGAAATGGATGGGCATTGGCTGAATTCAGTTGAGGATGAGAAGGACTTAGGCGTAGTAGTACATAGGTCACTGAAGTTTTCGAAGCAGTGTATTGAGGCAAAAAATAGAGCAAATAAGGTGCTAGGATACATTAACAAGAATGTTAGCTACAAGAGTAAAGAGGTTATCCTTAAACTCTACAACTCGTATGTTAGGCCACACTTAGAGTATTGTATACAAGCATGGTCACCACATTTTAGACATGACATCAATCTGCTAGAGGGCAACAAAAATAATACTTTCCCTGAAGCACCTTGAATATGAATATAGACCTAGGGTACTAAATATGTTCTCATTTGAGAGAAGATGTGTGAGGAGAGATATAATTGAGCTTTTTTAAAATCTGTTCTGGGATGGATAAGTTGGATTTTAGCAAGTTATTTAAGTTGCAAGTTAGTAATAGGACTAGGGGTCACAACTTAAAAATAAAAAAAAACAGAGATGCAGGTTGGATGTTAGAAAATATTTTTTCACCAATAGAGTGGTAGATTACTGGCATAGTTTGCCATCTGAGACGGTAGACAGTCAAAACTTGAATGTTTTCAAACGCAGATTCGATGATTATATGGAGAGGGGGGGGGGGTAACTTTGGGGTATTCTGGACTTTTTCATGTATAAGCAGTTTTTTATTATTGTATATTATGATTGATTTGGATTTTGACGAGTCTTTATGAGGATGCCTTTTGTTTTTGACACATTCCAGTGTATAGTTCTAATTGTATATTGTAGATGCATGATCTAACACAATCCTATGGATTGTTTAAATTGTATATTGTAGATGCATGATCTGACACAATCCTATGGATGCATTTCGTGGGTGGGTTTTGACAGATGCAGATGACCTTTGATAGGCCCCTTGTAGCTTTTGTCATCCGTGAAATTATGTTATGTTATGTTATTTTCTCCTAACTTCATTTGCATTCATTTTGTTTATAAAGGGGTTATCACTTAAAAAAAAAATAAATAATACGCTAAAAATATCTAAGCACTGCCTCAAGGCTACTGATCTCAAAGATACAAAGGGTGACTGTGGTTGGTAGGCCCGCCAGAATCCCAGAAATATAAACAAAATGCTTAAGATCTAAGAGCTTAACCATACTAAAGTTTCTGCTATTTAGCTGCTTTCTTTCTCAGAACCAGTATTTTAATAAAACCTAAAATTGTTTAAGCTTCAAAGCATAATAATATTTACTTCAATGTATCTTAGACATTTTGTTGCTTTTACCTAGATTCTGGAAAACCGACAGAGTTGCCAGAACCAAGCAGATGACTGCAAAGCTAAATTTGCTTCCTTTTCCGTAAATAAAAAGGTTATTTTTTTCTTAACTCTAACACGGCGTTGAAATATCTAGATAAAAATCGGGTCATACTCTAAAATTTTATGAAAATGGTGATGAAGAGTATTCAAATGATGAATATTGGTGAAAAAAACATACTTTTGTCAGAAAAGTTAAATTTTGATTGATCTAACCTACATCAATTTGAAGTTGAAATATAGTTAGTTCTGGATCATTTACTATATTTTACTATTATTTCAGTTACCCATAAAATATAAAATTTTCCGTTTTCTATCATCAATACATTTATGTAGTCTGAAAGATATTTGTCTAAACCTGTTTAAAATGACCCTTAATTTAGTTTGGTCTAACTCCAAAATTGCAAGTAGCCAGTACTCATTACTCAGTTACCAGAAGTTGCAACTTCTGGTAACTATTGTAACTGGTAACTGTTTATAGAGCATTCACATGTTTTGCAATGCTAGTAAAGGATGTGGATCATTTTAGAATAACATATAATTATTTGGTAGAGATTATTTCTTAATCTGAGTGCCATATTTTCATTTACAGATATACCTGCGATTAGTGTGACAATGGCGAAAATAAAGACAAGGTCCAAATCAAGTTCTCATTTGACTAATTTTGTTGGGACTGGGCAAGAGCTGATGGTGTCTGAGTTACCAACAATAATAGATATTTTGAGGTACAACATATACCTGAGGGAGCAAATTGAAGATGACCAGAGAAATTATGGAGTGGACGGGTTGGTAAAAGACATGTATCAGGGCTTAATCAGTGGACCAAAGCTAATGCTCTCTTCAAACCACCTGTTGTAAATCAAAAGGTCACAATAATATCAAAGTTTAAGGAGGTGTGGAAGGAGGTAGTAAAGGTTTCCCTTGGTAAAGGAAAGGTTGAAGTAAAAGAGAGGTTCATTGCAAAACTAGATAAGTTATTTGATATATTGACATGCAAATGTCAAATTTCCAGTTGTAGGGAAGTAGGTTGTAATGGCTGTGAAACTGAAACCCACATTAATTGCTGTTATAGTAAAGGTAAAAAATACCTACTAGGGAACTGGCGTTTATTAAGGGACAAAAGGAGAAGGTTGGGAGTAAAGGTACCTTTCAAATTGGAGGTCCTGATATTCCAGAGCATAATAGACAATTAAGAGCTTCAGAAAAGAAAGAAAAAGAAAGGATAGCAGAAAGAAAGAGAAAAAGTAAGGAGGAAAGCGCTGTTTTAACAGGAAAAGCAGCAAAAAAAGAAATCGAGCATTTTTTTGGCAGAAGATGAAGATCTGGAGATTCTGATGGTGACAACAGTTTGGGTGATGAAATAACTTTTGAAGCTGTCCAAGAGCCGGAATAGAAAGAATTATGATGAAATTCCAAATATTGCTCATGCTAGTATAAGGTATGGTGTTAGATTGAGACCAACTGCAGCAATAGTAATAGTAGCTTTAATACATACTGGATTCATTACTGAGGAAGATACAAGTAAAGTAATTGATAAGAATAAAGTTAAGAGAGCACAGGAAAAGCTAATGACAGTTATTGAACATGAGTTTGAAGAAAACTTAAGAAAGACTGGGGGAATTTCTTGTGTTCTCTTTGATGGACGAATTGATGTGACAAATTTTATGATGGAGGCAGAGGGAAGTGGAAAATTGTTTCCAGCAAAAACAAAAGAAGAGCATTACACTGTCATCAGTGAGCCTGGGAGCAATTATCTCTTCTACTTTGTCCCAGAAAAGGCTACAAAAGAAGAATTACATGCAGAGAATATCGCTAAGGCTATGTTTGGATAGCTGATGGAAATGGGTTTGGATAAAAGCTTAATGGCCATTGGAGGAGACTCAACGAATGTAAAAACAGGTGTAAATACTGGAGAAATGTGAAGAATGGAGCTCCATTTGGGCAGAAAGCTTGTTTGGTTGGTCTGTAACCTGCATACTGGGGAACTCCCTCTCCGTCATCTAATTATCAACCTGGATGGCCCAACACTATCTGACAATAGATATTGCGGACCAATAGGAAAGCTACTTGACTCTGTTACAGACTCGGATATCAACCAAAATTTCACTCAAATATCTTTAGGTCTTCCTCTTACCAAGATACCTCAGGAAGTGGTGCAAGATCTTTCCACTGATCAACACTACGGCTATAGAATTGTATCGGCAATCAGAGATGGAGTGCTTCATACAGGGCTTTCTCTATTGGAAATAGGACCAGTAAACCACAGTCGCTGGCTGACCACAGCTAATAGACTTCTTCGGCTGTGGGTGTCAAAGCATGAGCTCAAAGGAAAAGCCTTTAAGAATCTATGACTGATTGATGAGTTTATCATTGGTGTATATTACCCATGCTGGTTTAACATTAAGATTAAGCACTCTTGGACCGAGGGATCTAGGCACATTCTTTATCAACTTCACTGCCTTTAGTCTCAGAGGAAGAAGGTGTTGGATATTGTTTTGCCAACTGTTAAGAGATCAGCTTGGTATGCATACAGTGAAGCCATCCTCCAAACCCTCCTATGCTCTGAAGATCAGGCGAAAAGAACTGAAGGGGTGAAAAGAATCCAGACCATCAGGGGAGAAGTGAACCAAGATACTTAACTGGGAGACTCCTTTACAAGGCTTAGAAGGACACCAGACATCAATTGCGATGCTACCAGCATTGGAGATATGATCAATTGGTCAGAGTATGTCTCTGAGCCACATCTCGCTTGAATTGAAAAACTTCATTGACTTTCCTATGAAAGTACCTGACTGGCCTTGTCACACAGAGCATTAAGACGGTTGTAAGAATGGTGACTGAGGCTTCTTCCAAGTATTTCTCACATGAAAAGAGGGATTGAGGAATCAGGGCACAGGAGACAAGTAGACGTATGATGTCTAGGAATGAGTCAAAGCAAGATTTGTGTGCTCTGGTGAAGTTTAACCTTTGAATATGACCCAAGGTGACCCGTGCAGCTATATGTGGAGCTTTGCATACACTTTTCTCACTGAATAAACATGTGAATTTTAGGTTACTTTGTGTTTGTGTTTACTTGGATTAAATAAAAATAGGTTACATAAGCTCGTGACGAAAGGGAAAAATTTACTTTCATTTAAATGGAAATTGATGTAAGTAGGAGCAATTATATAACAAAATAAAGTTCTTTCTCAAAATCTACACCGGAAAATCTATCATTTAAGCACCCCTCATTAAAGGATTTAATGAAAATATATGTTTCCCCCAAAGTACGACCCGCCCTACTGTATATTATTGCTATGAAAAGCAAAACATCTTAAAAACTATTCATTTTAAAGCACCAAAGAACAGAACTATTATTGAAATTAGGAGAAAAAAAAGAGTAGAAATCTCGACGAAAAGGATGCATTTCTTCAATTGCAGTCGCCTCACCAGTGTCTAACGCCAATTCGATTGAAAGTGAACGGTACCGATGGCGTAGACAAGTATAGGCAAGCATAAATGTGAGCATAAAATTGATTTTGCTGCATATTAATTGTTGGGGTGTAATTTCTTTTTATTTTCTTCTTAAATAGGGAAAGCATTGCTTCCTTTGCTTCCAATAACTGCACGTTACTGATTGTATTATATATCATTTTGATGGGATTTTTTTCTGAATTAAAATAAGATATGGTTGTGTTGGTTACTTTTTTTTCTCCTTCTTACTTGTTGTAATAACGTCACTGGATATATATATATATATATATATATATATATATATATATATATATATATATATATATATATATATATATATATATATATATATATATAAGAGAGAGAGAGAGAGAGAGAGAGAATGTTTTTCTCGATCAAATAAAAAAAATGCTTTTGGGAAGAATTTTTTGTTAGGCTATTTCCAATCGCATCATATTGTATTATATAACATTTTTAAGTAATTTCGAAATGGCGGCTTCACCCCTCATATCCCTAACTTAATGTTGGTGGTTTTACTCCCCTACACACCCCACTTAATATTCCTAATTCGAAAGCCTAACATTAAATTTGAATTCAAACGGCGATTGCTAAATGTCGTTAGGCCTCTAGTTTTTCTACCGCATGCCTTGATTTCAGACATAATCCTCACCCCAGATTGCTATTTGAATAAATCATATTTTCTTTAAAATTGGTTATTATGAAATGTCTATATCATATTGTAAATCCCCCAAATTTCACTCCAAAATTATATATAATATCACCATAATGTGATTTAAAATTGACAATGTGTCTCCCAAGATTGCGGCCAATATATTTTTCGTCATAACATCATGATTAGAAATTTGCCCACATTAAGAAGTGAAAATAAATATTATTTGCGTATATTTTAAAAATAGAGATATTTATAACAAAGCGCCCACAAGATTAGAGGGTAGCATAAACACAAAATTAACCGATTTTTTATATTACTCAATATTTTAAAAAATGTGATTGATTTAATTAGCATTCGTGAGCCATGAATTATATATCATTTTAAACTTTTTTTCTGAATTAAAATATGCTATGGACATTTTATATTTTCTCAATATTAGACAAAATATGATTGATTTATTTATCATTTGTGAGAGAGGATTATACAATATCTGGAGTAAAAAAATGGGTCTAACAACGTCTGGCAATCGCTTTTGAATTCTAACCTAATGTTTGGCTGTTCAAATTATGTAAATTACAAGCTAATTACAAATAGAGAAGGGTGTGAGGGGGCACCTCACCATGAAGGAGCTATGGGGGTGAAGCTCTATCCCCCTCCATTTCAAAAATAATAATATTAAGGTTCGAATTCTCCGCTGTTGCCACACGTCGTTAGGCGCTCCAATGTTCATATCTCTATGTGATCTTTCGGCAGGTGACTGTCTATTTTATACCATTTTTCTTGAATTAAGTCAAGTGGGGCAGTCCTGTCCTTTGAGGATATGATTCTTTTTAGCTTTTCTGGCGGTAGGAAGTTGAATTGCGGGCAAACAAAGTTTTATACCAATTCAGTCGAATTCGGAATAAACCTCGATTTTGTAGGATTTCGCCTTACGACCATCAAAGTTTACCAGTTTATGAAACATACCCCCCTTTTGGATGGGGGTTACCTCCCTGAAGTTTTTAATTACATTGTATAAACAACTCGAAAGCCCCCCCCCCCGATTTTGAAGACCAGATCTGGATAAATAACCGCGACAAATGAGAGTTGCGAATCACGCCGTGTTCCCCAAAATTTCCAATGAACGATTAGGGTCACTTTGAACCTCTTTTACGAGATCTTCGAAATATAATTTACATCCACTACAAGTCATAACGCAAAGCTGTCCAATCAAAAACAAAGGTAAATGGGCAAAGAGGTGACGAAGTAAACTCGTTCGAATTGTCGGCCAAAATTATTGCCATCTCCACATTAAATCTAATTCAGCCTTACTACCACAACACTATTCACAAACCATTTCTTTACGGATTAGGTCGTGTATTTGATAGAAATCAATTATAGCTTGCAAGTGGCCATAATATTTCATAACAGTCACAAAAGATCAGCTATTGCTGATCTTATTCGGTTCCTTTCCAGCGGAAAAAAAACACACAAACCTTACGGAACTTACCTAATGCAAACTAAACAAAGCCTCAAAAATTAACTTAGGCTAAATGAATTAAAAAAAACAAACAACCCTAAACAACCCCAAACTCCAACCTAACCCTATCATTATTCTTTACGTTTTAAAACAAACTATCGATGACAAGATGGCTGCCAATCTATTTTTCTTTATAACATAATTATAAATTTCCGCTCCATAATTATAAAAAGTATATATATATATATATATATATATATATATATTTATATATATATATATATATTATATATATATATATATATATATATATATATATATATATATATATATATATATATATATATATATATATCTTTTGTATATATTTTTTCAATATAGAAATATAACAAAGCGCCTTCGATTCCGTTGTTGTTAATATGTGTTTCTTGTATAGATTACGTTGCGTGACAATAGAAGATTTGAATTATCCTTAAGTTTTACCGCTCGCGTCATTATTCACTTCATTAATTTAATGAAACAAATTAAACAATACTTAATTATTTACGAATAAGATTTATTTAATAGTTCATCAAATTAACGATTGATACTAATAAAATTTCCCTTTAAGGGAGGGCGAGGGGAGCAAATTTGTACCGTTGAGTTATACCGAAAACAAATTTGTTCCAGGAGCCATGAAATTCGTTCTTGGCTCTAGCATTTAGGTTGACTGTAATTTGTTAATAAGAGAAAACTAACGAGGACGCCTCCAGCAGAAAGTGTGTAAGGGCAGATTTGTACAAAAAATGGTAAACATGAAGTGAAAATAGCGTGGAAGATACCTACAGAACCAGCTTTCGGTGTTGGAGCCGAGAGGCAGGCAATTCTCTAGATGATAACTGAAGCATAGTTGTCCATGCTTCACCCCCCGGGGGCCCACAAATCAGGGGTAATAAGGGTTGTTGTATGACTTTTTTCCTCTGTTTTATATTGGTATTTTCTTACACTTTTTTATTTCTTCCTCTGTCTGTTCTCCACCCTTCGACACGACTATGGGTAAAAGAGGGCGTTGAACCCTTTAAAAAAATAAGCACAATTCCTTAGTTATAAATGTATTTTAGTGCTGCAGCTGTCATTTAGATGTTTGCCCCCCCCCTCCATCTCGTGACCCCAATGCTCCTTAGATGATCTGCGGCTATATATCTTCCACCCATTTTTCACTTCCTCTAAGGAGGAAGTGAATGAGAACCTGCCCACCATAATTTATTATTGAATTTTAAAAATCAAACTAACGAGGGCATACCAAATGAAAGTGGTGAATTAGGTGAGGTAAAAATGTCGAGGACCACATACTTCTGATGCTTGGGGGCATCACAGAAGGTGCGCAACTCTCCTTAAATTGCCCCCCCCTTACGAAATTGACGGTTTCTTTTTGCCTCCGCCCCCAAAGGAAGCAGGAGAGTTAGAAGAAAGGGCATATAAATCACCCTGCAGGACCACTAAAGTGGTGTAGTTAGGGGAAGTAAATTCTATAGGAGCTACCTAGTCTTAGTAAAAAGAGGGTTGCTTAGTCCACTGGGTCACCCAGACACGCAACTCTCCTGCAATTTCGTCCATTGCACGACCAAAGTAGATTTGCTCCCTCGCAGTTTAATGAATCAAATGACGCGTAGTGAATGATGTAAAAGAGTTAAGATGGAAATTTGATTCTGTCCGACGAAAGGAATGACTGTTTGTATGTAAGATGACTGTCTGTATCTTAGATGACTGTGTGTATGTTTAATGAGTGTCTATATGTAAGATGACTGTCTGTATGTAAGATGAGTGTGTGTATGCAGAACGACTGTGTGTATGTAAAATGACTGTGTGTATGTAAGATGACTGTCTTTATGTAAGATGAACATGTGTATGTTAGATGAATGTGTTTATGTAAGATGACTATGTGTATGTTAGATGACAGTATATATGTTAGATAACTGTGTGTATATAAGATTACTGCGTGTATTTAAGATGGCTGTGTGTATTTTAGATGTATGTGTGTATGATAGAAGACTATGTGTATATAAGATCTATGTGTGTATGTAAGATGACTGTGTTTATGTTATATGACCCTATGTATGTAGGACTACTGTGTATGTAAGATGACTGTGTGTATGTTAGATAAAAGGTGTGTATGTAAGATGGTTGTGTGCATGTTAGATGACTGTGTACATGTAAGATGACTATGTATGCAAGATGACTGTGTGTATGTAAAATGACTGTGTGAATGTAAGATGACCGTGTGTATGTAAGATGATTGTGTGTATGTAAGATGACTGTGTGTATGTTAGATGAATATATGTAGGTATGATGACTGTGTATGCAATGTGGCGAATTAAATTTACTGTTATGCATATTTTTATTATTATTATCATCACACCTTATCAGGATAAATAATTTCATGAATATTATCCTCATGATCATCACTCAGTATTATCCTGATTATCTTTATCATTAATACCATGATCATTATTATGATTATTATCAATATCATCGTAATTAATCTCATCATTATAATCATTATCAGTATTATTATCATCATTGATATCATTATCATAATATTGTTATAATGAAAATTATAATAATATAATTAACCGTGATCATTAGGATCATGATAACCTTAGTGAATAATGATTGCCTCCCTGACATGTAGGTAATAAGGGGCAAAGGTAGAATAGAGCAATACCACGACTACACTTGTCCGATATAATCGCGCTACGGACCCCATCAATTTTATATATCACCTAGAGGAACAGGATCTAGTGGAGCTGCGGCAAAAATGGCCAATTTAGAACTTCTAGCCATTAGGTGGTGGCACCGGGTGGGCAACTTATATCATATTGAACTCAGTGACCTCAATTATCTTTGGTAGCATTGGTTTTAGCTGGCTACATTGAGCCAGCGACTCGTTGCGGACAGATGATGAACACAACACGAGATTTGCATGACCCAGGACCAGGGCTCCCACTCGATGATTTTAAATAAACCAAGGTAGCACGTGAAAAAAAAACATATTCCTACAAAAAAAACCTATAAACTTTATTTTATATAAAATAATATAAATATATTTACACGAGTTGAAATAAAGATAAAAATATGGGCTTTATTACACTTCCTCTTCCGAATTTACTTTTGCAGAGCAAACATTTACTTCAAGAAGATTTTCCTAACGCTGGTGACAAGCGTCTTCCACTACATCTCTCACCAATTCTGGTTTAGGTGTCCACGTGTAACAGTTTTGCTGACCACTCGACAATGCTTGTTTTGCCAACAGCCTTTCCTTAACAGTGTGCGTTTTTAGCGAGTTTGTTTGTTTTGTATTGACATGATTAATAAGTGAAAATATTCTTTCGACACATGCTGAAGAATGTGGTAAAATAGTAGTAAGGTGGGTCATGAAATCAGAAAGAATTCCGAACTTTGAATTGTTTAAGCCGTCTTTAATGTTACGCAGATAATGACAGAAATCAGGAATAGATTTATAGAACAGTGACACATCTGTGAACTGTGAAATAGCCTCCATTTATCATCAAAACTATCTGGGTTGATCATCGGGAACAAGGTGGGGAAAATGCACTGCTACGTTCATTATTGAACTAGGAGATTGTGTCATATCTTTTGCTACTGCGGGATCTAAAACTCCTAAACTGGCAACAATTGCTTCTTCCTCTAGTGGAAATCGTTTTTTAATTTGCATGCATAGGGAAACCAAGAAATTTGAAAAATCATTCCTAAACCCTGTTTTACCACTTTCTCCAATTAGCGCCAAAGACAATAGCCTCGTGCAACGTCCACCCAAATATAAATCGTTCAATTGTTTGTCACTTGGGTCAATTTCAGATATTCTTGCAGAATTACTGACTTCTTCCTTAATGAAACAACTTAGAATGTTTTTGTATTCTTAATAAACCATTGAATGCGTCACATGGGGTCTGAAGTGTTTAGATTGAAATTCAATATTCAAGGAGTTAACTTTTTTTAATATATAGTTTAAAAAGAGAAGCAAGTGCTTTGTTCCCCTATTTTTCATAGTTTCGTAAAGAGCATTTGCCCCATCAATCTTGTCAACCTTAGATTCCGATTGAAAATAAAGCAGCAATGCATCCCATTGCTCAAGCACAAGTTTTATTACATTTCCGCGGGTCTGAGCTAGCTTTGGTATTTTGTGACTTTCTGTATTTGTAGCATCTTGCATAGCAGTAAAATCTGCAATTCGCTTGCTACTGCGTGAGAAATAAGAAGAAATATCCTTTATGAAAGTTGCAAGATAGGACGGCAACACCTTGACTGCATGACTAGCACCCAATGACATATGCAACCCATTATAAAAAGTGATGGAATATCTTTTATTAATAATGCTTGAAATCCGCTCTTATTTCCCATCATAGTTGAACAATTATCGATACCAAAACCTATATTATTGCACATGGGGATTCCTTTCTCATTGAGTTTTTTTAACAATCTCGTATAATCCTTTAGCCGCTCCATCTTCAACAGAAACTGTGTCAAGTAAAATATCAATTACATAACCTCTTTGAACGTCAAAATATCTAATAACAATAGCTAATAACTGAGATACTGATATGTCAGTACTCCCATCGATAATTAATGAGAATTTCCATTTTTTCATGGTAAGAAATTCCTTCTTGGATAAGATAAGCAGCTTTTGTTACTCGCATAATTACTGCTTTTGCAATATTGCTGTCGTGAAAGGCTTTCTTGCACACTTCTATAAGATGATCTGTTTGAGCACATGACATATGATGTTCGAAAATCAAAGCGGATATCGTTAGTTCTGCCTTCGCTACCTCTTCATTTACTGTAGGCTTTTTTGTTTGTTTGTATAGGTTTATTGTGCAATAGCGTACATTTATACTTGATATAATACAAATACAATAATAATATATGACATAATAATATATAAATACACATAACATAAGCGTACATATTACACAAAGCGGGGAGCCTGCCGGTGTCGGCGTGCAGCAAGACGCGACGGAGTACCCACGCGTGGCTTTTCTGCTGCTAGTGGGTGGCGGCAGTCCTCACCACCCGTTGTCCGGCTGGGCGCGGGCGGCGATCAGCGCAGAGGAGGTGCTGTTCTCAGCACCTCTAGCAGCTCGTTTGTCGGTGTGTGGCGGACCACCTGGGCGGCTCTTGCCACTCACTTCCTCAGTAGGGCGCCTCTTACAGGGTGAGGGGCCGACGCTGGCTCTCGCCTGAGGCGGGCGGTGGCTAGGCAGGAGAGGAGGTAGTGCACCAGTGGGCGCCGGGAGCGGCCGCCACAGTGTTCGCGCCTCCCTGCCACAAAGTCGGCGTGCAGCTCTTCCCGCGTGGAGTAGCCCAGCCTAACACGCTGCAGCAGCACGCCGTTCACTCTGGGCTGATGGTAGGCTGCGTCCAGTGGGCGATAGGCTGCGGCTGCAGCATACCACGCCGCTTGCTTCTTGGTCGCCTCCCATTCTTGGTGCTGCTAGTGGGCGTTGTGGGTGGCCATGCGCTTGGCCTGCGCCTTGAACTGCTGCAGGCTAGGGCGCACAGTCCAGGTGATGGTGGGGCCGTGGGCGGCTCGCTTGGTGGCCTCGTTGGCAGCCTCGTTTCCGCGCACGCCCACGTGGCTGGCAATCCAGTGGAGCCGGACTCGTCTGCCCTGCGCTGCCAAGTCCTGCAGGGTGCACATGATGGTGGTGGTGAGGTGGATATTGTCTCTGGTGTGGGCGTGGGCGTGATGCAGCGCCTGCAGGCCCGACCGGGAGTCCGTGTGTATCACCACAGTGGCCTCCAGGCGGAGCAGAGCGTGCAAGATTGCTACCAGCTCCGTCTGGAGGGTAGAGCAGTGGTCTGATGTCCTCGACACCCGCGTCAGACCGCTCGTGACAAAGGCGGCGCCGGAACTCACGCTGTCGGGGTCGACGGAGCCGTCGGTGAAGTAGACTGCACTGCCCGGCTACGTGACCTCAGACATGGCTCTAAGGGCGTGCTGGCGCAGCTACTCGGTGAGGTAGTGCGCTTTGCTAGCGGGCAGCTGTGTGGCGGTGAAGTCGGCGGCGGGGGGCTCCCATGTTGCTGGTGGAGCGTAGGCGGGATGATGGGGGGGGGGGGGGGTCGCGCCACAGCCAGTTCCCTGCCTGGCTGAGGGTGTTGGTTGCTAAGATCACGTTTATGAGCCACCTGTTGTTACGCAGGCACTCGATGCCCTGCGGCACGGCCATCTGGAGTCTCCTCTGCGCCACACCCTCCACGTCGCGCTGCAGCACTCTAACCACCCGACATGCCCCTGACCGCCATGGCGGTGAGGGGTACCAGGCGGGCCTCGCTCTGCATGGCACAGGAACTGCACCACCTCGGTGCTCCAACATGGTCTTCATGGCGGTGTTTTGTACCACCTCCAGGCGCTGCTGCTGCTTTTTGGGTAGCGCTACAAGGACCGGTTCACTGTAGTCCACCAGGGAGCAGAGGACGGGGAAAGTTGCACCAGCGCTTTGCCGCATCATGGCCCTCATCACGTTGAGCCGGACCTGCGTCCGTTTCCTCAGGTGCGTAACATGGTGTGAAAGACAGCCGCATGTCCACCCACACCCCGAAGTAGTGGTAGGAGTCGGTCCAGGCCAGCCCAACTCCTTGGACGCGCAGCTGCTGGCCAGCAGGCGTGGAAGTCTTGATGGCCATGGCCCGGGACTTCTCTGCGAGATCTTGAGCCCCAGCTCTTCGCACTTGGCAGTGATGAGGTGCAGCGCTTCTTGAGCCCGCGCGAGCTTGTCGACGCGCCCGATGACGACGAGGGCCAGGTCATCGGCGTAGCTGAGAAGGATGGTTCCTTCTCGATAGGGGAGCGCCACCTGCTGCTCCATCATAACGTTGAAGAGGAACGGGCTAAGGATGCCGCCTTGAGGTGTCGCGTTCTCGAAGGTAAGGTAGGGAGACTTATGACCCTGGAACTTCACATGGGCTAAGCGCTGCTGAAGGTAGTCCTGGAGCCAGCCCAGCAGTCTCCCTCGGATGCCCTTCCTCACAAAGGTGGCTAGTATGGCGCGGGGGCTGGCGAGCTCGAAAGCCTTCTCTAGGTCAAGGAAGACGACAATGGTGAGCTGTTTGCTGGCGTAAGCCAGGGGGGTGATGAGGCAGCCTGCCGTGCTCACTCGCCTGGTGTAGCCGAACACGTGGGGGTGAAGGCTCCCACGCTCCCCTGTAGGCGACTCAACACCATCCTCTCCGCTGTTTTTCCAGTACAGCTCAAGAGGGAGATTGGCCTGAAAGGGGTGGGATCCTTCGGCTTGGGGATGGGGTGGATATCAGCGTCCTTCCAGGAGGGCGGCAGACGGCCTGCCAGCCACGACACGCTCACAAGGGCCAGCAGCGCGGCGTCCCCGGCGGGCCTAGCGTGTGCCAGCATGGAGTACCGCACTCCGTCGGCCCCCGCCACTGTGTCACGCCCACGCTTTGCCCAGGCCAGCTCCTCGAGCGTCAAGGGCTGTTCCGTCGCGTGCGGCTGTGCCCGCGCCTCGCTGACCTCCTCGTCGCGCTGTGGGCGTAGCTGCTGCTGAAGGTAGCGGGTGTGGGAGTGAGCTGCTTGCTGGAACCCCTCGCTGTGAAGCAGTTCACCAGCCGATCTGCCTCTTGCTGTGGGTGTGGGTGGGCGGCTGGGCGGGTCAGGGCAACGCCTGAGGCCTTCCTGAAGCACCCCCACAGTTGGCCGAGGGAGGTGTCTTGGCACAAAGAGGCGCACCACTCTAGCCACTTTGCCTCTCTGGCGCTCAAGGACACCTGCCGCGCGCGTGGCCACCACGTCCTGCAGGAGCCGCAGGTTAGGAGCAGGCGGGCGCTTCTCGTACAGCCTCTTGTGGACGTTGACGCGGTGATTGTGCTCCCGGACCTGCTCGTTATAAAACCACCAGTCCAGGCGCCGGCGGTGGTTCGAGGCTGTCCTGTGCATGGCCACGTTTGCTGCACTCTCTATGGCCACCGGGAGGTCCCTCTCCTGCCGGTGCAGGTTCATGGGCGGCACGTACGTGGACCGGAAGCGAGTGGATGGTGTAGCCTGCCACTCGCCACTCAAAGCCGGCCGGCGTAAGCGTCTCCTGCAGGAGAACCAGGTCCAGGTCCTCCTGGAAGACGTCTTGCAGTACCTGGTGTTTCTTGGGGCGGAGGCCCTGCACATTCCACTGCAGCGCCATCAGCGTGGGCTGGGCTATCACTCCGCGCCTCCATATTGGCTGTGGGCGTGCGGTGGGTTGAGAGGGTGTTGGGTGGGCCCCCTCAAGGTTGAAGATGATGGTGGGGGCTGGAGGGCGCCCCCTGTGATGGCGGTGAGAACCTCTTCTCGGAGGGTTGCTTTGAGGTCGTGCTCGGTGGGGGCTGCGGTGCCCTGCCGGCGGTCGAGCAGCCTCTTCACAAGCCGTACTACACACGCGAGGATGACGTCCACAATGGCTCTGCCCTCCTCATTGAGTCTCTCGCCGTAGCCAGGGGTTCCACGTCGATACTCTGTCGGAGGTTAGGCATTGGGCAGCACCGTGGTCGGCTCCTCGTCTGGGCGGGCGTGGTGGGCCCGACTCCTGTGTCCCTCCCTCTTCTGTGGCTTGGGGTCTAAGGAGGTTGGGGGCTGGGTGGAGGTGTGAGCGGAGTTGCCGGTGGTGAGGCTGCTGGTCCCCATTCTTGCTGCCCGCCCCTCCCCTTCCCCCACCTGACCTGTGCCGGGCTGTTGAGGGGCGGGTGGGAGGCCCACGCCGGCTTGTTCGGTGGTGGTGCGGGAACAAGACGACGGCTGTCTTGTTGCTGGGGGGGAGGGGGGGGCACGTGGTTCCCCCTACTGCTGCTGCCTTTGTTGCTGGGGGGGGGGGGCACGTGGTTTCCTCTGCTGCTGCTGCCGGTGTCTCTGTGGCATCCTCCTCTTGCGCTCGGGGCACTTCACGTTCCACGCGTAGTGCCCCTTGGTGCAGTTGGGGAACCGTGCCGTGGTGGGCTCGCTGGCCTTGTGGCGACCGATGCACTGCTCTGTCGGGTGCGCTTGGCTACGCACTTCGCACCTTGCAGGGTGTTGACACGTGGCCTGCAGGTGCCCGAAGCGCTGGCACTTGTAGCACCTCACAGGCTAACCCTGAAAGGCATAGGTGGGCGCGATAACCGATAAATCTAAAATTATAATACAATATTGATTATTGACTATATATAGCATTATTTTATAATACAATAATAAAAATATTGAATACTGTTTCTTAGTTTCTTACCTGGTGAGGTTCTCCTTCATCTTCTAATATGCTTTGAAGATCCTCCTCACAACTCGGACCTACATATTTCTGCCTCCAAGGCACGTGCGGCTCGCCCCTGTGCTAAACTGGAACAAAAAGCTGAACTAAAATTATCGAATATCGCTAGTTTGGAACCAAAAGTATCGGCGATACCGATTAATCGATAACGCGGAAAAAAATATCGGATAACCCGATATCGTTATCGTGATAACGCCAACCTATGCTGATAGGGGCGCAGGGCGTAGCGGCCCCTCGTACACTAGCAATATATGCCACGTGAGGACCTTGTCTCTGTGCGCAATGAGCAGTGTTGCCGAGAGCACGTGTGGGTGGGCCTCGACAGCCTGGAGGGGGAGATTGGTAGGTTAGCGCTCCAGCAACACCTTGTGCCTCCTCACGCTGGTGTCGAGCAGGATCACTCGGTCTCCCTCCTCGGAAAGGCAGCGCAGCAGGGCCTCCGACCCATCGTCCTTCGGGGTGAGGACGTATTCGCTGGTGAGAGTGGGGCGTATGTTTATTCGCAGGCCAGGGTGCGCACTCTCCAGCTCCGTCACCGTCTGGTAGGCACTGGCGGTGTTCTCCTGGTGCACCCGTTTGAACTAGGGCCGGGGGACTCTTCGGGAATGAGAGACTGTTACCTAGCCTCCCTCGTCCTCCTGCTGGGCCTCCTCGGTCTGGGAGCTCTCTTCGATGATGAGGCGACCGCTTTCATCGCTGGGGGCCTCCTCTGCCTGTGTGAACTCCGGCTTCAGTCTGCGGGCGGTCCTCTTCGGCGTAGAGGTCTCCGCCGGTGATACTGAAGGCGAGCGGTTCTGCCACCGCTTCACCGATCTCCATGGCGCCGACCTTTGCACTGAACAGGTCACTGAGGGCATGGCCACTGTCTTTCGCTCACCACCTGTTCACAGCATGAACTTCAGTTTGTATCCCATCAATCCTCAAGTTTTATTTCTTATTTTACTCTCAGAATTGTTTAACGATGTCCCATATTAGGCTTTCGCTTTTGTCTGGGCCGAATTCACTGGATTTTAAGCTAAAAAAATTAGTGTATCATAGAGCAAAAACTTAAGGGAATGGAGGGAAAGTAGCTAGAAAGGTAGCCAACAAAAATCTCTAAAAAATCATGCACCACTAATCTTAACAATTACCGGGGCCAGAATACGCCCCTCCAAAAAAATAAATATCATGTCTAAAATGTGATGCCCATTCTTGTATAGAGTACTCTAAATTTTGCCTGACATACGAGTTGTAGAGTTTAAGAATAACCTCTTTACTAACGACACAGCGATGTCAGCGCGTCACTCATCAGCGCGGCGTTGGAACGGCGTACAAGTAATGAACATGTTCGTAACTCACTTAAATGGGAGTGCGGCAATAAACCTGTTCAATACTTGTTTGATACGGCTGAAACCAATTGAATACGTTCTGTTTCATCTGACATGCGTATTTACGTTCACTGTAATATTATAACTTTATATTAATAAGATATAAATTATTGTAATTATTAATAAACGGTCGTATATTTTCGTGAAAAAAACAGGTTTTACGAGTTTTTTCAAAATTAAACCTAGAAACCCAGGTGGAACCTAAAAAATCCAGATCTGGGTGGAAAAACCCAGCAGTGGGAGCCCTGCCCAGGACCTGCTTGCTTCACCCCAGTTAAAAACTCCAATTGGCACCTCCCGAGATGTTTGGTGTTTCTTAGGTTAGGTCCAGATATATTGGTTTTATTAAAAATAAATAAAGTATTCTTTGTTTCGTAGTTCAGGTTAGATGGTTTGGGATTATTGGTTTTATTAGGCAATAAAGAGTTGTGTTTTGTAGTTATGGTTAGTTTGTTTACTTTTATGCCTTTTAGTAGACGACGAAGAGGTGTGTGCTGTGTTGATGAGTAGGTTTATGTAAAGGTTTGACGTTGTTATATGAGAATGATTTTTATCTTGTTTACATTCTTAAAACTCACCTGCCCTAGCAAAGGTTCTAATTCGGTTAGTGAGGTTAGGTTAACCTACCAACCTTACTTGTGGTCAGCTCAAATTCGAAACCTACGCATGAAGATAAAACACCCAAACCTTTCTCACCTGAACATAAGCCAGCACACGAAAGCTTGAGTTCGCTAATCTTGAGATGATCCATGGGTGCTCCTCCTAAATAAACTCCCACCTTTCATACAGCTATTAGTATATTTCTTTCAGTACACCATCTATTTTTATATTAAGAAGTAATATTAGACGCTCTTATCCCCCACTCCGTTCTTTACTAAACCTCCTCACTCAACTCCTCATTCAATTGTTAAACAACTTCATTCCTATCTAATTAGAAACTCTTCATTGCCTTTCACCTGCGATTACAAACAACCATATCTAATATCTACCCGGTCATCGCCAATCCCACTCGGATTTTTGACACTTTCACCCTCCCTCTTACCAATAAATATCATACCATTCACTTTTTTCAGTCATTCTTACCAGATTAAAGTCCCTATAACTTTTACATTCCCTATTAGCTGTATCTTCGTTACGTTGAACAATCTTTATTTTTCTCTAATTCCCAAAGACTTTCGCACACCTTTTTCCTTTAAAACAGGGGTCCGCAACCCAGGAAGGACCGCGGGCCGCATCGACAACTACAAGGGGGCCCGCGGGCCGCACTAATAAAAAATTCTGAAAAACATATTTTATACAGAATTAAAAACTCCAAGAATTTATTAATGAGACACCTGGTGACATTCTCAGCACAAAGCTTATCAAATTCAGGGGTAATGGAACTAACACTTAACGATAAAAGGTCATCCAAGTGGTCATCTGTGAGCTGACATAACCAATTAACCTAACATAACCATAACTAAATCTATCCTAAAACACGCTCTTAAGAAAAAAAGACCTTTCAACACAAGTTTGGAATGATGGAGGGCCGCACTGATGAGAGGAAATGATCTGGCGGGCCGCACGCAATCCTAATTTTGACAAGTGTCCGCGGGCCGCATGTGAAGTGCGGGCCACGGATTGGGGACCCCCGCTTTACAACAATGCATCCACAATCAATTTATGTTATTCTTTCATCCGAACTATAAAAGATCAAACAATATTTTCACCCACACTATCTACTTTCACATTCATTTTTTTGAGTTCTTACTTTAAGCTTAAAGGATTCACCATCATAAATAATAGAAACAGCTTCTTACCACTCCACCAAATCCAATTGATATTCCACTCGCTTCAATTTAACTTTCATTTCAATTTTACAGAAACTCAAAATATTCCTACCATCTAGTTTTAAACCAATCTTCATTCATAACGATCTACTTTACATTTCAATGTTTGCTTTAATTCACCACAGACAGTACTTCAACTTCTTAGCTATTGCATGTGAGCACAAGAGAGTACTATAAAATTCCCACAGCATGCAATGGCCTCACTCCTCTCTAACTCGGCCCCTCAGGACAGGCAGGCAGAAAGCGTAGCCCCATTTAACTGTAGTAACGTTGTCAGAGCCTACAACACAAACTGTAGGATCAAAACTTCCTTAATGTCCCAAGCAGTAGGATGTAGCAGAGTGACATCGGTTTTCTCCCTTTACAAATTGTCTTTTAGACTGTGTTCCAACATCTTGTCTAATTCATCCAGACAAAGTGATTAGAGACGACCATCACATTTTTCTCACAGCTCTTATATCCTTTATCGCACCGACCATAACTCTGTAGCGACCGGCGTGTACGTCCAAAATAGGACACACGCGAGAGTCTCAACACACATATAGTACAGAGAGAGAGAGATAAAATTAAAGTTAGCGCCGTTTACGAGAATGTCACACGGTAGTAAACGGACCGCAGTTATATCTGTTAGAGTTGGTCGAGGCAATCTTAGGCAAACATTATAATCAAAGCAGAATCCAGAATAAACCCGATAGTTATCACGATCAAGTAAATAGAAGGGAGATTAGGAAGCTGTCTCCATGGCAACATGCCATCGCCCACAGAGAATTTTACCCTATAGTCGGAGTGCCTCCCTTATCAATATGTTCAGCAGTAGCCAATCAAGAGTCGAGTTATGTTAATACAAACCTATCAACAGGTCGGCACATAAGAGGGAAGTGTGGCTTAGTTGGAAGGGAAACCTGTAGGAAGTAGCCTAAATTGAATATATAACTGTGTGAAGCCAGAACGAAGAAGAGTGCTATTATTTTTACATAACAATATATCGCGTTATATATCGTTCAGTCTGATCTCTCGGATTTGCGTAATTCATCTTTATATATAGTCGTGTACATAACGCAGACATTAAGGTGTAACTCTTAAAGGCTCTATTCGTCTGGCCTCCTTTAGACTTTGCTCGCACTTGACCTCGAACTCAATTTATGTCATAACTTAAAACTTAAAACTTAATTAAAGAAGTTTCTTTAAAGTGCAATAAGATCTAGTTCAATAATAATTCTTTTTTTGCTTTGGTGACTTCAATATCCTGACGTTCCTCAATCTCCCTGCTTCAAGGCCTTATTAATCGGGAAAACAACTGTTGCGCATTCTCCTCGTTAATCGCAATTTCTCGCGATTACATAACTCCCGAAATACCGGTGTTCTACCCTGGTGTGGTCTCTTCCCATCTTCCAGGCTATTTGACCCCGTCGCTAGAATAAGACCGCCCCTCGTCTTAGGGCACCCCATAGCTATCAACAAATCACTCTCGTAGGAAGTAAGGAAGGGTAACGCAAACCAACTGGGCAATCTGTATCAACCGGAGTCCTTGCCAAAAGATTATACGATAACTCGGTAATCTATCACCATTACTGGCAACCAGCGTCCCCCTTCCAAGGCTCTTGGGTTGTCCTCACGATTACCTTCAACGTTCCCCCATAATTAGGAACGACATTTAAGAGCCCTCTCCCCATAACTGGCGACCTTACATTAAGAACCATCCATTATTAGCAATCAGTGCCGTTGTTCCACCAAACAAAACAATAAGCGTAAGAACATTGAAGAATTTGAGTAAACACAAGGAAGAGGAAAGAGATTGGAAGTCAACCAGACGAGGCAAGGTGAGGCAGAGTCAGTAAGTGCCGTGACGATAAAAGTTCCAGTACTCAACGACGCTGCAGTGACGGGTTGGTTTAGGATTATAGAGGCTCAATTCTACAATTTAAAATTCACCAAGGAGGTAACAAAATTTTGCCAAATATTGGCCTCATTACCCCCTAAAACAATGAACCGCCTGCCTGCCGGCCTTTTCGAAGATGAAAATTAAGAGAGATTGAAGGCCGAAGTCGGAAGTCTATTCAAGAAAACTAAGCCAGAATTATTTGAAAGAATAATAGCCTCATCGACTTTCACTGGCCGTCCTTCGCGAAATTTGGAGGAACTGAGGCGCATAGCCTTGCAGCTTGGAGTAGGTGAGGAACTTGTGAGGCATAAATTTATTCAATCATTGCCTCTCACCATTGCACCGATAATTGCCACTCAAAAAAACCCTCTCCTTAACCCAAATCGGTAAACTCGCGGAAGAATTAATAATTTTTTAACAAAGAACAATGCGTTAATGTGAATAGTGCGGTAAATGCGTGCGGTCCGGCGCTTATGCGCGAGAAACAATTTGCGAGTGCGGCGCGGAGTGGTAATCAAAATCATAGTGGCAAATTAAATCTCACCACAGTGAACGTGCGCCCATTTAAGAAGGGACATAGGCCAATAGTGTGTCGTGCACATCACTATTACGGTGACACTGCAAAGTGGTGTAGGTGGCCAAAGAAAAAGGAAGATGTAAAAATTCAGCCCTCATCTAGACCATAGTCGCCGGAAAACTAAGAAGGCGTGTCCTAGCTACTGCGACAGCGGGCTTGCCGGCCGTTTTCAAATTAGCCGCAAAAATCGACAACAAGAGGTACGAATTCCTGATCGACACGGGGTCGAGTGTTTCAATCATCCCAGCCAGCAATGTTAATAACATCAACATCCAAAAAAGTTGCATAGATCTTTCAAACGCAAATGGCGGGAATATAAAAATCCACGGGGAAATGAGTGCGGATTTGGCCATTCCAAGTTTAAGAAGGTCATTTCGATGGTCTTTCTTTGTAGCAGACATCACCTCACCCATCCTTGGGATGGATTTCTTGAAGCACTTCGATCTAATCGTAGATTGCGTCCGGAATAAGCTGCTGGATCGAAACACCAAGCTCGCTTCAGTGGTTCAAACTTCCGAGGAACCATCCATAGCTTTGATAAGAGGACCTCCAAAATGTACCAGAATCATGTCGAAAAATATTGGAAAAATATGGCGCACTGTATGGACCAGCTCCCGCTCAAACGGTACCAGCAATGGACCAATCAGTGGAGCATAATATTGATACCGGCAGTGCCCCACCTACATTTGCGCGGCCTAGGAAATGGACGGCGGAAAAACTGAAAGTAGCAAAGGAAACGATCGAGGACTTCTTAAAAGAAGGAGTAATCCAGCCATGGGCCTCACCGATACATTTGGTACCCAAGAGGATGGTCGGGGACTATAGAGCTCTAAATGCCATTACAAAGCCCGACCGATATCCATTGCCAGGGCATCATCTCCATGGAAAAAATATCTTTTCGAGACTGGACCTCGTAAGGGCATATAACCAGATTCCAATGAGCCCGACTGATGTAGAAAAGACGGCAATTACCACCCCCTTTGGTTTGTGGCAATAAATAAAATTACCATTTGGCCTACGCAATGCGAGCAGTACCTTTCAGAGTTTTATTGATAATATATTCCATGGGTTAAGGTTTGTATACATATATATAGACGATATCCTGATTTTTTCCAATAATTTGGAGGAACACCTCAACCATATGGAACAAGTAATGGAAATATTATCACAGAGAGGCCTCAGGATTTCCTTAGGCAAATGCGAGTTCGCGAAAGAGGAAATCACGTTCCTTAGCCATCAAATCTCGCAAAACGGCATATGTCCTCCTGCCCCCCAAATAAGGGAAATTGAGGAAATGCCAAAGCCAAGAGACTCTAAATGACTGCGTCGTTACTTAGGAATGTTGGGATATTACAAAAGAATGATACCCAACTTTGCGGACAAAGAAGCACCGCTAACTGAGTTGTTGCGTGTGTACCCTAAATCGAAGAACATCGAGTGGAGCGAAATCGAGGAGAGAGCGTTCCAATTAACAAAGAAGGCTTTAGTTGAAGCAATCATACTCCATCACCCTCTCGCGGACAATTTACCGCTGTAATTGGTGACGGACTGCCTCCAATACGCGGCAGGTGCTGCTTTCTACCAAATGGTGAACGGCGTCGAGAAGTCCATAGCTTTCTTTCCAAAGAAGCTCTCAGAAACGCAACAGGCGTATTCGACCTACGACCGTGAGCTTCTCGCCGCATACTTGGCTGTTATGCATTTTAAGCACAAAGAGAAAGGCGCAATACGACGCTGTGCACCAACCATAAGCCATTAGTATTGGCATTTTCGTTACCCTTAAGTGCAAAAACTGACAGGCAGCAGCGTTATTGGATCGCCATTTTAGAGTATGTCAACAACATGGCATACATACACGGCCAAGACAACATAGTTACAGATTGCATGTCAAGGAACGTCGAGTCGGTGCAAATTGATTCCCTTGGACTTCAAGAGCTAGCAGCCGCACAAGCACAAGACAACGAAGTAAAAGGTATCAAAGAAAAAAACAAACCTCTTCCCTTTAATGGGGCTATACAATTATGGTGTGAAAATACAACACGGGCTCCTAGACCATTTGTACCAAAGGAGTGCTGAAAACGATATTTGATTAACTGCACAATGTATCACACCCAGGTGTTCGAACCTCCTTGAGGTTAATTTGAGTCCGATATTTTTGGCCGAACATCGATAGGGATGTGTGTTCATGGGCTAAGGAATGTATGTCGTGCCAGGCAGCTGAAATATCGCACCATACGAAGTCTCCAATTCTACCAATAGAAACACAGTCAGAGAGGTTCGAGACGATACAACTGGACATAGTGGAACTATTACCGACCTGTACCCCGCCCGAACAATATTTCTCCTCACAGTGCCGTTACGCGCTAACTTGCATCGATCGGACATCAAGGTGGGTGGAAGCGATCCTTATCCTGGACATGAGTGCCGCCACGATTGCTTTTGCCCTGCTGGAAGGATGGATATCCAGATTTGGTGTCCCGTTGTACGTGATTACCGATAGAGGTGCACAATTTGAATCGAATCTGTTCAAAGAATTGTCAGCACTCGTTGGCTTTCATCGACTGAGAACCACGAGTTACAGACCCTCCACGACGGGATGGCGGAAAGGATCGATAGGACTTTAAAATGGCCATAATGCCCCGGAAACAGGATTGGTTGATGGCACTCACGGTGGTGTTGCTAGGCACTCGCGCCCTACCGAATGAATCGGGATTTTCCCCATTCAAAGCGGTAACTGGCACGACGCTACTATGCCCGAAGCCACTGGTATCACCGAGCTCGTCGAAAGAACAATGCAAGTTCGTCAAGGACTTGGCCATGACAATGCCCCAAATAGATTTTAGACGAATAGCCACGGGCAATATTCACTCGGTGCCAAAGCCTTACATACCACCTGGCCTGATGGAAGCATCACACGTGTGGGTGCGAATAGATCGTGTTCGAAGACCTCTTGAGGCGCCTTATGCGGGCCTCTTCATGGTTATCGAACGCGGCAGTAAGTTGTTCACACTACAATTCCCGGACGGAAGGATGGACACAGTCTCAATTGACCGGTTGAAGCCGGCGCGATTACCCCAGGCAATTGAGGACTCTCGGGACGGCGATCGGAGCATCCCGGTGTCAGAAGAGGCCGAGACCTGACCCTGCTGTGGAAATGGAACCCGCAACTGGAAGGGGACTGAAACCCCTGGTCCTGGCCCTTCGCCTAGAGCAGATGAGCCGCAAGAGGAACGTACTTCATCGCGAGCAGGAAGAAGGATTAAATTCGCTAAAGACAACATATATATTTATTATTGAGAGGCGAATAAAAAAGTGTTAAATGAATAATACTTAGCATAAAATTATAAGACAGTGTGCCAATATAAATAAAAAGTGTACATAGGGTGAAATTATATAAGATTCATTTCGCGAAGTTCGTGATATTCAGAGGCAAAGTCCTCACGAGGTACTAGGATGGAAAGAACTATAAATATGTAATTAAAGTCGACAGCTTCCATCCAAGGTAGCGAATGAAGATAATGAATCGTTGTATAAATATTGTCAACCTTATTGTAAATGTTAATTAACTGTAACGAGTAATAATCCAGGTTGAATGTTACGTATAGCAATTAAAGTAGGATTTAATAATCCATAACAAGTTGTTAACCTGAGAAAATAACATATTAAATGAAGAAAACCAAATTTTGTAAAGATCAAGGAGCAATAGCAATAAGTGAATGACTCCGTCTGTAGCGACCGGCGTGTACGTCCAAAATAGGACACACGCGAGAGTTGCTACACATATAAAGTACAGATAGAGAAAAGTAAAGTTAGCACCGTTTACGAGAATGTTACATGGTAGTAAACGGACCGCAATTTTCTCTGTTAGAGTTGATCGAGGCAATCTTAGGCAAACATTATAATCAAAGCAGAATCCAGAATAAACCCGATAGTTATCACGATCAAGTAAATAGAAGGGGGATTAGGAAGCTGTCTCCATGGCAACATGCCACCGCCCACAGAGAATTTTACCCAATAGACGGAGTGCCTTCTTTATCAATATGTTCGGCAGTAGCCAATCAAGAGTCGAGTTATGTTAGTACCGACCAATCAACAGGCCGGCACATAAGAGGGAAGTGTGGCTTAGTTGGAAGGGAAACCTGTAGGAAGTAGCCTATTGAATATATAACTGTGTGAAGCCAGAACGAAGAAGAGTGCTATTATTTTTATATAACAATATATCGCGTTATATATCGTTCAGTCCGATCTCTCGGATTTGCGTAATTCATCTTTATATATAGTCGTGTACATAACGCAGACATTAAGGTGTAACTCTTAAAGGCTCTATTCGTCCGGCCTCCTTTAGACTTTGCTCGCACTTGACCTCGAACTCAATTTATGTCATAACTTAAAACTTAAACTTAATTAAAAAAGTTTCTTTAAAATGCAATAAGATCTAGTTCAATAATAATTCTATTTTTGCTTTGGTGACTTCAATATCCTGACGTTCCTCAATCTCCCTGCTTCAAGGCCTTATTAATCGGGAAAACAACTGTTGCGCATTCTCCTCGTTAATCGCAATTCCTCGCGATTACATAACTCCCGAAATACCGGTGTTCTACCCTGGTGTGGTCTCTTCCCATCTTCCAGGCTATTTGACCCCGTCGCTAGAATAAGACCGCCCCTCGTCTTAGGGCACCCCATAGCTATCACCAAATCACTCGCGTAGGAAGTAAGGAAGGGTAACGCAAACCAACTGGAAAATCTGTATCAACCGGAGTCCTTGCCAAAAGATTATACGATAACTCGGTAATCTATCACCATTACTGGCAACCAGCGTCCCCCTTCCCAAGCTCTTGGGTTGTCCCCATGATTACCTTCAAGGTTCCCCTATGATTAGAGCTGACCTTTAAGAGCCCCCCTCCCCATAACCGCACGTACATAAATCAAACCACTCATCGTTTTTACACTTTTACATTTGCACTCTTACCATCCCTAATTTAAAATATCATGATTATGTACTTCCATCACAAATATTACCTCTTGTTGCTTCTTATCTAAAACTAAGAAGCGAAAACCAACGAGGGCATCTCGTCAGAAAGTTTGTAAGGAGAGATCTATCAAGAAAGTGAAGATGAGGAGACTAAAAATGCATGGAAAATATATAGCTGCAGAGCACCCTGTGTATGTTGGAGCCGTGAGGTAAGGTAATTGAACAGATGTCAGCTGCAACACGCTACACCTAAGTATAGCGTATACAATTGAGCCTCAAATTAGGTAGCAAAGCTCTCAAATTCTTTCCCTTGAGAAAGTTATAAAAAATCCTGTAGCAAAGCTTTCAAATCATTAATCTTGATAAAGGCATAAAATTCTTGTAGCAAAGCTTTAAAATCATTGACCTTGATAAAGGTTTGAAATATTATTTAGCAAAGCTCTCAAATCCTTACCCCTGATAAAGGTAGGAAATACTCGTATTATGTAGCAAAGCTTTCAAATCATTAGCCTTGGGAAAGGTATGAAAGATTAGGTAGCAAAGCTCTCAAATCATCAGCCTTGATAAAGGTATGAAAGATTAGGTAGCAAAGCTCTCAAATCATCAGCCTTGATAAAGGTATGAAAGATTAGGTAGAAAAGCTCTCAAATCATCAGCCTTGATAAAGGTTTGAAATATTATTTAGCAAAGCTCTCAAATCCTTACCCCTGATAAAGGTAGGAAATACTCGTATTATGTAGCAAAGCTTTCAAATCATTAGCCTTGGGAAAGGTATGAAAGATTAGGTAGCAAAGCTCTCAAATCATCAGCCTTGATAAAGGTATGAAAGATTAGGTAGCCAAGCTCTCAAATCATCAGCCTTGATAAAGGTATGAAAGATTAGGTAGCAAAGCTCTCAAATCATCAGCCTTGATAAAGGTATGAAAGAGTAGGTAGCAAAGCTCTCAAATCATCAGCCTTGATAAAGGTATGAAAGAGTAGGTAGCAAAGCTCTCAAATTATTAACATTAATAAAGGTATGTCGATTTGTGTACCCTTGATAAAGGTATGGAAAATTAATGGAAAACTGATACAATATAGAGTAAAAGGCAATTGAAAAGTAAAGTTCTACCCTATTACCGCTACCACGTCTCTACCTCGAAGAGTAGACAAACTAGTTCGTTCCCCATTGGAAGCCACCTCTAAACTTTGTTGAGATTAGATCGAAAGGTTGTACTCGTGTGTTTGAAAGATTTTCCAAGCGCTATAAGCAAGTCCAAGGGAATCGTCCGTTAAATCAGAATTGTTTCTTATAAAAAAAACTAATGAGATCATCTTTTCTAGAAAATTTTTGACATGAAATTCCTAAAGAATTTGGTGAGGTTAGGTGAAGTGAAAATCTGGTGTAAGTTACATTGATTAACTCAAGATTCCAGAGATAAGGATAGGGCCGCACTCTCCTCAATATACCCCCCTCCCATGTTCTACAAGTTTCAGAACTCCTAACTTCTCCTCCAAGCCCAATGTATTTATTTTTTGTATTCATTGTTTAATATTTTATTAATTTTATTGCTTAAGTAATAGTCAAAACCCACTTAATTTTCCCTCGATGGTACCATCACTTTCAAGCACATAATGTCCCGTATGTAGTGCCAGGATTAAGATATTGTTGAATAAACATCCGTATATAAGTTATAGCAAACTGAATACTGCATGCACACTGCATAACCATGTTAAATGGAGTCCTATTATTAGCGTTAACCAAGTCCTTCAATCTGTAAATTATTAACAAAAATAAGAAACGCCATCAAACCTCTAACTGCAGCACTCTAAGTGTAGTCCCAATATATTTAATCCTGCTTTCCAAAAACATCAATTAGTGCCACAAAAGATTATTGAAAAATTTGAAAGAAAACAAATGGAGAAACATTACAGCCAGTAGCGATCACAACAAAATAAACAACAAACATGTTAAAAAATTTATCTAGAAAAAGAGAATGTAGAACAAATGTGCTTGAAGTCAAAATTTTGAATTTTGTCCCCTCCTGACGATGGAATTATTTGGAAGTATTGTATGCCTGGCCTGCCTCTATTGATGAAATTCGTGTAGTTCTGATGTCATTGAAATTAAATAATAATTTAATTTCGGTTAAATTTAACATCAATGAGACCCCTCTTTATTTTTAGCTATTTCTGATATTTAAAAACAAATATGTACCATTCAAATTTGCTCTCTGACATCATTAAAAGAAAATAGCCGCGCTTCATTGTCGTCTAACCCTGGCCTATTTAAGACAAAGCAATCACTCACATCGCCTAAACAAAATAAGCACCCATTAGTTTAGGCTGTACGACATCATTTAAACAAAAACCGTCATTGGCGCAAAATAATCACCCCTTCTCTTAGGCATCTCTATGGCATCATTGAAACAAATTAATCACCCTTTAATTTTCTTTAATTTGGGTCTAAAATAAGCCAAAAATTTCGACTGTATTTTGTAAACTCCCCCCGCCCCCTGTAATTCTTTAAATGCACAATTTTAATATGAATTTCCGAAACAACGCAGTCGTGAGCCTTCTAATGAATTCCTGCAACAACGGCTTATATGTACACTTGCGACTTCCTGCAGCTAATTAAATTTCTACGCTCTCGTAATTCTTTGCACTATTTCCAAGTCAATACCTGCAACCACATACCTTCAATCCACCGTCTATATTAGTGCCACCATTTGCCTGAAGGCTATTGATCAGCTTGTGTGCCCTCCTTACGGCTACGGTTGAGTACCTCGCCTGCGTCAATAGCTTGGGCTCCGTATGAAAGACGACGATGCTGAATTCATCTTCCTTGTTGAGGTCGAGGAGGATCTTCTTCAACGCCTCCTTTACCTGTGGAGGGTCGAGAATTGACTAACCGGCCAAAATATAAGGGATCCGAGTGTAACAAACCCGTTATTTCACACGATCGATGAATGTAGACGCATAATTATCAATTGGATCATGAAACTATATTTATAACAGACCTGTAGTAACCCACGCTAGCGTCTATATTTTAAATATTTCTATAATGGAAAATAATCACTATTAAAAATTCTGTATTTAATATAAGAAGCCAACAGTGGCATAGTAAACATAAAGCTTTCAAAAAGACATATAAGAAGAAAGTGATGAAGATAGAGATATTGAAGTGTATAAGAGATAGCCACATTAACCAAATGGGAAATTAGTTGAGGCAGGGAATCAGGGGTACGTAATCTTGATGCGTAAATATGGCTCGTATTCCAGTAATTTTTATGAGCGAAAAACACTTCTTCGTTCTTCTCTCTCCCTTGGCACCTTCTCGCGTACTTTATAAAGCCACTTCTCCCCCAAGAGTCTTCTTAGTTGGTGGAAAGGTGTTCTGTGAAAGCCCCTATAAAGCTTTGATAGTCAGCATCATCATCATCATCATCATCATCATCATCATCATCATCATCATCACTAACTCTATAATTTAAAAAGGGGATTTTTTTGAGTATTTGAATAATAATTTCATCTTAGTTTGGTTATGACTTATGTTTTTTATCAAAGTTATTTTTAATAATTCTTTTATAATAACAAAAAACAAAATGGTGAAGTTTAGAAATAAATATAAGTATCGAAATTTTGAGAAATTTTGAAAACCCAAAGAATTACAAATGAAGTTCAGAAAATTTATTTTTATATATCTTCTTCTTCTATAACTCTATATTTTAGCAACGTGATATTTTAAAAGGGGGGAAATTTAGTTTAGAGTTCCTTTTTAAATTTATTATAATTGACGAAGTTCCGAAAATTTATACAAATTTAACCATGGCTGCTTTTTTGTAGATTTTAAATTTTAATCTTGGTAGCGAAACCATTGCCTGGCTTATCTATAAATATACAAGGATTGGCTATTAAATAAAGAGACTAAAGATTTATTTTTTATTTAATATCTTACATTTTAAGTCTCTTTCTCCTTACCATATTCCAATTAGCACTCACACGCTACTTCACTCTATTGACCAGAGTAGTGCAGTCGGTCTTTTTCAATTAGTTGTCCGGTTGCAACTTGATTCTTTGAAAAAATAAAAGACATATGATGCTACTTTAGGGAAATAATGCTACTATTCAATTAGTACGATTCCTTTAAAGCCTTCACGACGCCTCAGAGGGAACGTCCACTTCTTACGATGTGTGAGAGAGAATTGAAGAGTGAAGAGGAGAACGGATACATGCATCAGGGACTTTTAGGCCTTCCATTTTGTTAACATAGTCCATTTAGTTCGAGTTGAAATGAAATGAAAAGAGAGGTGGGAGACAAATAACAGCTCTTCCGACCGTCCCCCCGTCCCCTTGGTGTTCATGGAGCGGCCAAGGAGGGAGGGGGCTAGGCCCGGTACTCCTTTATAGATCCCCATAGTCACACTGTCTAGAGCCAAAGTAGGCCCCAAACACTGTGAGTACGGCGGTTAGTAGGGAGAGGGAGAGGAAGAAGAAGGTTTTAAGGATAGGACAGCGAAGAAAATAGTAGGAGACAAAAGTGGACTTAGTTAGTCATGGGACCTACAGCTTAACGTGGAATCCGAACCACGATGTGTCGCTTGTCTCTAACTATCACTGTGAGTCCCGTGTGCGAATGTGATAGTAAAAAAAACGAATTGATCCAGAAGGCTGAAGGAAGTTAAGAGGTTTGCAAAGAGATGCTAATTGCCTGGAGGTCAGACTTATTATCTCTGTCCATTTTAGCTAGGATAGCTAGCGTGATAAAGTTAGAAAGTAGTATTGGTATTTATGAGGCGTTCAAACCGTTATTAGTAAATATTCTTACTAAAAACTGTTGTAGGCTTCTATCTCTCTATCTATTCATTCATATTGCTATCTTAGTTATAATTGACTGTATGCTATTCTCTGGTTTGCTTCGGTTAATTAATTACTCTTAGTCGTCGTCGAGTATTAATCTCTTTCTCTAGGTGTAGATTTCTTCTTCGTCTTCTTTTTCTCCCTCATCTATCCTTGGGATAGATGATCTCCATCCTTCTCTCTGGGCAATTTGGTTAGTTAATTCAACTCCTACTTCATTCTCTCTCTTTTCTAAGACTTCCCTTGCTCTTTTTGCAATTATTCTGTTAAGTGGCTTTATCCTAGCCTCCCTATGCAGGTCTCGTAGTCTTCTTTATCCTCTCTTAGTGTTTATTATTAAGTAGATACCTTTGTTTTGGACTCTTTGGAGTCTTAATAGGTTACTTATCGAGATCGTGTACATCGCCATGGTTGGATAAATAATGGCTTGATAAATTTTTCTCTTGTTTTTTATGCTTAGGTTAACTAACTTGTACAGTATTGCCAGGCCGCTCTTTCCTAAATTTATCCTCTCAGTTACGTGCTTTTTATAACCTGATTTCGTAATGGTTAGTCCGAACACCTTAAATTCTTTGTCGTATCTGTAGCGTTGTCCTTCTACATATACATTTGAGATGTTCCTCCTGTACACGGGCACCATTTTAAATTTATCCCTGTTGGTTTTAATTTTCGATTTTTCTTCGTACCTATTAATGCTTCTTAGCTTTTCTGCAGTCATCCTAGCTTGAATTGGGCCGTTCCTGTAGGCGCAAACTATGATTTGAGTGACGTCGTCGGAAAATTGAATGTTCAAGCAGCCTTCATTTCTTGGTGGTGGTATATCTGCTGTGTAAATTGAATAGAGCGACGGACTCAAACATCCGCCTTAGGGCAAACCGGCAGCGAGCTCGAATATTTCACCCTGATGTCGTCCTATTTCCAAATAAACACGTCTCTCCATTACATAATCACATAAAATCCTTTCAATCTTGTTGTTCATTCCTAATCTGAGTATCTTGAGTTGTATACCCCTCTGCCATACTTTATCGAATGCCTTGGACACGTCCCGGCATATGATGTCTACGCTTATCTTTTCTCTCTTTGCTTTCGCTATCTTTTCAAGGATAACTCCAAGGGCCATCTCCGTGCTTCTGTTTTTCCTGAAGCCACATTGGCAGCTGTTTCTTCAGCCATTATCATCGAGGAATTTGGACAGTCTGTTATTTATTATTTTTTCCAATACCTTACCCATGAAATCTAACAGCAAGACGGGGCGGTAGTTACCCACTTGATCTGGTGGTTTTCCCGCCTTGGGTATGAATATCATCTTCGCCACTTTCAGTTCATCACGCATTGAAGACGTTTCTCACTCCCACCAGTATGTTCGGGGGGACTTCGATGTAATTTAATCTGGTGAGTCCCGATCTGTCTGGGGCTCTCTGTCGGAAGTTTTTTATGGTTTCTTTTAATTCCTCAGATGTAATGATTGCGTCTATTCCGTCGTTGTTGTTTCTTCTTTCCTCGACAAAGTGGAAGGGGTATGTCATTTCGATCTCTCCATTGAGTTCGTCCACTATCTGATGTTCGCAATCAATGTCATAGTCCTCATTCCCTTCTTCGCTAATTTTGAATACATTTCTCCAGTGTTTTCTAAATAATGCCTCTATTTCTTCCTCATCTTCTAAAATGTTGTTCCCTGCATCCTTAATTTTCATTTTATCCGTTGTTGTTGGAGTCTTTAATCTGTTGATATGTTTCCAAAATTTCCTTGGTGATGTTTCCACATCTATTCTCTCAATGTATTGATCCCATTTCTCTTTCTGTTTTTCATAAATTAGTGCTATTAGTTCTCTTTTATGTCTCCTTAGTGCATTGTATGCTTCCCTTGATGTTCCGAATCTTCTTATATGTTCTGCCGCCCGGCCGATCTCCTCGCTCAAAGCCACCATTTCTGGTGTCCACCTAAATTGTTTAATGGTTTGAAACGAGTTAATGGGGACGGCCCCCTTCTCTGCCCTTTTAATTTCTTCTTTGATCCTATTTAACTCCCAGTCAATTTCCTCTAAAGTGGCTTCCCCGAGCGGGCTGGGCACGTACGTCTGAAGTAATTCTTTTGTACTTATCCCAATCCGCTCTATGGATTTGTATAGGATTCTTGTTTATGTACATTAGAGGCGCAGTGTGGTAACTATAAGGAACATCCACTGGTTCCATAAAATAGTTAAAGGGCAGATTGAAGTTAGCCAGGCAGATGTCCGGTTTTATTGCGTGATCTCTTCGTAAGTATGTAGGGAAATTTGGTTTCAGTCTTTGCAGTATACATCTATTGATAAGCGTGTTGAGTTGTTCTCCGATTCTGTTTGTATTTCTGTACCCAGAAGCCCCGCAATGGGCGTTTAAATTGGCCATCAAAATGACCGGTATCCTATAGTTGAAGAGTTTAGAGTAAAGTTTTGTACCGGTAATTGGGGGCGCCTAGGTGGTTGTTATCCAGTTGCGAAAATGATGTTGCTTAATTCCATTTTAATTTCTATAGCTAAATATGCATCTACCAATCCTTGTATTGTTTTGTACTGCAATCCTTGCTTGACCGCTATTGCCACTCCGTCGTGTGTTTCTCCTGAAGGATTTGTGTTAATAACATTGTAGTTGCATATCTTTAGTTTCTCGTTCCCTCTGTTTCTTCCATGTTCTGATATTAGTATAACATCTGGGTCAATCTTTCTGAATAAGTTTCCGTACATAATTTCCTTGTCTTTCCATCCGCATGTGTTAATTTGTATTATCTTTAATTTCTTAATACCCATAATCCAATTGTCCATTTCCGTTCGTTTATTCGTTTTCCATTTAGTTTGTCCTATCTGTTAAGTTATCGGTGTTTCTTCTTTTTCTGGTTCTTCTTTCGTTTCTCCTGGGCTCTCCCTCTGCTGACTGCATTTGAGGGTCCCTCTGGTAGTTCCTCTCTGGGTGATGGACCCCTTTTACTTGCGGATTTAGATCTGTCCTTTCTTTGGGCTTTCCTGCGAGTAACCCGTGTGCACTTTTGCTCTGTGTCGTCGGAGCAGTTTTCAGTCTCTGTGTCTTCGCTGATTGTGTCCTCCTCTGAATCTTTTGCCTGTTGATTTCATTTTGCCTCTTTGATTAACTCATGTTTTGTCTTTTCTGTGACTTTGATTCTGAAAATGGCCGATGAGTCGACTTCTTTGGGGAATTTCATCGGTTCGAGACCGTTTTCCTGTAACATGATGTTGACTGTTATTGCATAACTGTCCAATTCGAGTTACATTAACTGTCTCGTTATTTAATAACCACGAACAGTTACAATATTCATTTAAAGATTTGGTTTTCATTGAGAGTGAATTTCTTTTTACCTTAGGAAAAGAATATTAATTATAAAAAAGGGCGATGTCTTAAGTTAAAATGAGGCAGTGATATTGGTCTATGTACATATCCGATGCAATTCGAGGATAGGGCGAACATGCTTTCGTTTATTTTGGGGATACTAATAAAACTCGAAAATTTTGTAATTTATTTCATATTACAAAAATGCATTCAATCATTAATGATCTTAATGTTTATGTTTCCTTATAGGGTCTCAGTAAGGTATTCTCTCTCTTGTAGTTTTGTAGGCTGGGTTAAGTGATCAACCGCTTTCTTATGGGATGAAGGAAAAAAATATATAATTATATATGGATTCTTTATTCCTGGGTATATGGCTGGAATAAGCTTCGAAATGTCGAACAAGAAATATAACTTTTCTTCTTGAATAATATTAATTTTTCTAACTCATCTGACTATCTTTTACACAAAAATACACCTATATAAATAGTTATTTCATTTACATAACACTACAACAATTCAACCAATCAGGATTGATATACATTTAATAGTCATTCTTACGTTCATTATTGGAATAACAGCTTTGGAGTTGACAAATTGACCAATCAGCTTTTAGACATAAACACTGCAATGATTGTCCAATCAGCACCATGATAGATTTAAAATGTTACTAACGCTCCAACCATTCACACATAAACACGCCTGAAATCAATTTTCCGAATTTTTAATTCTGATAAATTCTGCCTCATTAACGGCAGAGTTTTATTTTGGCCTCCATGAGCGTTGTGTCGATTAGCGCTTCCTGATCTCGTGAATCACAAGACCATTTTAGTATGTCAGCAGTTTTTACTCCCTCGATGATTTTCCCTATCTCGAGGTCTTCTGAGGAGGAGATTTAAGCTTTTCTGTAGAATTTAATATTAATCTCATCGCAATCATATTTTTTTGTTCTTCCTTCTGCTTCTTGCTCCTTGCTCTCTCATGGATCTTAGGAGGCTGGGAGCACTCTTGTTCATTTTCAGATGAAGAAGCAGAGCGTTAAGATGTTGCCCTCAGCCTGCTTAATTCTTCTGGCTGATCTTTTCGCACTCTTTTCCCTTTTCTCCTTCGCCTCAATTCTGGGGTCCCTGTTTGGAGACTTTTGAGGGGATGCGGTTGATTCCAGGTTCTTATTCTTTTCTTCTGTTCTTTCTTGGTCTCTTGGGAAAGAGGTCGCTGGTGCTTCTTCCTCTGGGCCGTATTGCATCTGGAGGACTTCCCCTGATGGTGGGTTCTCCGGAAACCCCATCTCTGCTAAGCCATTGTTTTTGAGCATGATGTTTAGCTTTTTAGCGAAGCAGCCTGGGTTTGTTAGGTTGCGGACATGGGCATACAGAATGCGAGTGAGGATTTTGGTTAAGTTTTTATCCTCCTTGCTTACCTTTAAATATGTCCTCTGCGCAGGGATGTCCTTTTCATTTCCTGAGGGGGTGTCTTTTGCCGCTTGGGCGTAAGAGGTGTTCGCCCTCCTAACTCCTTCTGCTTTCTTCTCTTCCGCCTTTCTTTTCAAGATCTGCTTTTTTTCTGGGGCAGGAGATCGCCATTGCCCCATGCCTTTGTCCGCAGTTTAGGCACTTCTTTTCTTTGGCTAGGCATTCGTGCCAGCCGTGGCCTTTTTGGCTGCATCTGGAACAGGTTGACTCCTGCTCCTTGCAGTCCTTCGTGGTGTGATGCTCCAGGCGGTAGCATCTGAAGCAAATCTGCACAGGGGTGAATTCTTCCCGCTCGATCTGCTCACCACTTATCTTCGCATTGAAGAGAAGTAGCCCTCTCTCCTTCGCCTTTGTCGCCATCTCTGTGTATGTGACTATGATTTTGAAAACATGGTGGTACTCTGTGTTATCTCGTTTGTTTTTAAACTTAATAACCTCAGCCACCCTCGCCCATTGCTGATTTTCTCGATCTCCTCCTTAATTTCTTCTTTGTTATGCTGGCCGATCCAGGGGCCAGCCTTCTGCACACCACACTCATGTGTGCTTGGATATGAGGAGGCGTGGTTGGTTGGAGGTTTATATTCTTGAGGGTTTTAATCCCTCCCTCCTTTGTGAGCGCTTCCACGTCTTTTTTCCTTTCGCATATTGCCACGTATCCTGCCGGTGTATCGATTAGCCTTAGGACTACCACGCTAAGCTTGCCGAACAGGGTATCGTAGACTTTGCCCTTGTCCGGTTTTTCCTGGCCGCTTAGACACCTTAGTGGAACCCTCGCGGCATTTTGGGTCGCCATTATGGTGGTGAACACCCCTTGAGGAGGGAAGCGCACTCTTTACTGTTGTTGGCCTTTATCTGCTATTAGAGACTCACTAGTGTGTATGAGTTTCTGCTATTTATTTGAAAAAATTATTTTTTGAGTTGCCTTTTGGGAGAAGAGGGCCCCTTCCCCCCCGATAAACCGCCGCCTGGATGATGATAATGGATGATATGAATCCACGCGGGATCCTCTCGGGGACGTGATTGTAGGGCGGACTTATTGACAACCCCCCCCCCCAGGGTGTTTTAATCGCGACCGCATCCCAACATACCATAGAGACGGTTTTATGTCCCTCTATGGTCCTGGAAGGGCTCTCCGCTGTGATGATCAGCTGAGGTAGCAGTCCGTCCCTTATCCGGAATTGTTTCTGACATTTTTATCGGCTGTGGGCTACTCCTCAAACCAGCTTCCTCCAATAACCCCAATTATGGCCGTGCTATTGCCCAGCATAGTTGGGACGAAACATGAATGGCAATCCCCTCTCACATTGGACGGCATTTTACGCAGGGAGGCGTGGCCGGGGGCTTAAACAGTCATCTGCTTAAATGGGGCTACTAAACCAGAAAGATGAAATTAATGGTGATGGTGAGTGGTGAAAACTGATTATCTCTCTTTCGTGATTTCGGAGGCATATTTAGGAAATTTTACCCCAAACTTTCCCTCCTTTGCCGATTTTGAGGTAGTTGTCGGATGAAAAAAAACAAGAATTCTTACGTGGAGAATCTTCCCCTAGTGTCTACTTGTGGTAACCCGCCAAGAATAGTAAGATATTTACACCTTTCCTTTCCTCGTCGAGGCGGTGCGACGTCCTCCGACTAAGAATCGTCAAGTAGTCTCTTCCCGAGTCATCTCGGATAACTAAAGTGAATTATTGTGCCCCTAAGGCTAGGATTCCATTCGTAGTTTCTTCCTAAACACTATCGGGTTAGTACTAGGAGTATTGAGCCCTTGTGGCATGAGTAATTATTGGTAATTATTGATAATTTTCCCATTGCTGAATTAATTAATAACTAGAGAGTGTAATTATTTGTATTATATGTTCTGTTGTGTAATTAAAGATTATTTTTGCAATTCTTGTTTATGTCCTCCAACCACCAAAGCCCAATTAAATAAGACCAATCCCGGCCAACCCTATTTAAAGTATTCTAATAACAAAAACGCCGCGCACTCAACGAAATTCAATTCCAATTATTATTTTGGGCTTTCGTAGTCCTTCCCCGAACAAACGAAGGAATCGAGAAATAGGCGATAACTTCCTAACTAATTCTGCGACAGTAGGTAATGGTGGTCTAGTTATGGGGAGGTATAAAGGCTTAAAATATCTCGGTGTAGTGAGGTAGTAAGTGCACGTGATTAATCTGGGTGTTACTACTGTCTCCTCTGACGAGGCAGAGTGCTTTGCTTATCCTCTTTAGTATGTTGAAGTGAGTGGATGAGAGATTGGTTGCTTAGGCCAAAGATGCAAACGGGAGTGAGGGAGAGATATACTGCTTCTAAGTGTGGACATTTATTGTTGTATCCTATCTGACACCCAACCATGTAGGTGTTTTACTTGAGAGTAGTAGGGTGTTTGATAAAATTGTGTGGTGGTGTTTGTTGTACTCTAGTTTTTGGGTTGTGAAGTGAGTGAAAGAGGACTTTTAAGATGAGACGATCATTAGTTACTGTTGTAATTATCGTTCGAGTCTTGTGATGTAAATTAGGTGATGTCATTAACATAGCTGTAGATTGTGAGGTTAGGATTCAAGGAGGATCGGAATAGATATGAAGAAAAGGGTTTAAAACCATGAAGGAGTGTACGGGTGCCTTGTAGGACTGCTGTGTGTATGTTATGTGTTGGTAAGCGCTTGCCGTGGTGTATTCCTTGCGCTGTAAGGAAGGTTGCAAACCATTTTAGGTATTTGGAGTCAAGTATAATGTTTGGTATTTTGTTGGTGGGGGTGTGTCTATGGACCATATTGAAAGAATCGATTTTATACTGTTGTCATTACTGTCCTGCGTGGTGGTGTGAGTTGTTGAAGTCTTCTTGTATACACTGTATGTTGTTGGTGAATACAGGGACTGTTTGGAGGCATATAGTGGGGGTGTGTGAGTTAATTAGGTTTAGTACTAGACCTTCAATTTGGAGGGGGTGCAGTGTATGAGAGATAGAATGGTATGGCATGGAGCCAGTGGTCGGCTTATTTGTCTTAAATATGGGTATTAGGTTGATTTCCGGACATTTGAAATAAAACTATGTGAGAGAGAGGGTAGGTAAAGATTTGTGGATGGCCTCAATGCCTTTTAGGGTAGGTGTTTTAAGTGAATGCTTAATGTTTGTGATTTAATGATCTTAATTTGTATTTACCTTCTTTTTTTTCTTTTTACTGTTACTCTTCGCTCCTTCTAATGTTTCCATTTCATATTAATTCATTTTGTTGATTGTTTTCTTGCTTTTTTTTGTGATCGTTCCCTCTCCTCTGTATCATCCTTATATATATTACAATTTTCAATACTTTTGTTATTTCTTGATAAAGAACTCGAAATAAAGTTCGAAAGTACTTGGAATTCTCATATTAATTTTTCCTGTGGGCTTTGTTGCATTTACTGCTTACTCACGCGATACTTTGTGAATTTTCCACATATATATATATATATATATATATATATATATATATATATATATATATATATATATATATATATATATATATATATATATATATATATATATATATATATATATATATATATATATATATATATATATATATATTGGTTGGAAGGAAAGAGATAAAAACCAAGGAAATATGAGTATATACAGTTATACATACTGTCGTGGTGTGACATTATATTATATCAATACCATATTATATCTATGGGGAAGGGACTAATAAATTAAAGGCGAACCGACAAAGGGGCGGAACGCCACGAGTTTCGACGCGCGGAGCAGCGAGAATAGAGTGCAAAACGAGGTCAGGTAAAATTTGGGCAATGGCACAGCTCAAGGTTATTTAAGGAGGCATTACAAAAATATAATTTTATTTACATAAAATAAGAGAATCAATGGGCAAAAATTATATTGGTAAATGAGGGGGGAATTGCAGAGTTATGCATCAGACTCTGAAGTTAGAAATTAATGCGCTACAGAAGGAGACTATTCCAATGGGGAGGATTAACTCAAATGGGTTGCTGAAGGGGGGGAGGAGTTGGCTTACGGAGGATTCCTGGGTGAGACGTCAGGGTAAGGTTTCACGGATGTCTTCTGCAGGCAATAAACGTGAGGGCGAGGGCACTCGGAGCTTCTGAGCGGGAAGTTGACGTGATGACGGTTCTCCAAGGAAAGGGGGGGGGAGGGGGAGGCGGTAACGTCCAGTCCAGGGGAGAGTATTTCGGCCACCCGAAGACGAGGAGGGAGCGAGGAGGGCTTCTACAGGAGTTGATGAGTGGAGCCGGAAAAATCGCTCGGTGGCGATCGTCAAATGGAAATACCTCACTGGCTGGGCTAATTCCAACACACAAAAAGTTCAGCCGCCACTTTGCTTCGTTGTTGAGCGCCTGACTTGGAACTAGGGAAAATGCTTCTTGGATCCTCGCGGGACTCCTTAACTCTGTATCTCCCACCTGGAAGACGAGCCCTATATATCCGAGGCTTCCCCCCGCAGGGGTGGGGGAAACATGGGATGTTTGGCCAGCGCTACTCTCGAATGGCCTCAAACCTTCCCGCCCAGTCGATTCTAACCCGCAAAAAGGTGGTCCGGGGTGGACGCGGTTTGAAGCTACCGCTTGTGGATGTTGGGGGGGGGGGGACAGGCTTACCAATTTAAGCCTAACCAAATTCTAGAATTTTCTTTAACGCATGGACGTTACTTCCGTGCTGGAAAAGAAATTCCACGTGGAATTCCCCCACCGATACATATATCTTCTAATGTACGTACAAATACGTTCGCCTCGTAAGGGTAATGCGTTAGTTACAAGGTATAAGAATGCGATTTACTACAGGGGCCGATAGCGTTTAAAAAGTTGTATTTCCAAGGTATATTTAAAGAATGAAAACCAAAAATATAATTTTTAATGAGTCACTAGTTAATATATTTATATATATATATATACGGAAAATATTGGTAATGTAAATAAAGGACAACTCTGACAGAATACAGATTAATGGGCAATCGGGGAACATTAATTACTCCTTAATTAGTTTTTAAATGGGATATTACAAATCAATCTGACAGAATATAAATAAGTTAATACGCAATCGGGGAACGTTAACAACTCGTTAATCAGCTTTTAAATGGAATATTACAAGTCAGTTAAAAGAGGGAATATTTAAATGGCGGAAAGTGGGGCGATTATCGTGAGATTATAGCAAATGGTCGTTTTACTTTTAATGGGGTCAGCTCGAGGAAGGAAGAAGGGCAGCGGACGTGGCCCTCAGGTGAATATCCTGATGGTGAAGAGGATGAAAGGGACGGGGGGCAGAAGACGAAGTTCACGATCCTTCTTTGAAGACGGACAATGGCACCTCTGCTCCAGAGAAGTACACCTCTAAATCGAGCCTCTTCAGCTGCTCGGCACGAAGCCTCAGACGGGAAACTGGAGAGCCTTGAGGAGGGGAGGGGGGCAGATTAGACGAGAGGAATCTCAACCAATCCTTCAGGGACGAAAAGGACTTGACAAAAGAGATGGGTCTGCCTGGTGAGATCCGATCTCGAGGTGCAACCGGATACCAGGGACCTTGAGGAAAAAGACTCAACAATCTGAACCGAAGGCGACTGGTTCTCAATCTAACCAGAGACTCGAAAACCCTGGGTATTTATATGACGGCCATTTTTGATGCTCAATCGCTGGAAGGCACAGACGTCTGGCAGAAGACTTCTGGTGCCAAGAGGGATTAGTGTTTGTCGCCCGACCCAAGTCTTAATATCCTCCAACGATGTGGGCGGGAGACTCGACGAGCAGCCTCCAAATACGGAGATTAGCGTTTTCACGGTGGGATTAAAGCTTTTAGCGCGCTCAACTTAATTTACTGCACCTGCGAGGCATCTGGCGGATATTCCAATTCTTCCTTTCTTTCTTCGCTTCTTTGGACTCCCACGTTACTAACATGGAGTTAGATATTTAGAACAGAGTGAGGCAAGAAATTTAAGGAGCAAATTGAGGGGATATTCCTCTTTGACTTCTATTTCCTTACAATGTTGTCAGGCCAGAGGCTAGGGGGATTTTGCTCACTCTATAGCGTAGGATACCATTTAGTTAATACTATGGCCATGGCGTTGTCTATTTCGAGTCAATGTCTGCGTTTGTTTGTAGCTGTGAGTAAGAGGTTAGTTGTTCTGCCACTAATTCTTTGTATAGTGTATTATTGTGTATTGTTTTGGGTGAAGTTTACCTTCCTTGCGTTAAAACAAATGGCTTCGGGGCTGTCTCTTCGCACTCCATTGATAGTTTTCCAAATGTGTACAGGAAGGCTAACCAGTGTCTAGTGAGTTTAGATGTTTATAAATGCAATCTGCTCCCTTTGTGATACTTAATATGAAAATCTATCCTCAATATGTCCAACAATGTAAGAGGCAAAACAAAAATTGTGCTTTAGATGCATATAGGTGCTTTGATCATAAAATAAATGATTTGAAACAATTTAATTCCTTTGTTTTTCCAGGGATTAGAACAGGATGTGTAGTTTGGAGTCGCTTCATAGATGGAGCTGCTGCAATGATTGACATGTTGAAGAAACTCTAATTCACTAATTCCAAGATACCTTGGATGAATATTAGAAATAACAGCATATTAGGAAGAAGAGTACTAATTCCATACTCATTTCTTTCATTTATCTCTATCCTGGTATGGTGGAAGAAGAAGACTACTTTCCCTTCTACTTTGCACTGGTACAACATATCAGAAAAGTCAAAAGGAAATAAATACACACTTGTTTAATGAATGCAAACAAATCCCACATAAAATGAAAAGCTAATTCCAAGTAATTTTGAGCTTTATTCCTTTCCTTCCCAAGGAAAATTCTTTAAGAATTTGTTTGCAATTATTGCTCAACTCACGCGCTACTTTGTGAGTTTTTTCATATTGTTTCATATATTTTATTATTTTGAATACACACTTGCTAAATGAATATTCATTAATTATAACTGCCATATAAACTTTGATTTTACTTATAAAAATATCTAAGAAAATTACCGTTTTCCTTAGATTCATATAAGACGACTTCCGTTCTTTTATCGCTTTCCACACAACCTCTGAGAATGGCTGAGTGTGTTTTCCCATCTGTCAATTTTTAATTATAACTTCACTAAATTTAAACTATTCAGATAAAATTTCTATGCATATAAATTGCTATATGTTGTTTTTTTTATCTTACTAAAACTTCTTATTAACACTTTGAGAGCGTACAAGTTTAATCGAAATCAATAAAAAGATGAGCGAAGTTATAAGTGTTTAGGAAAGTGTTAGATATAAATGATACACCCTGACTGTCATCCTAACGTTCATTCTCTGGCAATAGAAACGGATCACCCTAAAGGAGGTCCTGGTTTCGTTATGGAAGACACGTCTAGGAGAGTTCGGGTTCTCCCTCGCTCTAAACGGCCTAAAATGTTTATTTGGTGTGCATATATTCGTTACGCCGACTGTTACTGTCCCTAACTTCACCTTATTATTGCACCACATATAAAAAAATGCCAGTGATACCCATGTTAGTTTCTATCTTATTCTTCTCCACATTAGTTTATAGGTAGATCATATCAATAATGTTAATGTCAGATATATATATATATATATATATATATATATATATATATATATATATATATATATATATATATATATATATATATATATTCACGCATAATAAGAAGAATAAGGGGGTATCTCATAGACGAACGAATCTTCAATCGGCATCCTTCGGTAAACTCCCGGGGCGATAACGAAGCGAGACGAGTCTAGCTGGAGCTCGGAACCCAAATCAGAGAGAGACGCTAAGCCTTTACTCGCCGCTTCTTGAATCGGAGTGGGACCCACCTCCGATCGCAAACAAAATCGCTTCCAGCAAAGCCTTATATATTTCCCAGCACGGAAATGAGCAAATTAATATATTAACCAGGAGGTAGGCACTGCTCACGCGCTATCCAAGAGGTAATTACGAGGATTCATTTGAACCAGCCTAAGGACACACGCGCTCCTTCATACTCGACTTCATGTCACTCTAAGGATTCGTAGGCAAGAAACCAGTTGTTCAGAACTACGGCAGTCAAGGACGTAAGGACTCATTCTGGAATACGTGCTTCGCTCCGTGCCCTGCAAAGAGACTCCCTCGAACCACCACTCGAGGCTCCTTTCCCATTCTTGGAAAATAGTAAGCCTATTACCGTTTGCTCGATCACCGTCGAAGAGGCGTGACCTTTTCCGAATACGAACTTCACCTCCGAATCTCGTCCCGTTTTTGCTCGAGTAAATATTGTGCTACTCATAGCTCGTGCCGAAGCATTTCTTTGTAAATTAATTCCTTTGCTGAACTATTAGTTTTCCCAGAGTGTATAAATTATTGTTAAATTCTGTTATTTATTTGTATAATAGTTAAGATTACTTTGTTTCTCTTGTTTAAATCCCAGAACCACATAAAAAGCCATTGATCTATTATTTAAGTAGGCTAACGGAATAAATGCATTCGAATATCCACCTATTCTTAAAAGGGACTTCCCTCCCCTCCCCCCCGCGTCTAGGGTGGGCAAGCGAAGGTCAGTGAAATCTACCTAACCTACGACAGTTAATTACCTTTCATTACAGTTTCTCATTTCGAAGCCCGATACCGGGACGAGCGCGGTCGCTCGTATACTCTCACAGACTTTTGGAGTATACAACCTTTTGGAGGAGGAGGTCCTCCTTCACTTTATTTGATTCTTTGTTGTAGGTCACACGTTCTTGCGTCAGGGGAAGGCGGGCCTACCCCCGACGCCGGAGCGCGCTTCCTTCTTGTTGACTGATCCAATTTTTAAAGTTTATTTGTTGCTGCGGGGCCTTGTATTTAGCCTGTCTTAGCCTTTGTTCCTTTTTTTTTAGCCTGTCTTCGCCTTTGTTCCTTTTTTTAGCCTGTCTTTGCCTTTGTTACTTTTTTAGCCTGTCTTCGCCTTTGTTCCTTTTTTAGCCTGTCTTCGCCTTTGTTACTTTTTTAGCCTGTCTTCGCCTTTGTTACTTTTTTAAGCCTGTCTTAGCCTTTGTTCCTTTTTTAGCCTGTCTTAGCCTTTGTTCCTTTTTTAGCCTGTCTTAGCCTTTGTTCCTTTTTAGCCTGTGTTAGCCTTTGTTCCTTTTTTAGCCTGTCTTAGCCTTTGTTCCTTTTTTTAGCCTGTCTTAGCCTTTGTTATTTATATATATTTTTTTATTCTAATCTAGCCTAATAATAGACTGTGGTGTGAGTACGGCGACTTTTGCCCTAGTAGAAGGTCGCTAGATGAGCTAAAAAATATCTCCTTCCAAAGTCACTTTAGTTTTAGCGTTGATATAAATCTAAGGGTCCGTTTCCTGAAACATTGAATTTTCACCAACCACACTGTGGTCGGTGCGCATCATCAGTAAAATCATCCTATCACTTTCAGCCCCATATGTCCAATTAAGTAAAATGCCATCTCTATTTTTTCCATGCCATTGACTTTTCACATTAATGGATGTTATGTGGTGTAGTATTTCGTTTAGACAGAGTTTAGGCCCCTGGTGGAAGTCCCCAAGCACTCCACTTCACAAGCAACCTCGATGCTATTATATATAATATCATCTACTTGCCCTTCGGTAAGTTCACTTTCCCTCACACTCTCACTCACAAGTAAACAAATCCTTTACCCAGGTTCCAACCATTCTCACACCAGTACATGCACTCCCATATAATCGCTGTATATTTTCATCCTTTCGTTTTAACGCCCCATACCACCTCCCATGGAGCTACCCCCCAATGCTGCGACGACTTCAAGCTGCTTTCTGTCATCTTTGAATAGGACACACTCGCGGGGCGCACCGTCACTTGATGGAGCGTTCGCTGCGCCTTATTTCGACGACTGCGTTCTCCCCCAGACTCTTCGGCACATTCTTGTTGAATGTCACAGTCTGGGCGATCTTCGTGCACGTTACCTCTCCAGGTGCCGGGACGAGCGGGGTCGCTACTGCTTGTCCCTTGTACTCAGGACGGGTTCGTGTACACAAACTTGTGGACTATATGACTATTTGGAGGAGTCTGGGCTCCTTCACTTTATTTGATTGTTTTTTTGTGTGTGTTTTTTCTTGTAGGCCACATGTCCCTGCGCCGGGAGAAGGCGGGCCTACCCTAGATGCCGGAGTGCGCTTACTTCTTTCCTTTAGGCTTTGTTTTCTTGTTGCTGTTTTTTTAGCCCCTGTCCTATTTTATTCTTGTTAATTGTTATTTATTTTTTTAATATAGCATAGTTGTAAGCTGTGCTGTGAATGGCGACTTATGCCCAAGTAGGCAGTCGCAAGATGGGCTCCCAAATTTAAGAAAAAAATAAAAATATCCTCAGTCACAACAGCATTTACACATTTCTCCAAACCATACTCGTACATACCTCTTTCCTATTCATTCCTTATTCTATCTACCATTTTGAGTCGCATGCGAGTATAGTCGCGGGCGACTCTATATCTCATTATGTCGGTCGGTCGGTCCCCAATTTGCTTCTTTTTTGGGGAGGTAATATCATTGTAACTATTTAGCCGATTCTAACGAAATTTGAAAACCTTATGTTGTTTTACATTCTCTTTCGAATGATATAATTGTCAAAGTCCTCTCCAGGTTAGTACGGGAATTATTGAAAGGTTTGTAGGTCGTAAGATCATAAATCAACGTAATAATGATGTACACTACTAAATTTTTAAAACTCTATTACGCAATTTATCATGTATTTACACGAAAGTGCGCAGTGATCGATGAATTAAAGTGCTTATTAGCGACATAATATTTTCAAATTATCGCAGTTATCTCACAATAAAACTTTTAATAAGAATAGGTCCTGAGGAAGAGTCGGACGAGTTATGTTATATATATAAAAATAATCGCGATAATGAAAGATAGCAATATAAATAATATTACGTCTGAAAAATTAGCTATCGACCTTTTGATAAATTGTAATAAAATAAATTTCTTCGTGGTCTACAGGAAGCCAAGACAAACGGAAGAATACGCTATTATTCTTTTTGAAACATTTGCGGTTATAATTAAGCATATAATGATATTTCCGAACATAGATTTTCTAAGTCAAATGGCATTCAGTAGAGGTAATAAACTTCTAGAATTTATAAACGATAAATTTACTCATCCAAGACTTAATATGACTAGTGGAGAGAGGTTAGTAGAAAGTATAAACTTGGAAACAAAGACCAAAATATACATGATTTCACAAGGAATTCTTGTGGTTGGAAGACATAACTTCTCCTATTCGCCCTTCAAGCTCTTCCAAAGTCGTTGGTTTGGTAGAGTAAACTTGCTCTTTTAACCAACCCTAAAAAAAAGACGCAGCGTGTTAAGTCAGGACTTCTGGCTAGTCACTCATGCTGACCACAACGACATCTCCCAGGGAAGTGGTAATTCAGTCATTCACGAACAACACTAACAAAATTTAGAGGAGCGCCATCTTGCATGAAAATCAAATCTTCAATATTCTCCCAAGTACCGATAACTGGCCACATTTCATCTTGCAGCATGGTGAGGTACCTTTCGGCATTCATGGTATCGCGAAGGATGAAAGGACCCACAATCCTGTCCGAAGTCATTCCGCACCATACCATTACCTTGAGTCGATTCTTCATTTCTTCATACGTAATACGAGGATCTTCTCTTGCACAGTAGTGGCAATTGTGACGGTTCACTAACACTACAGAGAATATTTTTAAAGAGATCAGACCAATCTCCATACCAAGCCAGCATCCCCCCTTCAAACGCCATACGAATGTCGCAGTCTTGAGCAGAGAGTGGTTGACAGTAGTAGGGCTTCCAAGTACGCCATTTAAGTTCATTTCGTACGCAGTGAAAGGAGAACCCACTTTCCTTTGCTGCTTGTGGAATTAACTTTTTCAGGCTATCAGTAAACATTTCGTGAACAAATTCTACTATCTCCGGGTCACTGGAATTGGTAGGGCAACCACTTCTTCTAGTATTAGTTACATATCCTGTAGCCATGAGTTTTGCACGACAATTCTTCATTGTCTTAGCGTCAACTTGAGCGTGTCTTCCTTTAATGTTCCTCTATCATCTTTGCACTTGAACAACGGATCTCCCTACTTCGTAACGTGCCGCTAGCTGGCCACGCTCCTGTAGGGTAAGGCGTCCAGCCATTTTTGTAGGGCTTCGGAATTTCAAACAAAATAATCGATCCGAAAAGAAAACAACATAGAATTAATTCCCATACATTAAAGAACATACACAAAAATTTGAGAAAATTATTACAATATATAAATAAATAATAATTATTTTAAAATAGAATAGAGAGTTACTTTTCAATCACCCTGTAGTTCGATTTAATCTAAATATTCCTTAAGATATTTATTATATCTCTCATGTAATTCAGAACCTTAAATCTTGTAAATTTGATTTCTTTGGGCACAGCTTCCGACTTTTAAAATTAGATGAAATTTTAAGCGTTATCTCTCAGTAACGAGAGATAAAACAAGGTTTGCTGACTAAAAGGTCGCGTGCCCTCACTTGATAGAATATAATTGCATATCATAATATAGCATAACAAAGCATTGCATAATATACCACAGCATACTATAACATAACATAGTCTAACATAGCATAGTATATTATAAAATAGTATAGCACAGAAAAGAATAGCATAGCATAGTCTAGCTTAGCTTAAAATAGAATAGTATAGCTACATACTTTAGCATAGCATAGTAAAGCCTACTTTATCCTACATTAGCTTAGTATAGCCTAGCCTAGCTTAGTAGACCCTAGTCTAACCTAGCATATTATAGTATAGACTTGCCTAGCGTAGCATTGCCTAGTGTAGCCTAGCTTTCTATGACCTAGGCTAACCAGATATGGCTTAGCATTGAATGCCAGAGCCTAGCCTAGCGTCGCCTAGCCTAATATAACCAAGCTAGAATAGGCTCCTATAACCTAGCCAATATATCCTTGCATACGATAGCCTAGCATACTATAGGCTAGCTTGGTATAGCCTATCCTAGCATAACTACACATAACATAATATAGCCAAGCGTATCATATTATAGCCTAGCCTAGTATATCCTAGACTAGTATAGCATACCATACCCTAGACTAGAATAACCGTGCATAGCTTAGCCTATTATTATCCTTGGTTAGCTAGCCTATCGTAGCCTAACATAGTATTACCTAGCATAGCAAGGTATAGCCACCCTAGCCTATTATACTTTAGCCTACCCTAGCATAGCATAGTATAGCTCTGTCTAGCCTAGTATAGCTTAGCATAGCCTAGCATAGTATAACCTAGCCTAGCATTAACTAGCCTAGACAAGTATAACCTATACTATCCTATCATACCCTAGTCAAGTATAACTTAGTATTGTCTAGCCTAGGATACTATATGCTATCATAGCCTAGCATTTTATAGCCTAAATTAGCATAGTATATCTCACCCTTGTCCATTGTATCTTAGCATAGCTGAGCATAGTATACCCTAGCCTATAAAGGCCTAGCATAGTATAGCCTATTCTAGTCTTGCCTAGCAGATTATAGCTTATCATAGTCTAGTCTAGGCTAGCGGCGAATCGGCCGAATAGTTATGATGTTATTGCCAAAATAAAATAATTCATAGGCTAACCTTGGGAAGACTTTGGCAATTATATCATTCGAAAGAGAATGTAAAACAACATAAGGGTTTCAAATTTCGTTAGAATCGGCCGAATAGTTATGATGTAGTCGCTCGCGACTAGACTCGCACGTGACTAACAAAATTAACAAATCCGAATAGGGTTCTAATTTATATAGCACGACATTGTGCGTTTAAATCGAAATATAGTATATAAAGCACTTGTAAGACCTCATATGTAGTATGTGGTGCAAATCCGTTCTCCAAATATGCAAATGCTAGTTTAATATTCGAAAGAATCCAGCATCGAGAGCCAAAATTGCTTTTTGAATTTAAAAATCGAACTTACGAAGAAAGAATGATTAACCTCAATTTAATTTCACTGGACGATCAACATTTGCTCAGTTAACTTATTAAATTCTTTTAAACACTGAACTGGTTTACTGATATAAACTATGTCTAAATGTTTGTGCTAGATAACCAAATGGAAACTAAAAATAACTTTTTCAAGTTAGTAAACAAAAATCTAACTCTTTGATATCAAAACTATTTTTTCATCATCATCATCATCACTAACTCTATAATTTAAGAAGGGGATTTTTTTGAGTATTTGAATAATAATTTCATCTAAATTGGGTATGACTTATGTTTTTTATCAAAGTTATTTCTAATAATTCTTTTATAATATCAAAAACAAAATGGGGAAGTTCAGAAATAAATAGAAGTATCGAAATTTTGTGAATTTTTGAAAACCCAAAGAATTACAAATGGTGAAGTTCAGAAAATTTATTTTTATATATCTTCTTCTTCTATAACTCTATATTTTAGCAGCGTGATATTTTGAAAGGGGGGAAATTTAGTTTAAAGTTCCTTTTTAAAATTATTATAATTGGCAAAGTTAAGAAAATTGATAAAAATTTAACCATGGCTGCTTTTTTTTAGATTTTAAATTTTAATCTTTGTAGCGAAGCGCAAGCTGGGGGGGGAGTAGCAAAGCCATTGCCTGGTTTCCTTATAAAATAACATATACCAGAATAAATTGCCTCGGAATTGCATCAAATGCACTGCAGTAAATATGTTTAATTATAGAATCGATGAATATTAATTTAAAATTTAATTTTTGGAAAATATAGTTGTTAAAATAATTCTTTGCCTATCTCTCTTCTTTTTACTTCGCCTTCGTTACTTCTAACCTCCTTCCGATTCATACTTTCTTAAAATAATCTAGAATAGATCATCGGATCCTTGCTCATTCCTAATCCTCTAGTTCCTGGCTCATTCCTCATACGACGTTTTAACAATTACTATGGCACTGATCTAACTTAAAAAATCCCAACCATTCAAAGAGAATTTTTAGCGCAGTCTGTCTCTACCATATCACTATCATACACCGACCCCCTAGATCTACCATATCACTATCATACACCGACCCTCTAGACTTACCATATCACCATCATACACCGACCCACTAGACCTACCATATCACTATCATACACCGACCCCCTAGATCTACCATATCACTATCATACACCGACTCCCTAGATCTACCATATCACTATCATACACCGACCCCCTAGATCTACCATATCACTATCATACACCGACCCCCTAGACCTACCATATCACTATCATACACCGACTCCCTAGATCTACTATATCACTATCATACACCGATCCTCTAGATCTACCATATCACTATCATACACCAACCCCCTAGACTTACCATATCACTATCATTCACCGACCCCCTAGACCTACCATATCACTATCATACACCGACTCCCTAGATCTACCATATCACTATCATACACCGACCCCCTGGATCTACCATATAACTATCATATACCGACCCCCTAGACTTACCATATCACTATCATACACCGACCCCCTAGACCTACCATATCACTATCATACACCGACTCCCTAGATCTACTATATCACTATCATACACCGATCCTCTAGATCTACCATATCACTATCATACACCAACCCCCTAGACTTACCATATCACTATCATTCACCGACCCCCTAGACCTACCATATAACTATCATACACCGATCCCCTAGATCTACCATATCACTATCATACACCGACCCCCTAGACTTACTATATCACTTTCATACACCGACTCCATAGACCTAACATATCACTATCATACACCGACTCCCTAGATCTAGCATATCACTATTATACACCGACCCCCTAGACCTACCATATCACTATCATACACCGACTCCCTAGATCTACCATATCACTATCATACACCGATCCCCTAGATCAACCATATCACTATCATACACCGACCCCCTAGATCTACCATATCACTATCATACACCGACCCCCAGGATCTACCATATTACTAACATAGACCGACTCCCTAGATCTACCATATCACTCATCATACAACGACCTATAGATCTACTATATCACTATCATAAATCCGACCCCCATAGATCTACCATATAACTATCATACACCGACCTATAGATCCACCATATCACTATCATACACCGACCCCCTAGACCTACCATATCACTATCATACACTGACTCCCTAGATCTACATATCAATACCATACACCGCCACCCGAGATCTACCATATCACTATCATACACCGACCCCCTAGACTTACCATATCAGTATCATACACCGACCCCCTAGACCTACCATATCACTATCATACACCGAGTCCCTAGATCTACCATATCACTATCATACACCAACCCCCTAGATCTACCATATCACTATCATACACTGACCTTAGATCTACCATATCACTATCATACACCGACCCCCTAGATCTACTATATCACTATCATACACCGACCCTCTAGATCTACTATATCACTATCATACACAGACCCCCTAGATCTACCATATTACTATCATACACCGACTCCCTAGATCTACCATATAACTATCATACACCGACCCCCTATATCTACCATATCACTATCATAAACCGACCCCCTAGACCTACCATATCACTATCATACACCGAGTCCCTAGATCTACCATATCACTATAATACACCGATCCCCTAGATCTACCATATCACTATCATACACCGCCCCCTTAGACTTACCATATCACTTTCATACACCGACCTCCTAGACCTACCATATCACTATCATACACCGAGTCCCTAGATCTACCATATCACTATAATACACCGACTCCCTAGATCTACCATATAACTATCATACACCGAACCCCTAGATCTACCATATCACTATTATATACCGACCCCCTAGACTTACTATATCACTTTCATACACCGACCCCCTAGACCTACCATATCACTATCATACACCGACAACCTAGATCTACCATATCACTATCATACACCGACCCCCTAGACCTACCATATTACTATCATACACCGACCCCCTAGACCTACCATATCACTATCATACACCGACCCCCTAGATCTACCATATCACTATCATACACCGATTCCCTAGATCTACCATATCACTTTCATACACCGACCCCCTAGACCTACCATATCACTATCATACACCGACTCCCTAGATCTACCATATCACTATCATACACCGACCCCCTAGACCTACCATATTACTATCATACACCGACCCCCTAGACCTACCATATCACTATCATACACCGACCCCCTAGATCTACCATATCACTATCATACACCGATTCCCTAGATCTACCATATCACTGTCATACACCGACCCCCTAGATCTACCATATCTCTATCATACACCGACCCCCTAGACCTACCATATCACTATCATACACCAACCCCCTAGACCTACTATATCACTATCATACACTGACTCCCTAGATCTACCATATCACTATCATACACCGATCCCCTAGATCTACCATATCACTATCATACACCGACCCCCTAGACTTACCATATCACTATCATACACCGACCCCCTAGACCTACCATATCACTATCATATACCGACTCCCTAGATCTACCATATCACTATCATACATCGACCCCCTAGATCTACCATATCACTATCATACACCGACCCCCTAGATCTACCATATCACTATCATACACCGACTCCCTAGATCTACCATATCACTATCATACACCGACCCCCTAGATCTACCATATCACTATCATACACCGACCCCCTAGACCTACCATATCACTATCATACACCGACTCCCTAGATCTACTATATCACTATCATACACCGATCCTCTAGATCTACCATATCACTATCATACACCGACTCCCTAGATCTACCATATAACTATCATACACCGAACCCCTAGATCTACCATATCACTATTATATACCGACCCCCTAGACTTACTATATCACTTTCATACACCGACCCCCTAGATCTACCATATCACTATCATACACCGATTCCCTAGATCTACCATATCACTGTCATACACCGACCCCCTAGATCTACCATATCTCTATCATACACCGACCACCTAGACCTACCATATCACTATCATACACCGACCCCCTAGACCTACTATATCACTATCATACACTGACTCCCTAGATCTACCATATCACTATCATACACCGATCCCCTAGATTTACCATATCACTATCATACACCGACCCCCTAGACTTACCATATCACTATCATACACCGACCCCCTAGACCTACCATATCACTATCATATACCGACTCCCTAGATCTACCATATCACTATCATACACCGACTCCCTAGATCTACCATATCACTATCATACACCGCCCCCCTAGATCTACCATATCACTATCATACACCGACTCCCTAGATCTACCATATCACTATCATACACCGACCCCCTAGATCTACCATATCACTATCATACACCGACCCCCTAGACCTACCATATCACTATCATACACCGACTCCCTAGATCTACTATATCACTATCATACACCGATCCTCTAGATCTACCATATCACTATCATACACCAACCCCCTAGACTTACCATATCACTATCATTCACCGACCCCCTAGACCTACCATATCACTATCATACACCGACTCCCTAGATCTACCATATCACTATCATACACCGACCCCCTGGATCTACCATATAACTATCATATACCGACCCCCTAGACTTACCATATCACTATCATACACCGACCCCCTAGACCTACCATATCACTATCATACACCGACTCCCTAGATCTACTATATCACTATCATACACCGATCCTCTAGATCTACCATATCACTATCATACACCAATCCCCTAGACTTACCATATCACTATCATTCACCGACCCCCTAGACCTACCATATAACTATCATACACCGATCCCCTAGATCTACCATATCACTATCATACACCGACCCCCTAGACTTACTATATCACTTTCATACACCGACCCCATAGACCTAACATTTCACTATCATACACCGACTCCCTAGATCTAGCATATCACTATTATACACCGACCCCCTAGACCTACCATATCACTATCATACACCGACTCCCTAGATCTACCATATCACTATCATACACCGATCCCCTAGATCAACCATATCACTATCATACACCGACCCCCTAGATCTACCATATCACTATCATACACCGACCCCCAGGATCTACCATATTACTAACATAGACCGACTCCCTAGATCTACCATATCACTCATCATACAACGACCTATAGATCTACTATATCACTATCATAAATCCGACCCCCATAGATCTACCATATCACTATCATACACCGACCTATAGATCCACCATATCACTATCATACACCGACCCCCTAGACCTACCATATCACTATCATACACTGACTCCCTAGATCTACATATCACTACCATACACCGCCACCCGAGATCTACCATATCACTATCATACACCGACCCCCTAGACTTACCATATCAGTATCATACACCGACCCCCTAGACCTACCATATCACTATCATACACCGAGTCCCTAGATCTACCATATCACTATCATACACCAACCCCCTAGATCTACCATATCACTATCATACACTGACCTTAGATCTACCATATCACTATCATACACCGACCCCCTAGATCTACTATATCACTATCATACACCGACCCCCTAGATCTACTATATCACTATCATACACAGACCCCCTAGATCTACCATATTACTATCATACACCGACTCCCTAGATCTACCATATAACTATCATACACCGACCCCCTATATCTACCATATCACTATCATAAACCGACCCCCTAGACCTACCATATCACTATCATACACCGAGTCCCTAGATCTACCATATCACTATAATACACCGATCCCCTAGATCTACCATATCACTATCATACACCGCCCCCTTAGACTTACCATATCACTTTCATACACCGACCTCCTAGACCTACCATATCACTATCATACACCGAGTCCCTAGATCTACCATATCACTATAATACACCGACTCCCTAGATCTACCATATAACTATCATACACCGACCCCCTAGACCTACCATATTACTATCATACACCGACCCCCTAGACCTACCATATCACTATCATACACCGACCCCCTAGATCTACCATATCACTATCATACACCGATTCCCTAGATCTACCATATCACTGTCATACACCGACCCCCTAGATCTACCATATCTCTATCATACACCGACCCCCTAGACCTACCATATCACTATCATACACCGACCCCCTAGACCTACTATATCACTATCATACACTGACTCCCTAGATCTACCATATCACTATCATACACCGATCCCCTAGATCTACCATATCACTATCATACACCGACCCCCTAGACTTACCATATCACTATCATACACCGACCTCCTAGACCTACCATATCACTATCATATACCGACTCCCTAGATCTACCATATCACTATCATACATCGACCCCCTAGATCTACCATATCACTATCATACACCGATCCCCTAGATCTACCATATCACTATCATACACCGACCCCCTAGACTTACCATATCACTATCATACACCGACCCCCTAGACCTACCATATCACTATCATACACCGAGTCCCTAGATCTACCATATCACTATCATACACCAACCCCCTAGATCTACCATATCACTATCATACACTGACCCCTAGATCTACCATATCACTATCATACACCGACCCCCTAGATCTACTATATCACTATCATACACCGACCCCCTAGATCTACTATATCACTATCATACACAGACCCCCTAGATCTACCATATTACTATCATACACCGACTCCCTAGATCTACCATATAACTATCATACACCGACCCCCTATATCTACCATATCACTATCATATACCGACCCCCTAGACTTACCATATCACTATCATAAACCGACCCCCTAGACCTACCATATCACTATCATACACCGAGTCCCTAGATCTACCATATCACTATAATACACCGATCCCCTAGATCTACCATATCACTATCATACACCGCCCCCTTAGACTTACCATATCACTTTCATACACCGACCTCCTAGACCTACCATATCACTATCATACACCGATTCCCTAGATCTACCATATCACTGTCATACACCGACCCCCTAGATCTACCATATCTCTATCATACACCGATCCCCTAGACCTACCATATCACTATCATACACCGACCCCCTAGACCTACTATATCACTATCATACACTGACTCCCTAGATCTACCATATCACTATCATACACCGATCCCCTAGATCTACCATATCACTATCATACACCGACCCCCTAGACTTACCATATCACTATCATACACCGACCCCCTAGACCTACCATATCACTATCATATACCGACTCCCTAGATCTACTATATCACTATCATACATCGACCCCCTAGATCTACCATATCACTATCATACACCGACCCCCTAGATCTACCATATCACTATCATACACCGACTACCTAGATCTACCATATCACTATCATACACCGACCCCCTAGATCTACCATATCACTATCATACACCGACCCCCTAGACCTACCATATCACTATCATACACCGACTCCCTAGATCTACTATATCACTATCATACACCGATCCTCTAGATCTACCATATCACTATCATACACCAACCCCCTAGACTTACCATATCACTATCATTCACCGACCCCCTAGACCTACCATATCACTATCATACACCGACTCCCTAGATCTACCATATCACTATCATACACCGACCCCCTGGATCTACCATATAACTATCATATACCGACCCCCTAGACTTACCATATCACTATCATACACCGACCCCCTAGACCTACCATATCACTATCATACACCGACTCCCTAGATCTACTATATCACTATCATACACCGATCCTCTAGATCTACCATATCACTATCATACACCAACCCCCTAGACTTACCATATCACTATCATTCACCGACCCAATAGACCTACCATATAACTATCATACACCGATCCCCTAGATCTACCATATCACTATCATACACCGACCCCCTAGACTTACTATATCACTTTCATACACCGACCCCACAGACCTAACATATCACTATCATACACCGACTCCCTAGATCTAGCATATCACTATTATACACCGGCCCCCTAGACCTACCATATCACTATCATACACCGACTCCCTAGATCTACCATATCACTATCATACACCGATCCCCTAGATCAACCATATCACTATCATACACCGACCCCCTAGATCTACCATATCACTATCATACACCGACTCCCTAGATCTACCATATCACTATCATACACCGACCCCCTAGATCTACCATATCACTATCATACACCGACCCCCTAGACCTACCATATCACTATCATACACCGACTCCCTAGATCTACTATATCACTATCATACACCGATCCTCTAGATCTACCATATCACTATCATACACCGACTCCCTAGATCTACCATATAACTATCATACACCGAACCCCTAGATCTACCATATCACTATTATATACCGACCCCCTAGACTTACTATATCACTTTCATACACCGACCCCCTAGATCTACCATATCACTATCATACACCGATTCCCTAGATCTACCATATCACTGTCATACACCGACCCCCTAGATCTACCATATCTCTATCATACACCGACCACCTAGACCTACCATATCACTATCATACACCGACCCCCTAGACCTACTATATCACTATCATACACTGACTCCCTAGATCTACCATATCACTATCATACACCGATCCCCTAGATCTACCATATCACTATCATACACCGACCCCCTAGACTTACCATATCACTATCATACACCGACCCCCTAGACCTACCATATCACTATCATATACCGACTCCCTAGATCTACCATATCACTATCATACACCGACTCCCTAGATCTACCATATCACTATCATACACCGCCCCCCTAGATCTACCATATCACTATCATACACCGACTCCCTAGATCTACCATATCACTATCATACACCGACCCCCTAGATCTACCATATCACTATCATACACCGACCCCCTAGACCTACCATATCACTATCATACACCGACTCCCTAGATCTACTATATCACTATCATACACCGATCCTCTAGATCTACCATATCACTATCATACACCAACCCCCTAGACTTACCATATCACTATCATTCACCGACCCCCTAGACCTACCATATCACTATCATACACCGACTCCCTAGATCTACCATATCACTATCATACACCGACCCCCTGGATCTACCATATAACTATCATATACCGACCCCCTAGACTTACCATATCACTATCATACACCGACCCCCTAGACCTACCATATCACTATCATACACCGACTCCCTAGATCTACTATATCACTATCATACACCGATCCTCTAGATCTACCATATCACTATCATACACCAATCCCCTAGACTTACCATATCACTATCATTCACCGACCCCCTAGACCTACCATATAACTATCATACACCGATCCCCTAGATCTACCATATCACTATCATACACCGACCCCCTAGACTTACTATATCACTTTCATACACCGACCCCATAGACCTAACATTTCACTATCATACACCGACTCCCTAGATCTAGCATATCACTATTATACACCGACCCCCTAGACCTACCATATCACTATCATACACCGACTCCCTAGATCTACCATATCACTATCATACACCGATCCCCTAGATCAACCATATCACTATCATACACCGACCCCCTAGATCTACCATATCACTATCATACACCGACCCCCAGGATCTACCATATTACTAACATAGACCGACTCCCTAGATCTACCATATCACTCATCATACAACGACCTATAGATCTACTATATCACTATCATAAATCCGACCCCCATAGATCTACCATATCACTATCATACACCGACCTATAGATCCACCATATCACTATCATACACCGACCCCCTAGACCTACCATATCACTATCATACACTGACTCCCTAGATCTACATATCACTACCATACACCGCCACCCGAGATCTACCATATCACTATCATACACCGACCCCCTAGACTTACCATATCAGTATCATACACCGACCCCCTAGACCTACCATATCACTATCATACACCGAGTCCCTAGATCTACCATATCACTATCATACACCAACCCCCTAGATCTACCATATCACTATCATACACTGACCTTAGATCTACCATATCACTATCATACACCGACCCCCTAGATCTACTATATCACTATCATACACCGACCCCCTAGATCTACTATATCACTATCATACACAGACCCCCTAGATCTACCATATTACTATCATACACCGACTCCCTAGATCTACCATATAACTATCATACACCGACCCCCTATATCTACCATATCACTATCATAAACCGACCCCCTAGACCTACCATATCACTATCATACACCGAGTCCCTAGATCTACCATATCACTATAATACACCGATCCCCTAGATCTACCATATCACTATCATACACCGCCCCCTTAGACTTACCATATCACTTTCATACACCGACCTCCTAGACCTACCATATCACTATCATACACCGAGTCCCTAGATCTACCATATCACTATAATACACCGACTCCCTAGATCTACCATATAACTATCATACACCGACCCCCTAGACCTACCATATTACTATCATACACCGACCCCCTAGACCTACCATATCACTATCATACACCGACCCCCTAGATCTACCATATCACTATCATACACCGATTCCCTAGATCTACCATATCACTGTCATACACCGACCCCCTAGATCTACCATATCTCTATCATACACCGACCCCCTAGACCTACCATATCACTATCATACACCGACCCCCTAGACCTACTATATCACTATCATACACTGACTCCCTAGATCTACCATATCACTATCATACACCGATCCCCTAGATCTACCATATCACTATCATACACCGACCCCCTAGACTTACCATATCACTATCATACACCGACCTCCTAGACCTACCATATCACTATCATATACCGACTCCCTAGATCTACCATATCACTATCATACATCGACCCCCTAGATCTACCATATCACTATCATACACCGATCCCCTAGATCTACCATATCACTATCATACACCGACCCCCTAGACTTACCATATCACTATCATACACCGACCCCCTAGACCTACCATATCACTATCATACACCGAGTCCCTAGATCTACCATATCACTATCATACACCAACCCCCTAGATCTACCATATCACTATCATACACTGACCCCTAGATCTACCATATCACTATCATACACCGACCCCCTAGATCTACTATATCACTATCATACACCGACCCCCTAGATCTACTATATCACTATCATACACAGACCCCCTAGATCTACCATATTACTATCATACACCGACTCCCTAGATCTACCATATAACTATCATACACCGACCCCCTATATCTACCATATCACTATCATATACCGACCCCCTAGACTTACCATATCACTATCATAAACCGACCCCCTAGACCTACCATATCACTATCATACACCGAGTCCCTAGATCTACCATATCACTATAATACACCGATCCCCTAGATCTACCATATCACTATCATACACCGCCCCCTTAGACTTACCATATCACTTTCATACACCGACCTCCTAGACCTACCATATCACTATCATACACCGATTCCCTAGATCTACCATATCACTGTCATACACCGACCCCCTAGATCTACCATATCTCTATCATACACCGACCCCCTAGACCTACCATATCACTATCATACACCGACCCCCTAGACCTACTATATCACTATCATACACTGACTCCCTAGATCTACCATATCACTATCATACACCGATCCCCTAGATCTACCATATCACTATCATACACCGACCCCCTAGACTTACCATATCACTATCATACACCGACCCCCTAGACCTACCATATCACTATCATATACCGACTCCCTAGATCTACTATATCACTATCATACATCGACCCCCTAGATCTACCATATCACTATCATACACCGACCCCCTAGATCTACCATATCACTATCATACACCGACTACCTAGATCTACCATATCACTATCATACACCGACCCCCTAGATCTACCATATCACTATCATACACCGACCCCCTAGACCTACCATATCACTATCATACACCGACTCCCTAGATCTACTATATCACTATCATACACCGATCCTCTAGATCTACCATATCACTATCATACACCAACCCCCTAGACTTACCATATCACTATCATTCACCGACCCCCTAGACCTACCATATCACTATCATACACCGACTCCCTAGATCTACCATATCACTATCATACACCGACCCCCTGGATCTACCATATAACTATCATATACCGACCCCCTAGACTTACCATATCACTATCATACACCGACCCCCTAGACCTACCATATCACTATCATACACCGACTCCCTAGATCTACTATATCACTATCATACACCGATCCTCTAGATCTACCATATCACTATCATACACCAACCCCCTAGACTTACCATATCACTATCATTCACCGACCCAATAGACCTACCATATAACTATCATACACCGATCCCCTAGATCTACCATATCACTATCATACACCGACCCCCTAGACTTACTATATCACTTTCATACACCGACCCCACAGACCTAACATATCACTATCATACACCGACTCCCTAGATCTAGCATATCACTATTATACACCGGCCCCCTAGACCTACCATATCACTATCATACACCGACTCCCTAGATCTACCATATCACTATCATACACCGATCCCCTAGATCAACCATATCACTATCATACACCGACCCCCTAGATCTACCATATCACTATCATACACCGACCCCCAGGATCTACCATATTACTAACATAGACCGACTCCCTAGATCTACCATATCACTCATCATACAACGACCTATAGATCTACTATATCACTATCATAAATCCGACTCCCATAGATCTACCATATCACTATCATACACCGACCTATAGATCCACCATATCACTTTCATACACCGACCCCCTAGACCTACCATATCACTATCATACACTGACTCCCTAGATCTACATATCACTACCATACACCGCCACCCGAGATCTACCATATCACTATCATACACCGACCCCCTAGACTTACCATATCAGTATCATACACCGACCCCCTAGACCTACCATATCACTATCATACACCGAGTCCCTAGATCTACCATATCACTATCATACACCAACCCCCTAGATCTACCATATCACTATCATACACTGACCCCTAGATCTACCATATCACTATCATACACCGACCCCCTAGATCTACTATATCACTATCATACACCGACCCCCTAGATCTACTATATCACTATCATACACAGACCCCCTAGATCTACCATATTACTATCATACACCGACTCCCTAGATCTACCATATAACTATCATACACCGACCCCCTATATCTACCATATCACTATCATATACCGACCCCCTAGACTTACCATATCACTATCATAAACCGACCCCCTAGACCTACCATATCACTATCATACACCGAGTCCCTAGATCTACCATATCACTATTATACACCGATCCCCTAGATCTACCATATCACTATCATACACCGCCCCCTTAGACTTACCATATCACTTTCATACACCGACCTCCTAGACCTACCATATCACTATCATACACCAACTCCCTAGATCCAGCATATCACTATTATACACCGACCCCCTAGACCTACCATATCACTATCATACACCGACCCCCTAGACCTACCATATCACTATCATACACCGAATCCCTAGATCTACCATATCACTATCATACACCGACCCCCTAGATCTACCATATCACTATCATACACTGACCCATAGATCTACCATATCACTATCATACACCGACATCCTAGATCTACTATATCACTATCATACACAGACCACCTAGATCTACCATATTACTATCATAGACCGACTCCCCTAGATCTACCATATTACTATCATACACGGATCCCCTAGATCTACCATATCACTATCATACACCGACCCCCTAGACTTACCATATCACTTTCATGCACCGACCCCCTAGACCTATTATATTACTATCATACACTGAATCCCTAGATCTACCATATCACTATCATACACCGACCCCCTATATCTACCATATCACTATCATACACTGACCCCTAGATCTACCATATCACTATCATACACCGACCCCCTAGATCTACTATATCACTATCATATACCGACCCCCTAGACTTACCATATCACTATCATACACCGACCCCCTAGACCTACCATATCACTATCATACACCGACTCCCTAGATCTACTATATCACTATCATACACCGATCCCCTAGATCTACCATATCACTATCATACCCTGACCCCCTAGACTTACCATATCACTATCATACACCGACCCCCTTGACCTACCATATCACTATCATACACCGACTCCCTAGATCTACCATATCACTATCATACACTGATCCCCTAGATCTACCATATCACTATCATACACCGACCCCCTAGACTTACCATATCACTCTCATTCACCGACCCCCTAGACCTACCATATCACTACCATACACCGACTCCCTAGATCTACCATATAACTATCATACACCGACCCCCTAGATCTACCATATCACTATCATATACCGACCCCCTAGACTTACCATATCACTATCATAAACCGACCCCCTAGACCTACAATATCACTATCATACACCGACTCCCTAGATTCACCATATCACTATCATACACCGATCCCCTAGATCTAACATATCACTATCATACACCGACCCCCTAGACTTACCATATCACTTTCATACACCGACCCCCTAGACCTACCATATCACTATCATACACCGACTCCCTAGATCCAGCATATCACTATTATACACCGACCCCCTAGACCTACCATATCACTATCATACACCGACCCCCTAGACCTACCATATCACTATCATACATTGACTCCCTAGATCTACCATATCACTATCATACACCGATCTACTAGATCTGCCATATCGCTATCATACACCGACCTCCTAGATCTACCATATCACTATCATACACCGACCCCCAGGATCTACCATATTACTAACATAGACCGACTCCCTAGATCTACCATATCACTATCATACACTGACGTATAGATCTACTATATCACTATCATACACCGACCCCCCTAGATCTACCATATCACTATCATACACCGACCTATAGATCCACCATATCACTATCATACACCGACCCCCTAGACCTACCATATCACTATCATACACTGACTCCCTAGATCTACATATCACTACCATACACCGCCACCCGAGATCTACCATATCACTATCATACACCGACCCCCTAGACTTACCATATCACTATCATACACCGACCCCCTAGACCTACCATATCACTATCATACACCGACTCCCTAGATCTACCATATCACTATCATACTTCGACCCCCTAGATCTACCATATCACTATCATACACCGACCCCCTAGATCTACCATATCACTATCATACACCGACTCCCTAGATCTACCATATCACTATCATACACCGACCCCCTAGATCTACCATATCACTATCATACACCGACCCCCTAGACCTACCATATCACTATCTTACACCGACTCCCTAGATCTACTATATCACTATTATACACCGATCCTCTAGATCTACCATATCACTATCATACACCAACCCCCTAGACTTACCATATCACTATCATTCACCGACCCCCTAGACCTACCATATCACTATCATACACCGACTCCCTAGATCTACCATATCACTATCATACACCGACCCCCTGGATCTACCATATAACTATCATATACCGACCCCCTAGACTTACCATATCACTATCATACACCGACCCCCTAGACCTACCATATCACTATCATACACCGACTCCCTAGATCTACTATATCACTATCATACACCGATCCTCTAGATCTACCATATCACTATCATACACCAACCCCCTAGACTTACCATATCACTATCATTCACCGACCCCCTAGACCTACCATATATCTATCATACACCGATCCCCTAGATCTACCATATCACTATCATATACCGACCCCCTAGACTTACTATATCACTTTCATACACCGACCCCCTAGACCTAACATATCACTATCATACACCGACTCCCTAGATCTAGCATATCACTATTATACACCGACCCCCTAGACCTACCATATCACTATCATACACCGACTCCCTAGATCTACCATATCACTATCATACACCGATCCCCTAGATCAACCATATCACTATCATACACCGACCCCCTAGATCTACCATATCACTATCATACACCGACCCCCAGGATCTACCATATTACTAACATAGACCGACTCCCTAGATCTACCATATCACTCATCATACAACGACCTATAGATCTACCATATCACTATCATAAATTCGACCCCCATAGATCTACCATATCACTATCATACACCGACCTATAGATCCACCATATCACTATCATACACCGACCCCCTAGACCTACCATATCACTATCATACACTGATTCCCTAGATCTACATATCACTACCATACACCGCCACCCGAGATCTACCATATCACTATCATACACCGACCCCCTAGACTTACCATATCAGTATCATACACCGACCCCCTAGACCTACCATATCACTATCATACACCGAGTCCCTAGATCTACCATATCACTATCATACACCAACCCCCTAGATCTACCATATCACTATCATACACTGACCCCTACATCTACCATATCACTATCATACTCTGACCCCCTAGATCTACTATATCACTATTATACACCGACCCCCTAGATCTACTATATCACTATCATACACAGACCCCCTAGATCTACCATATTACTATCATACACCAATGCCCTAGATCTACCATATAACTATCATACACCGACCCCCTATATCTACCATATCACTATCATATACCGACCCCCTAGACTTACCATATCACTATCATAAACCGACCCCCTAGACCTACCATATCACTATCATACACCGAGTCCCTAGATCTAACATATCACTATAATACACCGATCCCCTAGATCTACCATATCACTATCATACACCGCCCCCTTAGACTTACCATATCACTTTCATACACCGACCTCCTAGACCTACCATATCACTATCATACACCAACTCCCTAGATCCAGCATATCACTATTATACACCGACCCTCTAGACCTACCATATCACTATCATAATCCGACCCCCTAAACCTACCATATCACTATCATACACCGAATCCCTAGATCTAACATATCACTATCATACACCGACCCCCTAGATCTACCATATCACTATCATACACTGACCCCTAGATCTACTATATCACTATCATACACCGACCCCCTAGATCTACTATATCACTATCATACACAGACCACCTAGATCTACCATATTACTATCATAGACCGACTCCCCTAGATCTACCATATTACTATCATACACGGATCACCTAGATCTACCATATCACTTTCATACACCGACCCCCTAGACTTACCATATCACTTTCATGCACCGACCCCCTAGACCTATTATATCACTATCATACACTGAATACCTAGATCTACCATATCACTATCATACACCGACCCCCTATATCTACCATATCACTATCATACACTGACCCCTAGATCTACCATATCACTATCATACACCGACCCCCTAGATCTACTATATCACTATCATATACCGACCCCCTAGACTTACCATATCACTATCATACACCGACCCCTAGACCTACCTTATCACTATCATACACCGACTCCCTAGATCTACCATATCACTATCATACACCGATCCCCTAGATCTACCATATCACTATCATACCCTGACCCCCTAGACTTACCATATCACTATCATACACCGACCCCCTTGACCTACCATATCACTATCATACACCGACTCCCTAGATCTACCATATCACTATCATACACTGATCCCCTAGATCTACCATATCACTATCATACACCGACCCCCTAGACTTACCATATCACTATCATTCACCGACCCCCTAGACCTACCATATCACTACCATACACCGACTCCCTAGATCTACCATATAACTATCATACACCGACCCCCTAGATCTACCATATCACTATCATATACCGACCCCCTAGACTTACCATATCACTATCATAAACCGACCCCCTAGACCTACAATATCACTATCATACACCGACTCGCTAGATCTACCATATCACTATCATACACCGATCCCCTAGATCTACCATATCACTATCATACACCGACCCCCTAGACTTACCATATCACTTTCATACACCGACCCCCTAGACCTACCATATCACTATCATACACTGACCCCCCAGACCTACCATATCACTATCATACATTGACTCCCTAGATCTACCATATCACTATCATACACCGATCTACTAGATCTACCATATCGCTATCATACACCGACCCCCTAGATCTACCATATCACTATCATACACCGACCCCCAGGATCTACCATATTACTAACATAGACCGACTCCCTAGATCTACCATATCACTCATCATACAACGACCTATAGATCTACTATATCACTATCATAAATCCGACCCCCATAGATCTACCATATCACTATCATACACCGACCTATAGATCCACCATATCACTATCATACACCGACCCCCTAGACCGACCATATCACTATCATACACTGACTCCCTAGATCTACCATATCACTCATCATACAACGACCTATAGATCTACTATATCACTATCATAAATCCGACCCCCATAGATCCACCATATCACTATCATACACCGACCCCCTAGACCGACCATATCACTATCATACACCGACCCCCTAGATCTACTATATCACTATCATATACCGACCCCCTAGACTTACCATATCACTATCATACACCGACCCCTAGACCTACCATATCACTATCATACACCGACTCCCTAGATCTACCATATCACTATCATACACCGATCCCCTAGATCTACCATATCACTATCATACACTGACCCCCTAGACTTACCATATCACTATCATACACCGACCCCCTTGACCTACCATATCACTATCATACACCGACTCCCTAGATCTACCATATCACTATCATACACTGATCCCCTAGATCTACCATATCACTATCATACACCGACCCCTAGACTTACCATATCACTATCATTCACCGACCCCCTAGACCTACCATATCACTACCATACACCGACTCCCTAGATCTACCATATAACTATCATACACCGACCCCCTAGATCTACCATATCACTATCATATACCGACCCCCTAGACTTACCATATCACTATCATAAACCGACCCCCTAGACCTACAATATCACTATCATACACCGACTCCCTAGATCTACCATATCACTATCATACACCGATCCCCTAGATCTACCATATAACTATCATACACCGACCCCCTAGACTTACCATATCACTCTCATACACCGACACCCTAGACCTACCATATCACTATCATACACCGACTCCCTAGATCCAGCATATCACTATTATACACCGACCCCCTAGACCTACCATATCACTATCATACACTGACCCCCCAGACCTACCATATCACTATCATACATTGACTCCCTAGATCTACCATATCACTATCATACACCGATCTACTAGATCTACCATATCGCTATCATACACCGACCCCCTAGATCTACCATATCACTATCATACACCGACCCCCAGGATCTACCATATTACTAACATAGACCGACTCCCTAGATCTACCATATCACTATCATACACTGACCTATAGATCTACAATATCACTATCATACACCGACACCCCTAGATCTACCATATCACTATCATACACCGACCTATAGATCCACCATATCACTATCATACACCGACCCCCTAGACCTACCATATCACTATCATACACTGACTCCCTAGATCTACATATCACTACCATACACCGCCACCCGAGATCTACCATGTCACTATCATACACCGACCCCCTAGACTTACCATATCACTATCATACACCGACCCCCTAGACCTACCATATCACTATCATACACCGAGTCCCTAGATCTACCATATCACTATCATACACCGACCCCCTAGATCTACCATATCACTATCATACACTGACCCCTAGATCTACCATATCACTATCATACACCAACCCCCTAGATCTACTATATCACTATCATACACCGACCCCCTAGATCTACTATATCACTATCATACACAGACCCCCTAGATCTACCATATTACTATCATAGACCGACTCCCCTAGATCTACCATATTACTATCATACACCGCCCCCCGACATCTACCATATCACTATCATTCACCGACCCCCTAGACCTACCATATCACTATCATACACCGACTCCCTAGATCTACCATATCACTATCATACACCGACCCCCTAGATCTACCATATCACTATCATATACCGACCCCCTAGACCTACCATATCACTATCATACACCGACCCCCTAGACCTACCATATCACTATCATACACCGACTCCCTAGATCTACCATATCACTATCATACACCGATCCCCTAGATCTACCAGATCACTATCATACACTGATCCCCTAGAGCTACCATATCACTATCACACACCGACCCCCTAGACTTACCATATCACTATCATTCACCGACGCCCTAGACCTACCATATCACTATCATACACCGACTCCCTAGATCTACCATATAACTATCATACACCGAACCCCTAGATCTACCATATCACTATTATATACCGCCCCCTTAGACTTACTATATCACTTTCATACACCGACCCCCTAGACCTACCATATCACTATCATACACCGACTCCCTAGATCTACCATATCACTATCACACACCGACCCCCTAGACCTACCATATTACTATCATACACCGACCCCCTAGACCTACCATATCACTATCATACACCGACCCCCTAGATCTACCATATCACTATCATACACCGACCCCCTAGATCTACCATATCACTGTCATACACCGACCCCCTAGATCTACTATATCTCTATCATACACCGACCCCCTAGACCTACCATATCACTATCATACACCGAACCCCTAGACCTACAATATCACTATCATACACCAACTCCCTAGATCCAGCATATCACTATTATACACCGACCCCCTAGACCTACCATATCACTATCATACACCGACCCCCTAGACCTACCATATCACTATCATACACCGAATCCCTAGATCTACCATATCACTATCATACACCGACCACCAAGATCTACCATATCACTATCATACACTGACCCCTAGATCTACCATATCACTATCATACACCGACCCCCTAGATCTACTATATCACTATCATACACAGACCACCTAGATCTACCATATTACTATCATAGACCGACTCCCCTAGATCTACTATATTACTATCATACACGGATCCCCTAGATCTACCATATCACTATCATACACCGACCCCCTAGACTTACCATATCACTTTCATGCACCGACCCCCTAGACCTATTATATCACTATCATACACTGAATCCCTAGATCTACCATATCACTATCATACACCGACCCCCTCTATCTACCATATCACTATCATACACTGACCCCTAGATCTACCATATCACTATCATACACCGACCCCCTAGATCTACTATATCACTATCATATACCGACCCCCCTAGACTTACCATATCACTATCATACACCGAACCCCTAGACCTACCATATCACTATCATACACCGACTCCCTAGATCTACCATATCACTATCATACACCGATCCCCTAGATCTACCATATCACTATCATACCCTGACCCCCTAGACTTACCATATCACTATCATACACCGACCCCCTTGACCTACCATATCACTATCATACACCGACTCCCTAGATCTACCATATCACTATCATACACTGATCCCCTAGATCTACCATATCACTATCATACACCGACCCCCTAGATTTACCATATCACTATCATTCACCGACCCCCTAGACCTACCATATCACTACCATACACCGACTCCCTAGATCTACCATATAACTATCATACACCGACCCCCTAGATCTACCATATCACTATCATATACCGACCCCCTAGACTTACCATATCACTATCATAAACCGACCCCCTAGACCTACAATATCACTATCATACACCGACTCCCTAGATCTACCATATCACTATCATACACCGATCCCCTAGATCTACCATATCACTATCATACACCGACCCCCTAGACTTACCATATCACTCTCATACACCGACCCCCTAGACCTACCATATTACTATCATACACCGACTCCCTAGATCCAGCATATCACTATTATACACCGACCCCCTAGACCTACCATATCCCTATCATACACTGACCCCCCAGACCTACCATATCACTATCATACATTGACTCCCTAGATCTACCATATCACTATCATACACCGATCTACTAGATCTACCATATCGCTATCATACACCAACCCCCTAGATCTACCATATCACTATCATACACCGACCCCCAAGATCTACCATATTACTAACATAGACCGACTCCCTAGATCTACCATATCACTATCATACACTGACCTATAGATCTACAATATCACTATCATACACCGACACCCCTAGATCTACCATATCACTATCATACACCGACCTATAGATCCACCATATCACTATCATACACCGACCCCCTAGACCTACCATATCACTATCATACACTGACTCCCTAGATCTACATATCACTACCATACACCGCCACCCGAGATCTACCATGTCACTATCATACACCGACCCCCTAGACTTACCATATCACTATCATACACCGACCCCCTAGACCTACCATATCACTATCATACACCGAGTCCCTAGATCTACCATATCACTATCATACACCGACCCCCTAGATCTACCATATCACTATCATACACTGACCCCTAGATCTACCATATCACTATCATACACCAACCCCCTAGATCTACTATATCACTATCATACACCAAACCCCTAGATCTACTATATCACTATGATACACAGACCCTCTAGATCTACCATATTACTATCATAGACCGACTCCCCTAGATCTACCATATTACTATCATACACCGCCATCCGAGATCTACCATATCACTATCATTCACCGACCCCCTAGACCTACCATATCACTATCATACACCGACTCCCTAGATCTACCATATCACTATCATACACCGACCCCCTAGATCTACCATATCACTATCATATACCGACCCCCTAGACTTACCATATCACTATCATACACCAACCCCCTAGACCTACCATATCACTATCATACACCGACTCCCTAGATCTACCATATCACTATCATACACCGATCCCCTAGATCTACCATATCACTATCATACACCGACCCCCTAGACTTACCATATCACTATCATACACCGACCCCCTAGACCTACCATATCACTATCATACACCGACTCCCTAGATCTACCATATCACTATCATACACTGATCCCCTAGAGCTACCATATCACTATCATACACCGACCCCCTAGATCTACTATATCACTATCATACACAGACCCCCTAGATCTACCATATTACTATCATAGACCGACTCCCCTAGATCTACCATATTACTATCATACACCGATCCCCTAGATCTACCATATCACTATCATACACCAACTCCCTAGATCCAGCATATCACTATTATACACCGACCCCCTAGACCTACCATATCACTATCATACACCGAACCCCTAGACCTACCATATCACTATCATACACCAACTCCCTAGATCCAGCATATCACTATTATACACCGACCCCCTAGACCTACCATATCACTATCATACACCGACCCCCTAGACCTACCATATCACTATCATAAACCGACTCCCTAGATCTACCATATCACTATCATACACCGACCCCCTAGATCTACCATATCACTATCATATACCGACCCCCTAGACTTACCATATCACTATCATACACCGACCCCCTAGACCTACCATATCACTATCATACACCGACTCCCTAGATCTACCATATCACTATCATACACCGATCCCCTAGATCTACCATATCACTATCATACACCGACCCCCTAGACTTACCATATCACTATCATACACCGACCCCCTAGACCTACCATATCACTATCATACACCGACTCCCTAAATCTACCATATCACTATCATACACTGATCCCCTAGAGCTACCATATCACTATCACACACCAACCCCCTAGACTTACCATATCACTATCATTCACCGACGCCCTAGACCTACCATAAAACTATCATACACCGACTCCCTAGATCTACCATATCACTATCATACACCGACCCCCTAGACTTACCATATCACTATCATAAACCGACCCCCTAGACCTACAATATCACTATCATACACCGACTCCCTAGATCTACCATATCACTATCATACACCGATCCCCTAGATCTACCATGTCACTATCATACACCGACCCCCTAGACTTACCATATCACTATCATACACCGACCCCCTAGACCTACCATATCACTATCATACACCGAGTCCCTAGATCTACCATATCACTATCATACACCGACCCCCTAGATCTACCATATCACTATCATACACTGACCCCTAGATCTACCATATCACTATCATACACCAACCCCCAGGATCTACCATATTACTAACATAGACCGACTCCCTAGATCTACCATATCACTACTATACACTGACCTATAGATCTACAATATCACTATCATACACCGACACCCCTAGATCTACCATATCACTATCATACACCGACCTATAGATCCACCATATCACTGTCATACACCGACCCCCTAGACCTACCATATCACTATCATACACTGACTCCCTAGATCTACATATCACTACCATACACCGCCACCCGAGATCTACCATGTCACTATCATACACCGACCCCCTAGACTTACCATATCACTATCATACACCGACCCCCTAGACCTACCATATCACTATCATACACCGAGTCCCTAGATCTACCATATCACTATCATACACCGACCCCCTAGATCTAGCATATCACTATCATACACTGACCCCTAGATCTACCATATCACTATCATACACCAACCCCCTAGATCTACTATATCACTATCATACACCGACCCTCTAGATCTACTATATCACTATCATACACAGACCCCCTAGATCTACCATATTACTATCATAGACCGACTCCCCTAGATCTACCATATTACTATCATACACCGCCCCCCGAGATCTACCATATCACTATCATTCACCGACCCCCTAGACCTACCATATCACTATCATACACCGACTCCCTAGATCTACCATATCACTATCATACACCGACCCCCTAGATCTACCATATCACTATCATATACCGACCCCCTAGACTTACCATATCACTATCATACACCGAACCCCTAGACCTACCATATCACTATCATACACCGACTCCCTAGATCTACCATATCACTATCATACACCGATCCCCTAGATCTACCATATCACTATCATACACCGACCCTCTAGACTTACCATATCACTATCATACACCGACCCCCTAGACCTACCATATCACTATCATACACCGACTCCCTAGATCTACCATATCACTATCATACACTGATCCCCTAGAGCTACCATATCACTATCATACACCGACCCCCTAGACTTACCATATCACTATCATTCACCGACGCCCTAGACCTACCATATCACTATCATACACCGACTCCCTAGATCTACCATATAACTATCATACACCGAACCCCTAGATCTACCATATCACTATTATATACCGCCCCCTTAGACTTACTATATCACTTTCATACACCGACCCCCTAGACCTACCATATCACTATCATACACCGACTCCCTAGATCTACCATATCACTATCATACACCGACCCCTAGACCTACCATATTACTATCATACACCGACCCCCTAGACCTACCATATCACTATCATACACCGACCCCCTAGATCTACCATATCACTATCATACACCGACCCCCTAGATCTACCATATCACTGTCATACACCGACCCCCTAGATCTACTATATCTCTATCATACACCGACCCCCTAGACCTACCATATCACTATCATACACCGAACCCCTAGACCTACTATATCACTATCATACACTGACTCCCTAGATCTACCATATCACTATCATACACCGATCCCCTAGATCTACCATATCACTATCATACACCGACCCCCTAGACTTACCATATCACTATCATACACCGACCCCCTAGACCTACCATATCACTATCATTCACCGACTCCCTAGATCTACCGTATCACTATCATACATCGACCCCCTAGATCTACCATATCACTATCATACACCGACCCCCTAGATCTACCATATCACTATCATACACCGACTCCCTAGATCTACCATATCACTATCATACACCGACCCCCTAGATCTACCATATCACTATCATACACCGACCCCCTAGACCTACCATATCACTATCATACACCGACTCCCTAGATCTACTATATCACTATCATACACCGATCCTCTAGATCTACCATATCACTATCATACACCAACCCCCTAGACTTACCATATCACTATCATTCACCGACCCCCTAGACCTACCATATCACTATCATACACCGACTCCCTAGATCTACCATATCACTATCATACACCGACCCCCTGGATCTACCATATAACTATCATATACCGACCCCCTAGACTTACCATATCACTATTATATACCGACCCCCTAGACTTACCATATCACTATCATACACCGACCCCCTAGCCCTACCATATTACTATCATACACCGACTCCCTAGATCTACCATATAACTATCATACACCGATCCTCTAGATCTACCATATCACTATCATACACCGACCCCCTAGACTTACTATATCACTTTCATACACCGACCCCCTAGACCTAACATATCACTATCATACACGACTCCCTAGATCTAGCATATCACTATTATACACCGACCCCCTAGACCTACCATATCACTATCATACACCGACCCCCTAGACCTACCATATCACTATCATACACCGACTCCCTAGATCTACCATATCACTATCATACACCGATCCCCTAGATCTACCATATCACTATCATACACCGACCCCCTAGATCTACCATATCACTATCATACACCGACCCCCAGGATCTACCATATTACTAAAAAGACCAACTCCCTAGATCTACCATATCACTCATCATACAACGACCTATAGATCTACTATATCACTATCATAAATCCGACCCCCATAGATCTACCATATCACTATCATACACCGACCTATAGATCCACTATATCACTATCATACACCGACCCGCTAGACCTACCATATCACAATCATACACTGACTCCCTAGATCTACATATCACTACCATACACCGCCACCCGAGATCTACCATATCACTATCATACACCGACCCCCTAGACTTACCATATCACTATCATACACCGACCCCCTAGACCTACCATATCACTATCATACACCGAGTCCCTAGATCTACCATATCACTATCATACACCAACCCCCTAGATCTACCATATCACTATCATACACTGACCCCTAGATCTACCATATCACTATCATACACCGACCCCCTAGATCTACTATATCACTATCATACACCGACCCCCTAGATCTACTATATCACTATCATACACAGACCCCCTAGATCTACCATATTACTATCATACACCGACTCCCTAGATCTACCATATTACTATCATACACCGACCCCCTATATCTACCATATCACTATCATATACCGACCCCCTAGACTTACCATATCACTATCATAAACCGACCCCCTAGACCTACCATATCACTATCATACACCGAGTCCCTAGATCTACCATATCACTATCATACACCGATCCCCTAGATCTACCATATCACTATCATACACCGACCCCCTAGACTTACCATATCACTTTCATACACCGACCTCCTAGACCTACCATATCACTATCATACACCAACTCCCTAGATCCAGCATATCACTATTATACACCGACCCCCTAGACCTACCATATCACTATCATACACCGACCCCCTAGACCTAACATATCACTATCATACACCGAATCCCTAGATCTACCATATCACTATCATACACCGACCCCCTAGATCTACCATATCACTATCATACACTGACCCCTAGATCTACCATATCACTATCATACACCGACCCCCTAGATCTACTATATCACTATCATACACAGACCCCCTAGATCTACCATATTACTATCATAGACCGACTCCCCTAGATCTATCATATTACTATCATACACCGATCCCCTAGATCTACCATATCACTATCATACACCGACCCCCTAGACTTACCATATCACTTTCATACACCGACCCCCTAGACCTATTATATCACTATCATACACCGAATCCCTAGATCTACCATATCACTATCATACACCGACCCCCTATATCTACCATATCACTATCATACACTGACCCCTAGTTCTACCATATCACTATCATACACCAACCCCCTAGATCTACTATATCACTATCATATACCGACCCCCTAGACTTACCATATCACTATCATACACCGACTTCCTAGACCTACCATATCACTATCATACACCGACTCCCTAGATCTACCATATCACTATCATACACCGATCCCCTAGATCTACCATATCACTATCATACCCTGACCCCCTAGACTTACCATATCACTATCATACACCGACCCCCTTGACCTACCATATCACTATCATACACCGACTCCCTAGATCTACCATATCACTATCATACACTGATCCCCTAGATCTACCATATCACTATCATACACCGACCCCCTAGACTTACCATATCACTATCATTCACCGACCCCCTAGACCTACCATATGCCTACCATACACCGACTCCCTAGATCTACCATATAACTATCATACACCGACCCCCTAGATCTACCATATCACTATAATATACCGACCCCCTAGACTTACCATATCACTATCATAAACCGACCCCCTAGACCTACAATATCACTATCATACACCGACTCCCTAGATCTACCATATCACTATCATACACCTATCCCCTAGATCTACCATATCACTTTCATACACCGACCTCCTAGACTTACCATATCACTTTCATACACCGACCCCCTAGACCTACCATATCACTATCATACACCGACTCCCTGGATCCAGCATATCACTATTATACACCGACCCCCTAGACCTACCATATCACTATCATACACCGACCCCCTAGACCTACCATATCACTATCATACATTGACTCCCTAGATCTACCATATCACTATCATACACCGATCTCCTAGATCTACCATATCGCTATCATACACCGACCCCCTAGATCTACCATATCACTATCATACACCGACCCCCAGGATCTACCATATTACTAACATAGACCGACTCCCTAGATCTACCATATCACTATCATACACTGACCTATAGATCTACTATATCACTATCATACACCGACCCCCCTAGATCTACCATATCACTATCATACACCGACCTATAGATCCACCATATCACTATCATACACCGACCCTCTAGACCTACCATATCACTATCATACACTGACTCCCTAGATCTACATATCACTACCATACACCGCCACCCGAGATCTACCATATCACTATCATACACCGACCCCCTAGACTTACCATATCACTATCATACACCGACCCCCTAGACCTACCATATCACTATCATACACCGAGTCCCTAGATCTACCATATCACTATCATACACCAACCCCCTAGATCTACCATATCACTATCATACACTGACCCCTAGATCTACCATATCACTATCATACACCGACCCCCTAGATCTACTATATCACTATCATACACCGACCCCCTAGATCTACTATATCACTATCATACACAGACCCCCTAGATCTACCATATTACTATCATAGACCGACTCCCCTAGATCTACCATATCACTATCATACACCGACCCCCTAGACTTACTATATCACTTTCATACACCGACCCTCTAGACCTAACATATCACTATCATACACCGACTCCCTAGATCTAGCATATCACTATTATACACCGACCCCCTAGACCTACCATATCACTATCATACACCGACCCCCTAGACCTACCATATCACTATCATACACCGAACCCCTAGACCTACTATATCACTTTCATACACTGACTCCCTAGATCTACCATATCACTATCATACACCGATCCCCTAGATCTACCATATCACTATCATACACCGACCCCTTAGACTTACCATATCACTATCATACACCGACCCCCTAGACCTACCATATCACTATCATACACCGACTCCCTAGATCTACCATATCACTATCATACACTGATCCCCTAGAGCTACCATATCACTATCATACACCGACCCCCTAGACTTACCATATCACTATCATTCACCGACGCCCTAGACCTACCATATCACTACCATGCACCGACTCCCTAGATCTACCATATAACTATCATACACCGAACCCCTAGATCTACCATATCACTATTATATACCGACCCCCTAGACTTACTATATTACTTTCATACACCGACCCCCTAGACCTACCATATCACTATCATACACCGACTCCCTAGATCTACCATATCACTATCATACACCGACCCCCTAGACCTACCATATTACTATCATACACCGACCCCCTAGACCTACCATATCACTATCATACACCGACCCCCTAGATCTACCATATCACTATCATACACCGATTCCCTAGATCTACCATATCACTGTCATACACCGACCCCCTAGATCTACCATATCTCTATCATACACTGATTCCCTAGACCTACCATATCACTATCATACACCGACCCCCTAGACTTACCATATTACTATCATACACCGACCACCTAGACCTACCATATCACTATCATACACCGACTCCCTAGATCTACCATATCACTATCATACATCGACCCCCTAGATCTACCATATCACTATCATACACCGACCCCCTAGATCTACCATATCACTATCATACACCGACCCCCTAGATCTACTATATCTCTATCATACACCGACCCCCTAGACCTACCATATCACTATCATACACCGAACCCCTAGACCTACTATATCACTATCATACACTGACTCCCTAGATCTACCATATCACTATCATACACCGATCCCCTAGATCTACCATATCACTATCATACACCGACCCCCTAGACTTACCATATCACTATCATACACCGACCCCCTAGACCTACCATATCACTATCATACACCGACTCCCTAGATCTACCGTATCACTATCATACATCGACCCCCTAGATCTACCATATCACTATCATACACCGACCCCCTAGATCTACCATATCACTATCATACACCGACTCTCTAGATCTACCATATCACTATCATACACCGACCCCCTAGATCTACCATATCACTATCATACACCGACCCCCTAGACCTACCATATCACTATCATACACCGACTCCCTAGATCTACTATATCACTATCATACACCGATCCTCTAGATCTACCATATCACTATCATACACCAACCCCCTAGACTTACCATATCACTATCATTCACCGACCCCCTAGACCTACCATATCACTATCATACACCGACTCCCTAGATCTACCATATCACTATCATACACCGACCCCCTGGATCTACCATATAACTATCATATACCGACCCCCTAGACTTACCATATCACTATCATACACCGCCCCCCTAGACCTACAAAATCACTATCATACTCCGACTCCCTAGATCTACCATATAACTATCATACACCGATCCCCTAGATCTACCATATCACTATCATACACCGACCCCCTAGACTTACTATATCACTTTCATACACCGACCCTCTAGACCTAACATATCACTATCATACACCGACTCCCTAGATCTAGCATATCACTATTATACACCGACCCCCTAGACCTACCATATCACTATCATACACCGACCCCCTAGACCTACCATATCACTATCATACACCGACTCCCTAGATCTACCATATCACTATCATACACCGATCCCCTAGATCTACCATATCACTATCATACACCGACCCCCTAGATCTACCATATCACTATCATACACCGACCCCCAGGATCTACCATATTACTAAAAAGACCGACTCCCTAGATCTACCATATCACTCATCATACAACGACCTATAGATCTACTATATCACTATCATAAATCCGACCCCCATAGATCTACCATATCACTATCATACACCGACCTATAGATCCACTATATCACTATCATACACCGACCCCCTAGACCTACCATATCACTATCATACACTGACTCCCTAGATCTACATATCACTACCATACACCGCCACCCGAGATCTACCATATCACTATCATACACGGACCCCCTAGACTTACCATATCACTATCATACACCGACCCCCTAGACCTACCATATCACTATCATACACCGAGTCCCTAGATCTACCATATCACTATCATACACCAACCCCCTAGATCTACCATATCACTATCATACACTGACCCCTAGATCTACCATATCACTATCATACACCGACCCCCTAGATCTACTATATCACTATCATACACCGACCCCCTAGATCTACTATATCACTATCATACACAGACCCCCTAGATCTACCATATTACTATCATACACCGACTCCCTAGATCTACCATATAACTATCATACACCGACCCCCTATATCTACCATATCACTATCATATACCGACCCCCTAGACTTACCATATCACTATCATAAACCGACCCCCTAGACCTACCATATCACTATCATACACCGAGTCCCTAGATCTACCATATCACTATCATACACCGATCCCCTAGATCTACCATATCACTATCATACACCGACCCCCTAGACTTACCATATCACTTTCATACACCGACCTCCTAGACCTACCATATCACTATCATACACCAAATCCCTAGATCCAGCATATCACTATTATACACCGACCCCCTAGACCTACCATATCACTATCATACACCGACCCCCTAGACCTAACATATCACTATCATACACCGAATCCCTAGATCTACCATATCACTATCATACACCGACCCCCTAGATCTACCATATCACTATCATACACTGACCCCTAGATCTACCATATCACTATCATACACCGACCCCCTAGATCTACTATATCACTATCATACACAGACCCCCTAGATCTACCATATTACTATCATAGACCGACTCCCCTAGATCTACCATATTACTATCATACACCGATCCCCTAGATCTACCATATCACTATCATACACCGACCCCCTAGACTTACCATATCACTTTCATACACTGACCCCCTAGACCTATTATATCACTATCATACACCGAATCCCTAGATCTACCATATCACTATCATACACCGACCCCCTATATCTACCATATCACTATCATACACTGACCCCTAGTTCTACCATATCACTATCATACACCAACCCCCTAGATCTACTATATCACTATCATATACCGACCCCCTAGACTTACCATATCACTATCATACACCGACTTCCTAGACCTACCATATCACTATCATAAACCGACTCCCTAGATCTACCATATCACTATCATACACCGATCCCCTAGATCTACCATATCACTATCATACCCTGACCCCCTAGACTTACCATATCACTATCATACACCGACCCCCTTGACCTACCATATCACTATCATACACCGACCCCCTAGACCTACCATATCACTATCATACACCGACTCCCTAGATCTACCGTATCACTATCATACATCGACCCCCTAGATCTACCATATCACTATCATACACCGACCCCCTAGATCTACCATATCACTATCATACACCGACTCTCTAGATCTACCATATCACTATCATACACCAACCCCCTAGATCTACCATATCACTATCATACACCGACCCCCTAGACCTACCATATCACTATCATACACCGACTCCCTAGATCTACTATATCACTATCATACACCGATCCTCTAGATCTACCATATCACTATCATATACCAACCCCCTAGACTTACCATATCACTATCATTCACCGACCCCCTAGACCTACCATATCACTATCATACACCGACTCCCTAGATCTACCATATCACTATCATACACCGACCCCCTGGATCTACCATATAACTATCATATACCGACCCCCTAGACTTACCATATCACTATCATACACCGCCCCCCTAGACCTACAAAATCACTATCATACTCCGACTCCCTAGATCTACCATATAACTATCATACACCGATCCCCTAGATGTACCATATCACTATCATACACCGACCCCCTAGACTTACTATATCACTTTCATACACCGACCCTCTAGACCTAACATATCACTATCATACACCGACTCCCTAGATCTAGCATATCACTATTATACACCGACCCCCTAGACCTACCATATCACTATCATACACCGACCCCCTAGACCTACCATATCACTATCATACACCGACTCCCTAGATCTACCATATCACTATCATACACCGATCCCCTAGATCTACCATATCACTATCATACACCGACCCCCTAGATCTACCATATCACTATCATACACCGACCCCCAGGATCTACCATATTACTAAAAAGACCGACTCCCTAGATCTACCATATCACTCATCATACAACGACCTATAGATCTACTATATCACTATCATAAATCCGACCCCCATAGATCTACCATATCACTATCATACACCGACCTATAGATCCACTATATCACTATCATACACCGACCCCCTAGACCTACCATATCACTATCATACACTGACTCCCTAGATCTACATATCACTACCATACACCGCCACCCGAGATCTACCATATCACTATCATACACGGACCCCCTAGACTTACCATATCACTATCATACACCGACCCCCTAGACCTACCATATCACTATCATACACCGAGTCCCTAGATCTACCATATCACTATCATACACCAACCCCCTAGATCTACCATATCACTATCATACACTGACCCCTAGATCTACCATATCACTATCATACACCGACCCCCTAGATCTACTATATCACTATCATACACCGACCCCCTAGATCTACTATATCACTATCATACACAGACCCCCTAGATCTACCATATTACTATCATACACCGACTCCCTAGATCTACCATATTACTAACATAGACCGACTCCCTAGACTTACCATATCACTATCATACACCGACCCCCTAGACCTACCATATCACTATCATACACCGAGTCCCTAGATCTACCATATCACTATCATACACCGACCCCCTAGATCTACCATATCACTATCATACACTGACCCCTAGATCTACCATATCACTATCATACACCAACCCCCAGGATCTACCATATTACTAACATAGACCGACTCCCTAGATCTACCATATCACTATCATACACTGACCTATAGATCTACAATATCACTATCATACACCGACACCCCTAGATCTACCATATCACTATCATACACCGACCTATAGATCCACCATATCACTATCATACACCGACCCCCTAGACCTACCATATCACTATCATACACTGACTCCCTAGATCTACATATCACTACCATACACCGCCACCCGAGATCTACCATGTCACTATCATACACCGACCCCCTAGACTTACCATATCACTAGCATACACCGACCCCCTAGACCTACCATATCACTATCATACACCGAGTCCCTAGATCTACCATATCACTATCATACACCGACCCCCTAGATCTACCATATCACTATCATACACTGACCCCTAGATCTACCATATCACTATCATACACCAACCCCCTAGATCTACTATATCACTATCATACACCGACCCCCTAGATCTACTATATCACTATCATACACAGACCCCCTAGATCTACCATATTACTATCATAGACCGACTCCCCTAGATCTACCATATTACTATCATACACCGCCCCCCGAGATCTACCATATCACTATCATTCACCGACCCCCTAGACCTACCATATCACTATCATACACCGACTCCCTAGATCTACCATATCACTATCATACACCGACCCCCTAGATCTACCATATCACTATCATATACCGACCCCCTAGACTTACCATATCACTATCATACACCGAACCCCTAGACCTACCATATCACTATCATACACCGACTCCCTAGATCTACCATATCACTATCATACACCGATCCCCTAGATCTACCATATCACTATCATACACCGACCCCCTAGACTTACCATATCACTATCATACACCGACCCCCTAGACCTACCATATCACTATCATACACCGACTCCCTAGATCTACCATATCACTATCATACACTGATCCCCTAGAGCTACCATATCACTATCATACACCGACCCCCTAGACTTACCATATCACTATCATTCACCGACGCCCTAGACCTACCATATCACTATCATACACCGACTCCCTAGATCTACCATATAACTATCATACACCGAACCCCTAGATCTACCATATCACTATTATATACCGCCCCCTTAGACTTACTATATCACTTTCATACACCGACCCCCTAGACCTACCATATCACTATCATACACCGACTCCCTAGATCTACCATATCACTATCATACACCAACCCCCTAGACCTACCATATTACTATCATACACCGACCCCCTAGACCTACCATATCACTATCATACACCGACCCCCTAGATCTACCATATCACTATCATACACCGACCCCCTAGATCTACCATATCACTGTCATACACCGACCCCCTAGATCTACTATATCTCTATCATACACCGACCCCCTAGACCTACCATATCACTATCATACACCGAACCCCTAGACCTACTATATCACTATCATACACTGACTCCCTAGATCTACCATATCACTATCATACACCGATCCCCTAGATCTACCATATCACTATCATACACCGACCCCCTAGACTTACCATATCACTATCATACACCGACCCCCTAGACCTACCATATCACTATCATACACCGACTCCCTAGATCTACCGTATCACTATCATACATCGACCCCCTAGATCTACCATATCACTATCATACACCGACCCCCTAGATCTACCATATCACTATCATACACCGACTCCCTAGATCTACCATATCACTATCATACACCGACCCCCTAGATCTACCATATCACTATCATACACCGACCCCCTAGACCTACCATATCACTATCATACACCGACTCCCTAGATCTACTATATCACTATCATACACCGATCCTCTAGATCTACCATATCACTATCATACACCAACCCCCTAGACTTACCATATCACTATCATTCACCGACCCCCTAGACCTACCATATCACTATCATACACCGACTCCCTAGATCTACCATATCACTATCATACACCGACCCCCTGGATCTACCATATAACTATCATATACCGACCCCCTAGACTTACCATATCACTATCATACACCGCCCCCCTAGACCTACAAAATCACTATCATACTCCGACTCCCTAGATCTACCATATAACTATCATACACCGATCCCCTAGATCTACCATATCACTATCATACACCGACCCCCTAGACTTACCATATCACTATCATACACCGCCCCCCTAGACCTACAAAATTACTATCATACTCCGACTCCCTAGATCTACCATATAACTATCATACACCGATCCCCTAGATCTACCATATCACTATCATACACTGACCCCTAGATCTACCATATCACTATCATACACCGACATCCTAGATCTACTATATCACTATCATACACCGACCCCCTAGATCTACTATATCACTATCATACACAGACCCCCTAGATCTACCATATTACTATCATAGACCGACTCCCCTAGATCTACCATATTACTATCATACACCGCCCCCCGAGATCTACCATATCACTATCATTCACCGACTTCCTAGACCTACCATATCACTATCATACACCGACTCCCTAGATCTACCATATCACTATCATACACCGCCCCTTTAGATCTACCATATCACTATCATATACCGACCCCCTAGACTTACCATATCACTATCATACACCGACCCCCTAGACCTACCATATCACTATCATACACTGACTCCCTAGATCTACCATATCACTATCATACACCGATCCCCTAGATCTACCATATCACTATTATATACCGACCCCCTAGACTTACTATATTACTTTCATACACCGACCCCCTAGACCTACCATATCACTATCATACACCGACTCCCTAGATCTACCATATCACTATCATACACCGACCCCCTAGACCTACCATATTACTATCATACACCGAACCCCTAGACCTACCATATCACTATCATACACCGACCCCCTAGATCTACCATATCACTATCATACACCGATTCCCTCGATCTACCATATCACTGTCATACACCGACCCCCTAGATCTACCATATCTCTATCATACACTGACCCCCTAGACCTACCATATCACTATCATACACCGACCCCCTAGACCTACTATATCACTATCATACACTGACTCCCTAGATCTACCATATCACTATCATACACCGATCCCCTAGATCTACCATATCACTATCATACACCGACCCCCTAGACTTACCATATTACTATCATACACCGACCACCTAGACCTACCATATCACTATCATACACCGACTCCCTAGATCTACCATATCACTATCATACATCGACCCCCTAGATCTACCATATCACTATCATACACCGACCCCCTAGATCTACCATATCACTATCATACACCGACCACCTAGATCTACTATATCTCTATCATACACCGACCCCCTAGACCTACCATATCACTATCATACACCGAACCCCTAGACCTACTATATCACTATCATACACTGACTCCCTAGATCTACCATATCACTATCATACACCGATCCCCTAGATCTACCATATCACTATCATACACCGACCCCCTAGACTTACCATATCACTATCATACACCGACCCCCTAGACCTACCATATCACTATCATACACCGACTCCCTAGATCTACCGTATCACTATCATACATCGACCCCCTAGATCTACCATATCACTATCATACACCGAACCCCTAGACCTACCATATCACTATCATACACCAACTCCCTAGATCCAGCATATCACTATTATACACCGACCCCCTAGACCTACCATATCACTATCATACACCGACCCCCTAGACCTACCATATCACTATCATACACCGAATCCCTAGATCTACCATATCACTATCATACACCGACCACCTAGATCTACCATATCACTATCATACACTGACCCCTAGATCTACCATATCACTATCATACACCGACCCCCTAGATCTACTATATCACTATCATACACAGACCACCTAGATCTACCATATTACTATCATAGACCGACTCCCCTAGATCTACTATATTACTATCATACACGGATCCCCTAGATCTACCATATCACTATCATACACCGACCCCCTAGACTTACCATATCACTTTCATGCACCGACCCCCTAGACCTATTATATCACTATCATACACTGAATCCCTAGATCTACCATATCACTATCATACACCGACCCCCTATATCTACCATATCACTATCATACACTGACCCCTATATCTACCATATCACTATCATACACCGACCCCCTAGATCTACTATATCACTATCATATACCGACCCCCCTAGACTTACCATATCACTATCATACACCGAACCCCTAGACCTACCATATCACTATCATACACCGACTCCCTAGATCTACCATATCACTATCATACACCGATCCCCTAGATCTACCATATCACTATCATACCCTGACCCCCTAGACTTACCATATCACTATCATACACCGACCCCCTTGACCTACCATATCACTATCATACACCGACTCCCTAGATCTACCATATCACTATCATACACTGATCCCCTAGATCTACCATATCACTATCATACACCGACCCCCTAGACTTACCATATCACTATCATTCACCGACCCCCTAGACCTACCATATCACTACCATACACCGACTCCCTAGATCTACCATATAACTATCATACACCGACCCCCTAGATCTACCATATCACTATCATATACCGACCCCCTAGACTTACCATATCACTATCATAAACCGACCCCCTAGACCTACAATATCACTATCATACACCGACTCCCTAGATCTACCATATCACTATCATACACCGATCCCCTAGATCTACCATGTCACTATCATACACCGACCCCCTAGACCTACCATATCACTATCATACACCGACCCCCTAGACCTACCATATCACTATCATACACCGAGTCCCTAGATCTACCATATCACTATCATACACCGACCCCCTAGATCTACCATATCACTATCATACACTGACCCCTAGATCTACCATATCACTATCATACACCAACCCCCAGGATCTACCATATTACTAACATAGACCGACTCCCTAGATCTACCATATCACTATCATACACTGACCTATAGATCTACAATATCACTATCATACACCGACACCCCTAGATCTACCATATCACTATCATACACCGACCTATAGATCCACCATATCACTATCATACACCGACCCCCTAGACCTACCATATCACTATCATACACTGACTCCCTAGATCTACATATCACTACCATACACCGCCACCCGAGATCTACCATGTCACTATCATACACCGACCCCCTAGACTTACCATATCACTATCATACACCGACCCCCTAGACCTACCATATCACTATCATACACCGAGTCCCTAGATCTACCATATCACTATCATACACCGACCCCCTAGATCTACCATATCACTATCATACACTGACCCCTAGATCTACCATATCACTATCATACACCAACCCCCTAGATCTACTATATCACTATCATACACCGACCCCCTAGATCTACTATATCACTATCATACACAGACCCCCTAGATCTACCATATTACTATCATAGACCGACTCCCCTAGATCTACCATATTACTATCATACACCGCCCCCCGAGATCTACCATATCACTATCATTCACCGACCCCCTAGACCTACCATATCACTATCATACACCGACTCCCTAGATCTACCATATCACTATCATACACCGACCCCCTAGATCTACCATATCACTATCATATACCGACCCCCTAGACTTACCATATCACTATCATACACCGAACCCCTAGACCTACCATATCACTATCATACACCGACTCCCTAGATCTACCATATCACTATCATACACCGATCCCCTAGATCTACCATATCACTATCATACACCGACCCCCTAGACTTACCATATCACTATCATACACCGACCCCCTAGACCTACCATATCACTATCATACACCGACTCCCTAGATCTACCATATCACTATCATACACTGATCCCCTAGAGCTACCATATCACTATCATACACCGACCCCCTAGACTTACCATATCACTATCATTCACCGACGCCCTAGACCTACCATATCACTATCATACACCGACTCCCTAGATCTACCATATAACTATCATACACCGAACCCCTAGATCTACCATATCACTATTATATACCGCCCCCTTAGACTTACTATATCACTTTCATACACCGACCCCCTAGACCTACCATATCACTATCATACACCGACTCCCTAGATCTACCATATCACTATCATACACCAACCCCCTAGACCTACCATATTACTATCATACACCGACCCCCTAGACCTACCATATCACTATCATACACCGACCCCCTAGATCTACCATATCACTATCATACACCGACCCCCTAGATCTACCATATCACTGTCATACACCGACCCCCTAGATCTACTATATCTCTATCATACACCGACCCCCTAGACCTACCATATCACTATCATACACCGAACCCCTAGACCTACTATATCACTATCATACACTGACTCCCTAGATCTACCATATCACTATCATACACCGATCCCCTAGATCTACCATATCACTATCATACACCGACCCCCTAGACTTACCATATCACTATCATACACCGACCCCCTAGACCTACCATATCACTATCATACACCGACTCCCTAGATCTACCGTATCACTATCATACATCGACCCCCTAGATCTACCATATCACTATCATACACCGACCCCCTAGATCTACCATATCACTATCATACACCGACTCCCTAGATCTACCATATCACTATCATACACCGACCCCCTAGATCTACCATATCACTATCATACACCGACCCCCTAGACCTACCATATCACTATCATACACCGACTCCCTAGATCTACTATATCACTATCATACACCGATCCTCTAGATCTACCATATCACTATCATACACCAACCCCCTAGACTTACCATATCACTATCATTCACCGACCCCCTAGACCTACCATATCACTATCATACACCGACTCCCTAGATCTACCATATCACTATCATACACCGACCCCCTGGATCTACCATATAACTATCATATACCGACCCCCTAGACTTACCATATCACTATCATACACCGCCCCCCTAGACCTACAAAATCACTATCATACTCCGACTCCCTAGATCTACCATATAACTATCATACACCGATCCCCTAGATCTACCATATCACTATCATACACCGACCCCCTAGACTTACCATATCACTATCATACACCGCCCCCCTAGACCTACAAAATTACTATCATACTCCGACTCCCTAGATCTACCATATAACTATCATACACCGATCCCCTAGATCTACCATATCACTATCATACACTGACCCCTAGATCTACCATATCACTATCATACACCGACATCCTAGATCTACTATATCACTATCATACACCGACCCCCTAGATCTACTATATCACTATCATACACAGACCCCCTAGATCTACCATATTACTATCATAGACCGACTCCCCTAGATCTACCATATTACTATCATACACCGCCCCCCGAGATCTACCATATCACTATCATTCACCGACTTCCTAGACCTACCATATCACTATCATACACCGACTCCCTAGATCTACCATATCACTATCATACACCGCCCCTTTAGATCTACCATATCACTATCATATACCGACCCCCTAGACTTACCATATCACTATCATACACCGACCCCCTAGACCTACCATATCACTATCATACACTGACTCCCTAGATCTACCATATCACTATCATACACCGATCCCCTAGATCTACCATATCACTATCATACACCGACCCCCTAGACTTACCATATCACTATCATACACCGACCCCCTAGACCTACCATATCACTATCATACACCGACTCCCTAGATCTACCATATCACTATCATACACTGATCCCCTAGAGCTACCATATCACTATCATACACCGACCCCCTAGACTTACCATATCACTATCATTCACCGACGCCCTAGACCTACCATATCACTACCATGCACCGACTCCCTAGATCTACCATATAACTATCATACACCGAACCCCTAGATCTACCATATCACTATTATATACCGACCCCCTAGACTTACTATATTACTTTCATACACCGACCCCCTAGACCTACCATATCACTATCATACACCGACTCCCTAGATCTACCATATCACTATCATACACCGACCCCCTAGACCTACCATATTACTATCATACACCGAACCCCTAGACCTACCATATCACTATCATACACCGACCCCCTAGATCTACCATATCACTATCATACACCGATTCCCTAGATCTACCATATCACTGTCATACACCGACCCCCTAGATCTACCATATCTCTATCATACACTGACCCCCTAGACCTACCATATCACTATCATACACCGACCCCCTAGACCTACTATATCACTATCATACACTGACTCCCTAGATCTACCATATCACTATCATACACCGATCCCCTAGATCTACCATATCACTATCATACACCGACCCCCTAGACTTACCATATTACTATCATACACCGACCACCTAGACCTACCATATCACTATCATACACCGACTCCCTAGATCTACCATATCACTATCATACATCGACCCCCTAGATCTACCATATCACTATCATACACCGACCCCCTAGATCTACCATATCACTATCATACACCGACCACCTAGATCTACTATATCTCTATCATACACCGACCCCCTAGACCTACCATATCACTATCATACACCGAACCCCTAGACCTACTATATCACTATCATACACTGACTCCCTAGATCTACCATATCACTATCATACACCGATCCCCTAGATCTACCATATCACTATCATACACCGACCCCCTAGACTTACCATATCACTATCATACACCGACCCCCTAGACCTACCATATCACTATCATACACCGACTCCCTAGATCTACCGTATCACTATCATACATCGACCCCCTAGATCTACCATATCACTATCATACACCGAACCCCTAGACCTACCATATCACTATCATACACCAACTCCCTAGATCCAGCATATCACTATTATACACCGACCCCCTAGACCTACCATATCACTATCATACACCGACCCCCTAGACCTACCATATCACTATCATACACCGAATCCCTAGATCTACCATATCACTATCATACACCGACCACCTAGATCTACCATATCACTATCATACACTGACCCCTAGATCTACCATATCACTATCATACACCGACCCCCTAGATCTACTATATCACTATCATACACAGACCACCTAGATCTACCATATTACTATCATAGACCGACTCCCCTAGATCTACTATATTACTATCATACACGGATCCCCTAGATCTACCATATCACTATCATACACCGACCCCCTAGACTTACCATATCACTTTCATGCACCGACCCCCTAGACCTATTATATCACTATCATACACTGAATCCCTAGATCTACCATATCACTATCATACACCGACCCCCTATATCTACCATATCACTATCATACACTGACCCCTATATCTACCATATCACTATCATACACCGACCCCCTAGATCTACTATATCACTATCATATACCGACCCCCCTAGACTTACCATATCACTATCATACACCGAACCCCTAGACCTACCATATCACTATCATACACCGACTCCCTAGATCTACCATATCACTATCATACACCGATCCCCTAGATCTACCATATCACTATCATACCCTGACCCCCTAGACTTACCATATCACTATCATACACCGACCCCCTTGACCTACCATATCACTATCATACACCGACTCCCTAGATCTACCATATCACTATCATACACTGATCCCCTAGATCTACCATATCACTATCATACACCGACCCCCTAGACTTACCATATCACTATCATTCACCGACCCCCTAGACCTACCATATCACTACCATACACCGACTCCCTAGATCTACCATATAACTATCATACACCGACCCCCTAGATCTACCATATCACTATCATATACCGACCCCCTAGACTTACCATATCACTATCATAAACCGACCCCCTAGACCTACAATATCACTATCATACACCGACTCCCTAGATCTACCATATCACTATCATACACCGATCCCCTAGATCTACCATGTCACTATCATACACCGACCCCCTAGACTTACCATATCACTATCATACACCGACCCCCTAGACCTACCATATCACTATCATACACCGAGTCCCTAGATCTACCATATCACTATCATACACCGACCCCCTAGATCTACCATATCACTATCATACACTGACCCCTAGATCTACCATATCACTATCATACACCAACCCCCAGGATCTACCATATTACTAACATAGACCGACTCCCTAGATCTACCATATCACTATCATACACTGACCTATAGATCTACAATATCACTATCATACACCGACACCCCTAGATCTACCATATCACTATCATACACCGACCTATAGATCCACCATATCACTATCATACACCGACCCCCTAGACCTACCATATCACTATCATACACTGACTCCCTAGATCTACATATCACTACCATACACCGCCACCCGAGATCTACCATGTCACTATCATACACCGACCCCCTAGACTTACCATATCACTATCATACACCGACCCCCTAGACCTACCATATCACTATCATACACCGAGTCCCTAGATCTACCATATCACTATCATACACCGACCCCCTAGATCTACCATATCACTATCATACACTGACCCCTAGATCTACCATATCACTATCATACACCAACCCCCTAGATCTACTATATCACTATCATACACCGACCCCCTAGATCTACTATATCACTATCATACACAGACCCCCTAGATCTACCATATTACTATCATAGACCGACTCCCCTAGATCTACCATATTACTATCATACACCGCCCCCCGAGATCTACCATATCACTATCATTCACCGACCCCCTAGACCTACCATATCACTATCATACACCGACTCCCTAGATCTACCATATCACTATCATACACCGACCCCCTAGATCTACCATATCACTATCATATACCGACCCCCTAGACTTACCATATCACTATCATACACCGAACCCCTAGACCTACCATATCACTATCATACACCGACTCCCTAGATCTACCATATCACTATCATACACCGATCCCCTAGATCTACCATATCACTATCATACACCGACCCCCTAGACTTACCATATCACTATCATACACCGACCCCCTAGACCTACCATATCACTATCATACACCGACTCCCTAGATCTACCATATCACTATCATACACTGATCCCCTAGAGCTACCATATCACTATCATACACCGACCCCCTAGACTTACCATATCACTATCATTCACCGACGCCCTAGACCTACCATATCACTATCATACACCGACTCCCTAGATCTACCATATAACTATCATACACCGAACCCCTAGATCTACCATATCACTATTATATACCGCCCCCTTAGACTTACTATATCACTTTCATACACCGACCCCCTAGACCTACCATATCACTATCATACACCGACTCCCTAGATCTACCATATCACTATCATACACCAACCCCCTAGACCTACCATATTACTATCATACACCGACCCCCTAGACCTACCATATCACTATCATACACCGACCCCCTAGATCTACCATATCACTATCATACACCGACCCCCTAGATCTACCATATCACTGTCATACACCGACCCCCTAGATCTACTATATCTCTATCATACACCGAACCCCTAGACCTACCATATCACTATCATACACCGAACCCCTAGACCTACTATATCACTATCATACACTGACTCCCTAGATCTACCATATCACTATCATACACCGATCCCCTAGATCTACCATATCACTATCATACACCGACCCCCTAGACTTACCATATCACTATCATACACCGACCCCCTAGACCTACCATATCACTATCATACACCGACTCCCTAGATCTACCGTATCACTATCATACATCGACCCCCTAGATCTACCATATCACTATCATACACCGACCCCCTAGATCTACCATATCACTATCATACACCGACTCCCTAGATCTACCATATCACTATCATACACCGACCCCCTAGATCTACCATATCACTATCATACACCGACCCCCTAGACCTACCATATCACTATCATACACCGACTCCCTAGATCTACTATATCACTATCATACACCGATCCTCTAGATCTACCATATCACTATCATACACCAACCCCCTAGACTTACCATATCACTATCATTCACCGACCCCCTAGACCTACCATATCACTATCATACACCGACTCCCTAGATCTACCATATCACTATCATACACCGACCCCCTGGATCTACCATATAACTATCATATACCGACCCCCTAGACTTACCATATCACTATCATACACCGCCCCCCTAGACCTACAAAATCACTATCATACTCCGACTCCCTAGATCTACCATATAACTATCATACACCGATCCCCTAGATCTACCATATCACTATCATACACTGACCCCTAGATCTACCATATCACTATCATACACCGACATCCTAGATCTACTATATCACTATCATACACCGACCCCCTAGATCTACTATATCACTATCATACACAGACCCCCTAGATCTACCATATTACTATCATAGACCGACTCCCCTAGATCTACCATATTACTATCATACACCGCCCCCCGAGATCTACCATATCACTATCATTCACCGACTTCCTAGACCTACCATATCACTATCATACACCGACTCCCTAGATCTACCATATCACTATCATACACCGCCCCTTTAGATCTACCATATCACTATCATATACCGACCCCCTAGACTTACCATATCACTATCATACACCGACCCCCTAGACCTACCATATCACTATCATACACTGACTCCCTAGATCTACCATATCACTATCATACACCGATCCCCTAGATCTACCATATCACTATCATACACCGACCCCCTAGACTTACCATATCACTATCATACACCGACCCCCTAGACCTACCATATCACTATCATACACCGACTCCCTAGATCTACCATATCACTATCATACACTGATCCCCTAGAGCTACCATATCACTATCATACACCGACCCCCTAGACTTACCATATCACTATCATTCACCGACGCCCTAGACCTACCATATCACTACCATGCACCGACTCCCTAGATCTACCATATAACTATCATACACCGAACCCCTAGATCTACCATATCACTATTATATACCGACCCCCTAGACTTACTATATTACTTTCATACACCGACCCCCTAGACCTACCATATCACTATCATACACCGACTCCCTAGATCTACCATATCACTATCATACACCGACCCCCTAGACCTACCATATTACTATCATACACCGAACCCCTAGACCTACCATATCACTATCATACACCGACCCCCTAGATCTACCATATCACTATCATACACCGATTCCCTAGATCTACCATATCACTGTCATACACCGACCCCCTAGATCTACCATATCTCTATCATACACTGACCCCCTAGACCTACCATATCACTATCATACACCGACCCCCTAGACCTACTATATCACTATCATACACTGACTCCCTAGATCTACCATATCACTATCATACACCGATCCCCTAGATCTACCATATCACTATCATACACCGACCCCCTAGACTTACCATATTACTATCATACACCGACCACCTAGACCTACCATATCACTATCATACACCGACTCCCTAGATCTACCATATCACTATCATACATCGACCCCCTAGATCTACCATATCACTATCATACACCGACCCCCTAGATCTACCATATCACTATCATACACCGACCACCTAGATCTACTATATCTCTATCATACACCGACCCCCTAGACCTACCATATCACTATCATACACCGAACCCCTAGACCTACTATATCACTATCATACAATGACTCCCTAGATCTACCATATCACTATCATACACCGATCCCCTAGATCTACCATATCACTATCATACACCGACCCCCTAGACTTACCATATCACTATCATACACCGACCCCCTAGACCTACCATATCACTATCATACACCGACTCCCTAGATCTACCGTATCACTATCATACATCGACCCCCTAGATCTACCATATCACTATCATACACCGACTCCCTAGATCTACCATATAACTATCATATACCGACCCCCTAGACTTACCATATCACTATCATACACCGCCCCCCTAGACCTACAAAATCACTATCATACTCCGACTCCCTAGATCTACCATATAACTATCATACACCGATCCCCTAGATCTACCATATCACTATCATACACCGACCCCCTAGACTTACTATATCACTTTCATACACCGACCCTCTAGACCTAACATATCACTATCATACACCGACTCCCTAGATCTAGCATATCACTATTATACACCGACCCCCTAGACCTACCATATCACTATCATACACCGACCCCCTAGACCTACCATATCACTATCATACACCGACTCCCTAGATCTACCATATCACTATCATACACCGATCCCCTAGATCTACCATATCACTATCATACACCGACCCCCTAGATCTACCATATCACTATCATACACCGACCCCCAGGATCTACCATATTACTAAAAAGACCGACTCCCTAGATCTACCATATCACTCATCATACAACGACCTATAGATCTACTATATCACTATCATAAATCCGACCCCCATAGATCTACCATATCACTATCATACACCGACCTATAGATCCACTATATCACTATCATACACCGACCCCCTAGACCTACCATATCACTATCATACACTGACTCCCTAGATCTACATATCACTACCATACACCGCCACCCGAGATCTACCATATCACTATCATACACGGACCCCCTAGACTTACCATATCACTATCATACACCGACCCCCTAGACCTACCATATCACTATCATACACCGAGTCCCTAGATCTACCATATCACTATCATACACCAACCCCCTAGATCTACCATATCACTATCATACACTGACCCCTAGATCTACCATATCACTATCATACACCGACCCCCTAGATCTACTATATCACTATCATACACCGACCCCCTAGATCTACTATATCACTATCATACACAGACCCCCTAGATCTACCATATTACTATCATACACCGACTCCCTAGATCTACCATATTACTAACATAGACCGACTCCCTAGACTTACCATATCACTATCATACACCGACCCCCTAGACCTACCATATCACTATCATACACCGAGTCCCTAGATCTACCATATCACTATCATACACCGACCCCCTAGATCTACCATATCACTATCATACACTGACCCCTAGATCTACCATATCACTATCATACACCAACCCCCAGGATCTACCATATTACTAACATAGACCGACTCCCTAGATCTACCATATCACTATCATACACTGACCTATAGATCTACAATATCACTATCATACACCGACACCCCTAGATCTACCATATCACTATCATACACCGACCTATAGATCCACCATATCACTATCATACACCGACCCCCTAGACCTACCATATCACTATCATACACTGACTCCCTAGATCTACATATCACTACCATACACCGCCACCCGAGATCTACCATGTCACTATCATACACCGACCCCCTAGACTTACCATATCACTATCATACACCGACCCCCTAGACCTACCATATCACTATCATACACCGAGTCCCTAGATCTACCATATCACTATCATACACCGACCCCCTAGATCTACCATATCACTATCATACACTGACCCCTAGATCTACCATATCACTATCATACACCAACCCCCTAGATCTACTATATCACTATCATACACCGACCCCCTAGATCTACTATATCACTATCATACACAGACCCCCTAGATCTACCATATTACTATCATAGACCGACTCCCCTAGATCTACCATATTACTATCATACACCGCCCCCCGAGATCTACCATATCACTATCATTCACCGACCCCCTAGACCTACCATATCACTATCATACACCGACTCCCTAGATCTACCATATCACTATCATACACCGACCCCCTAGATCTACCATATCACTATCATATACCGACCCCCTAGACTTACCATATCACTATCATACACCGAACCCCTAGACCTACCATATCACTATCATACACCGACTCCCTAGATCTACCATATCACTATCATACACCGATCCCCTAGATCTACCATATCACTATCATACACCGACCCCCTAGACTTACCATATCACTATCATACACCGACCCCCTAGACCTACCATATCACTATCATACACCGACTCCCTAGATCTACCATATCACTATCATACACTGATCCCCTAGAGCTACCATATCACTATCATACACCGACCCCCTAGACTTACCATATCACTATCATTCACCGACGCCCTAGACCTACCATATCACTATCATACACCGACTCCCTAGATCTACCATATAACTATCATACACCGAACCCCTAGATCTACCATATCACTATTATATACCGCCCCCTTAGACTTACTATATCACTTTCATACACCGACCCCCTAGACCTACCATATCACTATCATACACCGACTCCCTAGATCTACCATATCACTATCATACACCAACCCCCTAGACCTACCATATTACTATCATACACCGACCCCCTAGACCTACCATATCACTATCATACACCGACCCCCTAGATCTACCATATCACTATCATACACCGACCCCCTAGATCTACCATATCACTGTCATACACCGACCCCCTAGATCTACTATATCTCTATCATACACCGACCCCCTAGACCTACCATATCACTATCATACACCGAACCCCTAGACCTACTATATCACTATCATACACTGACTCCCTAGATCTACCATATCACTATCATACACCGATCCCCTAGATCTACCATATCACTATCATACACCGACCCCCTAGACTTACCATATCACTATCATACACCGACCCCCTAGACCTACCATATCACTATCATACACCGACTCCCTAGATCTACCGTATCACTATCATACATCGACCCCCTAGATCTACCATATCACTATCATACACCGACCCCCTAGATCTACCATATCACTATCATACACCGACTCCCTAGATCTACCATATCACTATCATACACCGACCCCCTAGATCTACCATATCACTATCATACACCGACCCCCTAGACCTACCATATCACTATCATACACCGACTCCCTAGATCTACTATATCACTATCATACACCGATCCTCTAGATCTACCATATCACTATCATACACCAACCCCCTAGACTTACCATATCACTATCATTCACCGACCCCCTAGACCTACCATATCACTATCATACACCGACTCCCTAGATCTACCATATCACTATCATACACCGACCCCCTGGATCTACCATATAACTATCATATACCGACCCCCTAGACTTACCATATCACTATCATACACCGCCCCCCTAGACCTACAAAATCACTATCATACTCCGACTCCCTAGATCTACCATATAACTATCATACACCGATCCCCTAGATCTACCATATCACTATCATACACCGACCCCCTAGACTTACCATATCACTATCATACACCGCCCCCCTAGACCTACAAAATCACTATCATACTCCGACTCCCTAGATCTACCATATAACTATCATACACCGATCCCCTAGATCTACCATATCACTATCATACACTGACCCCTAGATCTACCATATCACTATCATACACCGACATCCTAGATCTACTATATCACTATCATACACCGACCCCCTAGATCTACTATATCACTATCATACACAGACCCCCTAGATCTACCATATTACTATCATAGACCGACTCCCCTAGATCTACCATATTACTATCATACACCGCCCCCCGAGATCTACCATATCACTATCATTCACCGACTTCCTAGACCTACCATATCACTATCATACACCGACTCCCTAGATCTACCATATCACTATCATACACCGCCCCTTTAGATCTACCATATCACTATCATATACCGACCCCCTAGACTTACCATATCACTATCATACACCGACCCCCTAGACCTACCATATCACTATCATACACTGACTCCCTAGATCTACCATATCACTATCATACACCGATCCCCTAGATCTACCATATCACTATCATACACCGACCCCCTAGACTTACCATATCACTATCATACACCGACCCCCTAGACCTACCATATCACTATCATACACCGACTCCCTAGATCTACCATATCACTATCATACACTGATCCCCTAGAGCTACCATATCACTATCATACACCGACCCCCTAGACTTACCATATCACTATCATTCACCGACGCCCTAGACCTACCATATCACTACCATGCACCGACTCCCTAGATCTACCATATAACTATCATACACCGAACCCCTAGATCTACCATATCACTATTATATACCGACCCCCTAGACTTACTATATTACTTTCATACACCGACCCCCTAGACCTACCATATCACTATCATACACCGACTCCCTAGATCTACCATATCACTATCATACACCGACCCCCTAGACCTACCATATTACTATCATACACCGAACCCCTAGACCTACCATATCACTATCATACACCGACCCCCTAGATCTACCATATCACTATCATACACCGATTCCCTAGATCTACCATATCACTGTCATACACCGACCCCCTAGATCTACCATATCTCTATCATACACTGACCCCCTAGACCTACCATATCACTATCATACACCGACCCCCTAGACCTACTATATCACTATCATACACTGACTCCCTAGATCTACCATATCACTATCATACACCGATCCCCTAGATCTACCATATCACTATCATACACCGACCCCCTAGACTTACCATATTACTATCATACACCGACCACCTAGACCTACCATATCACTATCATACACCGACTCCCTAGATCTACCATATCACTATCATACATCGACCCCCTAGATCTACCATATCACTATCATACACCGACCCCCTAGATCTACCATATCACTATCATACACCGACCACCTAGATCTACTATATCTCTATCATACACCGACCCCCTAGACCTACCATATCACTATCATACACCGAACCCCTAGACCTACTATATCACTATCATACACTGACTCCCTAGATCTACCATATCACTATCATACACCGATCCCCTAGATCTACCATATCACTATCATACACCGACCCCCTAGACTTACCATATCACTATCATACACCGACCCCCTAGACCTACCATATCACTATCATACACCGACTCCCTAGATCTACCGTATCACTATCATACATCGACCCCCTAGATCTACCATATCACTATCATACACCGAACCCCTAGACCTACCATATCACTATCATACACCAACTCCCTAGATCCAGCATATCACTATTATACACCGACCCCCTAGACCTACCATATCACTATCATACACTCACCCCCTAGACCTACCATATCACTATCATACACCGAATCCCTAGATCTACCATATCACTATCATACACCGACCACCTAGATCTACCATATCACTATCATACACTGACCCCTAGATCTACCATATCACTATCATACACCGACCCCCTAGATCTACTATATCACTATCATACACAGACCACCTAGATCTACCATATTACTATCATAGACCGACTCCCCTAGATCTACTATATTACTATCATACACGGATCCCCTAGATCTACCATATCACTATCATACACCGACCCCCTAGACTTACCATATCACTTTCATGCACCGACCCCCTAGACCTATTATATCACTATCATACACTGAATCCCTAGATCTACCATATCACTATCATACACCGACCCCCTATATCTACCATATCACTATCATACACTGACCCCTATATCTACCATATCACTATCATACACCGACCCCCTAGATCTACTATATCACTATCATATACCGACCCCCCTAGACTTACCATATCACTATCATACACCGAACCCCTAGACCTACCATATCACTATCATACACCGACTCCCTAGATCTACCATATCACTATCATACACCGATCCCCTAGATCTACCATATCACTATCATACCCTGACCCCCTAGACTTACCATATCACTATCATACACCGACCCCCTTGACCTACCATATCACTATCATACACCGACTCCCTAGATCTACCATATCACTATCATACACTGATCCCCTAGATCTACCATATCACTATCATACACCGACCCCCTAGACTTACCATATCACTATCATTCACCGACCCCCTAGACCTACCATATCACTACCATACACCGACTCCCTAGATCTACCATATAACTATCATACACCGACCCCCTAGATCTACCATATCACTATCATATACCGACCCCCTAGACTTACCATATCACTATCATAAACCGACCCCCTAGACCTACAATATCACTATCATACACCGACTCCCTAGATCTACCATATCACTATCATACACCGATCCCCTAGATCTACCATGTCACTATCATACACCGACCCCCTAGACTTACCATATCACTATCATACACCGACCCCCTAGACCTACCATATCACTATCATACACCGAGTCCCTAGATCTACCATATCACTATCATACACCGACCCCCTAGATCTACCATATCACTATCATACACTGACCCCTAGATCTACCATATCACTATCATACACCAACCCCCAGGATCTACCATATTACTAACATAGACCGACTCCCTAGATCTACCATATCACTATCATACACTGACCTATAGATCTACAATATCACTATCATACACCGACACCCCTAGATCTACCATATCACTATCATACACCGACCTATAGATCCACCATATCACTATCATACACCGACCCCCTAGACCTACCATATCACTATCATACACTGACTCCCTAGATCTACATATCACTACCATACACCGCCACCCGAGATCTACCATGTCACTATCATACACCGACCCCCTAGACTTACCATATCACTATCATACACCGACCCCCTAGACCTACCATATCACTATCATACACCGAGTCCCTAGATCTACCATATCACTATCATACACCGACCCCCTAGATCTACCATATCACTATCATACACTGACCCCTAGATCTACCATATCACTATCATACACCAACCCCCTAGATCTACTATATCACTATCATACACCGACCCCCTAGATCTACTATATCACTATCATACACAGACCCCCTAGATCTACCATATTACTATCATAGACCGACTCCCCTAGATCTACCATATTACTATCATACACCGCCCCCCGAGATCTACCATATCACTATCATTCACCGACCCCCTAGACCTACCATATCACTATCATACACCGACTCCCTAGATCTACCATATCACTATCATACACCGACCCCCTAGATCTACCATATCACTATCATATACCGACCCCCTAGACTTACCATATCACTATCATACACCGAACCCCTAGACCTACCATATCACTATCATACACCGACTCCCTAGATCTACCATATCACTATCATACACCGATCCCCTAGATCTACCATATCACTATCATACACCGACCCCCTAGACTTACCATATCACTATCATACACCGACCCCCTAGACCTACCATATCACTATCATACACCGACTCCCTAGATCTACCATATCACTATCATACACTGATCCCCTAGAGCTACCATATCACTATCATACACCGACCCCCTAGACTTACCATATCACTATCATTCACCGACGCCCTAGACCTACCATATCACTATCATACACCGACTCCCTAGATCTACCATATAACTATCATACACCGAACCCCTAGATCTACCATATCACTATTATATACCGCCCCCTTAGACTTACTATATCACTTTCATACACCGACCCCCTAGACCTACCATATCACTATCATACACCGACTCCCTAGATCTACCATATCACTATCATACACCAACCCCCTAGACCTACAATATTACTATCATACACCGACCCCCTAGACCTACCATATCACTATCATACACCGACCCCCTAGATCTACCATATCACTATCATACACCGACCCCCTAGATCTACCATATCACTGTCATACACCGACCCCCTAGATCTACTATATCTCTATCATACACCGAACCCCTAGACCTACCATATCACTATCATACACCGAACCCCTAGACCTACTATATCACTATCATACACTGACTCCCTAGATCTACCATATCACTATCATACACCGATCCCCTAGATCTACCATATCACTATCATACACCGACCCCCTAGACTTACCATATCACTATCATACACCGACCCCCTAGACCTACCATATCACTATCATACACCGACTCCCTAGATCTACCGTATCACTATCATACATCGACCCCCTAGATCTACCATATCACTATCATACACCGACCCCCTAGATCTACCATATCACTATCATACACCGACTCCCTAGATCTACCATATCACTATCATACACCGACCCCCTAGATCTACCATATCACTATCATACACCGACCCCCTAGACCTACCATATCACTATCATACACCGACTCCCTAGATCTACTATATCACTATCATACACCGATCCTCTAGATCTACCATATCACTATCATACACCAACCCCCTAGACTTACCATATCACTATCATTCACCGACCCCCTAGACCTACCATATCACTATCATACACCGACTCCCTAGATCTACCATATCACTATCATACACCGACCCCCTGGATCTACCATATAACTATCATATACCGACCCCCTAGACTTACCATATCACTATCATACACCGCCCCCCTAGACCTACAAAATCACTATCATACTCCGACTCCCTAGATCTACCATATAACTATCATACACCGATCCCCTAGATCTACCATATCACTATCATACACCGACCCCCTAGACTTACCATATCACTATCATACACCGCCCCCCTAGACCTACAAAATCACTATCATACTCCGACTCCCTAGATCTACCATATAACTATCATACACCGATCCCCTAGATCTACCATATCACTATCATACACTGACCCCTAGATCTACCATATCACTATCATACACCGACATCCTAGATCTACTATATCACTATCATACACCGACCCCCTAGATCTACTATATCACTATCATACACAGACCCCCTAGATCTACCATATTACTATCATAGACCGACTCCCCTAGATCTACCATATTACTATCATACACCGCCCCCCGAGATCTACCATATCACTATCATTCACCGACTTCCTAGACCTACCATATCACTATCATACACCGACTCCCTAGATCTACCATATCACTATCATACACCGCCCCTTTAGATCTACCATATCACTATCATATACCGACCCCCTAGACTTACCATATCACTATCATACACCGACCCCCTAGACCTACCATATCACTATCATACACTGACTCCCTAGATCTACCATATCACTATCATACACCGATCCCCTAGATCTACCATATCACTATCATACACCGACCCCCTAGACTTACCATATCACTATCATACACCGACCCCCTAGACCTACCATATCACTATCATACACCGACTCCCTAGATCTACCATATCACTATCATACACTGATCCCCTAGAGCTACCATATCACTATCATACACCGACCCCCTAGACTTACCATATCACTATCATTCACCGACGCCCTAGACCTACCATATCACTACCATGCACCGACTCCCTAGATCTACCATATAACTATCATACACCGAACCCCTAGATCTACCATATCACTATTATATACCGACCCCCTAGACTTACTATATTACTTTCATACACCGACCCCCTAGACCTACCATATCACTATCATACACCGACTCCCTAGATCTACCATATCACTATCATACACCGACCCCCTAGACCTACCATATTACTATCATACACCGAACCCCTAGACCTACCATATCACTATCATACACCGACCCCCTAGATCTACCATATCACTATCATACACCGATTCCCTAGATCTACCATATCACTGTCATACACCGACCCCCTAGATCTACCATATCTCTATCATACACTGACCCCCTAGACCTACCATATCACTATCATACACCGACCCCCTAGACCTACTATATCACTATCATACACTGACTCCCTAGATCTACCATATCACTATCATACACCGATCCCCTAGATCTACCATATCACTATCATACACCGACCCCCTAGACTTACCATATTACTATCATACACCGACCACCTAGACCTACCATATCACTATCATACACCGACTCCCTAGATCTACCATATCACTATCATACATCGACCCCCTAGATCTACCATATCACTATCATACACCGACCCCCTAGATCTACCATATCACTATCATACACCGACCACCTAGATCTACTATATCTCTATCATACACCGACCCCCTAGACCTACCATATCACTATCATACACCGAACCCCTAGACCTACTATATCACTATCATACACTGACTCCCTAGATCTACCATATCACTATCATACACCGATCCCCTAGATCTACCATATCACTATCATACACCGACCCCCTAGACTTACCATATCACTATCATACACCGACCCCCTAGACCTACCATATCACTATCATACACCGACTCCCTAGATCTACCGTATCACTATCATACATCGACCCCCTAGATCTACCATATCACTATCATACACCGACTCCCTAGATCTACCATATCACTATCATACACCGACCCCCTAGATCTACCATATCACTATCATACACCGACCCCCTAGACCTACCATATCACTATCATACACCGACTCCCTAGATCTACTATATCACTATCATACACCGATCCTCTAGATCTACCATATCACTATCATACACCAACCCCCTAGACTTACCATATCACTATCATTCACCGACCCCCTAGACCTACCATATCACTATCATACACCGACTCCCTAGATCTACCATATCACTATCATACACCGACCCCCTGGATCTACCATATAACTATCATATACCGACCCCCTAGACTTACCATATCACTATCATACACCGCCCCCCTAGACCTACAAAATCACTATCATACTCCGACTCCCTAGATCTACCATATAACTATCATACACCGATCCCCTAGATCTACCATATCACTATCATACACCGACCACCTAGACTTCCTTTATCACTTTCATACACCGACCCTCTAGACCTAACATAGCAATATCATACACCGACTCCCTAGATCTAGCATATCACTATTATACACCGACCCCCTAGACCTACCATATCACTATCATACACCGACCCCCTAGACCTACCATATCACTATCATACACCGACTCCCTAGATCTACCATATCACTATCATACACCGATCCCCTAGATCTACCATATCACTATCATACACCCACCCCCTAGATCTACCATATCACTATCATACACCGACCCCCAGGATCTACCATATTACTAAAAAGACCGACTCCCTAGATCTACCATATCACTCATCATACAACGACCTATAGATCTACTATATCACTATCATAAATCCGACCCCCATAGATCTACCATATCACTATCATACACCGACCTATAGATCCACTATATCACTATCATACACCGACCCCCTAGACCTACCATATCACTATCATACACTGACTCCCTAGATCTACATATCACTACCATACACCGCCACCCGAGATCTACCATATCACTATCATACACCGACCCCCTAGACTTACCATATCACTATCATACACCGACCCCCTAGACCTACCATATCACTATCATACACCGAGTCCCTAGATCTACCATATCACTATCATACACCAACCCCCTAGATCTACCATATCACTATCATACACTGACCCCTAGATCTACCATATCACTATCATACACCGACCCCCTAGATCTACTATATCACTATCATACACCGACCCCCTAGATCTACTATATCACTATCATACACAGACCCCCTAGATCTACCATATTACTCTCATACACCGACTCCCCTAGATCTACCATATTACTATCATACACCGACCCCCTATATCTACCATATCACTATCATATACCGACCCCCTAGACTTACCATATCACTATCATAAACCGACCCCCTAGACCTACCATATCACTATCATACACCGAGTCCCTAGATCTACCATATCACTATCATACACCGATCCCCTAGATCTACCATATCACTATCATACACCGACCCCCTAGACTTACCATATCACTTTCATACACCGACCTCCTAGACCTACCATATCACTATCATACACCAACTCCCTAGATCCAGCATATCACTATTATACACCGAACCCCTAGACCTACCATATCACTATCATACACCGACCCCCTAGACCTAACATATCACTATCATACACCGAATCCCTAGATCTACCATATCACTATCATACACCGACCCCCTAGATCTACCATATCACTATCATACACTGACCCCTAGATCTACCATATCACTATCATACACCGACCCCCTAGATCTACTATATCACTATCATACACAGACCCCCTAGATCTACCATATTACTATCATAGACCGACTCCCCTAGATCTACCATATTACTATCATACACCGATCCCCTAGATCTACCATATCACTATCATACATCGACCCCCTAGACTTACCATATCACTTTCATACACCGACCCCCTAGACCTATTATATCACTATCATACACCGAAACCCTAGATCTACCATATCACTATCATACACCGACCCCCTATATCTACCATATCACTATCATACACTGACCCCTAGTTCTACCATATCACTATCATACACCAACCCCCTAGATCTACTATATCACTATCATATACCGACCCCCTAGACTTACCATATCACTATTATACACCGACTTCCTAGACCTACCATATCACTATCATACACCGACTCCCTAGATCTACCATATCACTATCATACACCGATCCCCTAGATCTACCATATCACTATCATACCCTGACCCCCTAGACTTACCATATCACTATCATACACCGACCCCCTTGACCTACCATATCACTATCATACACCGACTCCCTAGATCTACCATATCACTATCATACACTGATCCCCTAGATCTACCATATCACTATCATACACCGACCCCCTAGACTTACCATATCACTATCATTCACCGACCCCCTAGACCTACCATATCACTACCATACACCGACTCCCTAGATCTACCATACAACTATCATACACCGACCCCCTAGATCTACCATATCACTATCATATACCGACCCCCTAGACTTACCATATCACTATCATAAACCGACCCCCTAGACCTACAATATCACTATCATACACCGACTCCCTAGATCTACCATATCACTATCATACACCTATCCCCTAGATCTACCATATCACTTTGATACACCGACCCCCTAGACTTACCATATCACTTTCATACACCGACCCCCTAGACCTACCATATCACTATCATACACCGACTCCCTGGATCCAGCATATCACTATTATACACCGACCCCCTAGACCTACCATATCACTATCATACACCGACCCCCTAGACCTACCATATCACTATCATACATTGACTCCCTAGATCTACCATATCACTATCATACACCGACCCCCTAGATCTACCATATCACTATCATACACCGACCCCCAGGATCTACCATATTACTAACATAGACCGACTCCCTAGATCTACCATATCACTATCATACACTGACCTATAGATCTACTATATCACTATCATACACCGACCCCCCTAGATCTACCATATCACTATCATACACCGACCTATAGATCCACCATATCACTATCATACACTGACCCCCTAGACCTACCATATCACTATCATACACTGACTCCCTAGATCTACATATCACTACCATACACCGCCACCCGAGATCTACCATATCACTATCATACACCGACCCCCTAGACTTACCATATCACTATCATACACCGACCCCCTAGACCTACCATATCACTATCATACACCGAGTCCCTAGATCTACCATATCACTATCATACACCGACCCCCTAGATCTACCATATCACTATCATACACTGACCCCTAGATCTACCATATCACTATCATACACCGACCCCCTAGATCTACTATATCACTATCATACACCGACCCCCTAGATCTACTATATCACTATCATACACAGACCCCCTAGATCTACCATATTACTATCATAGACCGACTCCCCTAGATCTACCATATTACTATCATACACCGCCCCCCGAGATCTACCATATCACTATCATTCACCGACCCCCTAGACCTACCATATCACTATCATACACCGACTCCCTAGATCTACCATATCACTATCATACACCGCCCCTTTAGATCTACCATATCACTATCATATACCGACCCCCTAGACTTACCATATCACTATCATACACCGACCCCCTAGACCTACCATATCACTATCATACACCGACTCCCTAGATCTACCATATCACTATCATACACCGATCCCCTAGATCTACCATATCACTATCATACACCGACCCCCTAGACTTACCATATCACTATCATACACCGACCCCCTAGACCTACCATATCACTATCATACACCGACTCCCTAGATCTACCATATCACTATCATACACTGATCCCCTAGAGCTACCATATCACTATCATAAACCGACCCCCTAGACTTACCATATCACTATCATTCACCGACGCCCTAGACGTACCATATCACTACCATGCACCGACTCCCTAGATCTACCATATAACTATCATACACCGAACCCCTAGATCTACCATATCACTATTATATACCGACCCCCTAGACTTACTATATTACTTTCATACACCGACCCCCTAGACCTACCATATCACTATCATACACCGACTCCCTAGATCTACCATATCACTATCATACACCGACCCCCTAGACCTACCATATTACTATCATACACCGACCCCCTAGACCTACCATATCACTATCATACACCGACCCCCTAGATCTACCATATCACTATCATACACCGATTCCCTAGATCTACCATATCACTGTCATACACCGATCCCCTAGATCTACCATATCACTATCATACACCGACCCCCTAGACTTACCATATTACTATCATACACCGACCCCCTAGATCTACCATATCACTATCATATACCGACCCCCTAGACTTACCATATCACTATCATAAACCGACCCCCTAGACCTACATTATCACTATCATACACCGACTCCCTAGATCTACCATATCACTATCATACACCTATCCCCTAGATCTACCATATCACTTTCATACACCGACCCCCTAGACTTACCATATCACTTTCATACACCGACCCCCTAGACCTACCATATCACTATCATACACCGACTCCCTAGATCCAGCATATCACTATTATACACCGACCCCCTAGACCTACCATATCACTATCATATACCGACCCCCTAGACTTACCATATCACTATCATAAACCGACCCCCTAGACCTACAATATCACTATCATACACCGACTCCCTAGATCTACCATATCACTATCATACACCTATCCCCTAGATCTACCATATCACTTTCATACACCGACCCCCTAGACTTACCATATCACTTTCATACACCGACCCCCTAGACCTACCATATCACTATCATACACCGACTCCCTAGATCCAGCATATCACTATTATACACCGACCCCCTAGACCTACCATATCACTATAATACACCGACCCCCTAGACCTACCATATCACTATCATACATTGACTCCCTAGATCTACCATATCACTATCATACACCGATCCCCTAGATCTACCATATCGCTATCATACACCGACCCCCTAGATCTACCATATCACTATCATACACCGACCCCCAGGATCTACCATATTACTAACATAGACCGACTCCCTAGATCTACCATATCACTATCATACACTGACCTATAGATCTACTATATCACTATCATACACCGACCCCCCTAGATCTACCATATCACTATCATACACCGACCTATAGATCCACCATATCACTATCATACACCGACCCCCTAGACCTACCATGACACTATCATAAACTGACTCCCTAGATCTACATATCACTACCATACACCGCCACCCGAGATCTACCATATCACTATCATACACCGACCCCCTAGACTTACCATATCACTATCATACACCGACCCCCTAGACCTACCATATCACTATCATACACCGAGTCCCTAGATCTACCATATCACTATCATACACCGACCCCCTAGATCTACCATATCACTATCATACATTGACTCCCTAGATCTACCATATCACTATCATACACCGATCCCCTAGATCTACCATATCGCTATCATACACCGACCCCCTAGATCTACCATATCACTATCATACACCGACCCCCAGGATCTACCATATTACTAACATAGACCGACTCCCTAGATCTACCATATCACTATCATACACTGACCTATAGATCTACTATATCACTATCATACACCGCCCCTTTAGATCTACCATATCACTATCATATACCAACCCCCTAGACTTACCATATCACTATCATACACCGACCCCCTAGACCTACCATATCACTATCATACCCTGACTCCCTAGATCTACCATATCACTATCATACACCGATCCCCTAGATCTACCATATCACTATCATACACCGACCCCTTAGACTTACCATATCACTATCATACACCGACCCCCTAGACCTACCATATCACTATCATACACCGACTCCCTAGATCTACCATATCACTATCATACACTGATCCCCTAGAGCTACCATATCACTATCATACACCGACCCCCTAGACTTACCATATCACTATCATTCACCGACGCCCTAGACCTACCATATCACTACCATGCACCGACTCCCTAGATCTACCATATAACTATCATACACCGAACCCCTACATCTACCATATCACTATTATATACCGACCCCCTAGACTTACTATATTACTTTCATACACCGACCCCCTAGACCTACCATATCACTATCATACACCGACTCCCTAGATCTACCATATCACTATCATACACCGACCCCCTAGACCTACCATATTACTATCATACACCGACCCCCTAGACCTACCATATCACTATCATACACCGACCCCCTAGATCTACCATATCACTATCATACACCGATTCCCTAGATCTACCATATCACTGTCATACACCGACCCCCTAGATCTACCATATCTCTATCATACACTGACCCCCTAGACCTACCATATCACTATCATACACGACCCCCTAGGCCTACTATATCACTATCATACACTGACTCCCTAGATCTACCATATCACTATCATACACCGATCCCCTAGATCTACCATATCACTATCATACACCGACCCCCTAGACTTACCATATTACTATCATACACCGACCACCTAGACCTACCATATCACTATCATACACCGACTCCCTAGATCTACCATATCACTATCATACATCGACCCCCTAGATCTACCATATCACTATCATACACCGACCCACTAGATCTACCATATCACTATCATACACCGACCCCCTGGATCTACCATATAACTATCATATACCGACCCCCTAGACTTACCATATCACTATCATACACCGACCCCCTAGACCTACCATATCACTATCATACTCCGACTCCCTAGATCTACCATATAACTATCATACACCGATCCCCTAGATCTAACATATCACTATCATACACCGACCCCCTAGACTTACTATATCACTTTCATACACCGACCCTCTAGACCTAACATATCACTATCATACACCGACTCCCTAGATCTAGCATATCACTATTATACACCGACCCCCTAGACCTACCATATCACTATCATACACCGACCCCCTAGACCTACCATATCACTATCATACACCGACTCCCTAGATCTAGCATATCACTATTATACACCGACCCCCTAGACCTACCATATCACTATCATACACCGACCCCCTAGACCTATCATATCACTATCATACACCGACTCCCTAGATCTACCATATCACTATCATACACCGATCCCCTAGAACTACCATATCACTATCATACACCGACCCCCTAGATCTACCATATCACTATCATACACCGACCCCCAGGATCTACCATATTACTAAAAAGACCGACTCCCTAGATCTACCATATCACTCATCATACAACGACCTATAGATCTACTATATCACTATCATAAATCCGACCCCCATAGATCTACCATATCACTATCATACACCGACCTATAGATCCACCATATCACTATCATACACCGACCCCCTAGACCTACCATATCACTATCATATACTGACTCCCTAGATCTACATATCACTACCATACACCGCCACCCGAGATCTACAATATCACTATCATACACCGACCCCCTAGACTTACCATATCACTATCATACACCGACCCCCTAGACCTACCATATCACTATCATACACCGAGTCCCTAGATCTACCATATCACTATCATACACCAACCCCCTAGGATCTACCATATCACTATCATACACTGACCCCTAGATCTACCATATCACTATCATACACCGACCCCCTAGATCTACTATATCACTATCATACACCGACCCCCTAGATCTACTATATCACTATCATACACAGACCCCCTAGATCTACCATATTACTATCATACACCGACTCCCTAGATCTACCATATAACTATCATACACCGACCCCCTATATCTACCATATCACTATCATATACCGACCCCCTAGACTTACCATATCACTATCATAAACCGACCCCCTAGACCTACCATATCACTATCATACATCGAGTCCCTAGATCTACCATATCACTATCATACACCGATCCCCTAGATCTACCATATCACTATCATACACCGACCCCCTAGACTTACCATATCACTTTCATACACCGACCTCCTAGACCTACCATATCACTATCATACACCAACTCCCTAGATCCAGCATATCACTATTATACACCGACCCCCTAGACCTACCATATCACTATCATACACCGACCCCCTTAGACCTAACATATCACTATCATACACCGAATCCCTAGATCTACCATATCACTATCATACACCGACCCCCTAGATCTACCATATCACTATCATACACTGACCCCTAGATCTACCATATCACTATCATACACCGACCCCCTAGATCTACTATATCACTATCATACACAGACCCCCTAGATCTACCATATTACTATCATAGACCGACTCCCCTAGATCTACCATATTACTATCATACACCGATCCCCTAGATCTACCATATCACTATCATACACCGACCCCCTAGACTTACCATATCACTTTCATACACCGACCCCCTAGACCTATTATATCACTATCATACACCGAATCCCTAGATCTACCATATCACTATCATACACCGACCCCCTATATCTACCATATCACTATCATACACTGACCCCTAGTTCTACCATATCACTATCATACACCAACCCCCTAGATCTACTATATCACTATCATATACCGACCCCCTAGACCTACCATATCACTATCATACACCGACTCCCTAGATCTACCATATCACTATCATACACTGTTCCCCTAGATCTACCATATCACTATCATACACCGACCCCCTAGACTTACCATATCACTATCATTCACCGACCCCCTAGACCTACCATATCACTACCATACACCGACTCCCTAGATCTACCATATAACTATCATACACCGACCCCCTAGATCTACCATATCACTATCATATACCGACCCCCTAGACTTACCATATCACTATCATAAACCGACCCCCTAGACCTACAATATCACTATCATACACCGACTCCCTAGATCTACCATATCACTATCATACACCTATCCCCTAGATCTACCATATCACTTTCATACACCGACCCCCTAGACTTACCATATCACTTTCATACACCGACCCCCTAGACCTACCATATCACTATCATACACCGACTCCCTAGATCCAGCATATCACTATTATACACCGACCCCCTAGACCTACCATATCACTATCATATACCGACCCCCTAGACTTACCATATCACTATCATAAACCGACCCCCTAGACCTACAATATCACTATCATACACCGACTCCCTAGATCTACCATATCACTATCATACACCTATCCCCTAGATCTACCATATCACTTTCATACACCGACCCCCTAGACTTACCATATCACTTTCATACACCGACCCCCTAGACCTACCATATCACTATCATACACCGACTCCCTAGATCCAGCATATCACTATTATACACCGACCCCCTAGACCTACCATATCACTATAATACACCGACCCCCTAGACCTACCATATCACTATCATACATTGACTCCCTAGATCTACCATATCACTATCATACACCGATCCCCTAGATCTACCATATCGCTATCATACACCGACCCCCTAGATCTACCATATCACTATCATACACCGACCCCCAGGATCTACCATATTACTAACATAGACCGACTCCCTAGATCTACCATATCACTATCATACACTGACCTATAGATCTACTATATCACTATCATACACCGACCCCCCTAGATCTACCATATCACTATCATACACCGACCTATAGATCCACCATATCACTATCATACACCGACCCCCTAGACCTACCATGACACTATCATAAACTGACTCCCTAGATCTACATATCACTACCATACACCGCCACCCGAGATCTACCATATCACTATCATACACCGACCCCCTAGACTTACCATATCACTATCATACACCGACCCCCTAGACCTACCATATCACTATCATACACCGAGTCCCTAGATCTACCATATCACTATCATACACCGACCCCCTAGATCTACCATATCACTATCATACATTGACTCCCTAGATCTACCATATCACTATCATACACCGATCCCCTAGATCTACCATATCGCTATCATACACCGACCCCCTAGATCTACCATATCACTATCATACACCGACCCCCAGGATCTACCATATTACTAACATAGACCGACTCCCTAGATCTACCATATCACTATCATACACTGACCTATAGATCTACTATATCACTATCATACACCGCCCCTTTAGATCTACCATATCACTATCATATACCGACCCCCTAGACTTACCATATCACTATCATACACCGACCCCCTAGACCTACCATATCACTATCATACACCGACTCCCTAGATCTACCATATCACTATCATACACCGATCCCCTAGATCTACCATATCACTATCATACACCGACCCCCTAGACTTACCATATCACTATCATACACCGACCCCCTAGACCTACCATATCACTATCATACACCGACTCCCTAGTCTACCATATCACTATCATACACTGATCCCCTAGAGCTACCATATCACTATCATACACCGACCCCCTAGACTTACCATATCACTATCATTCACCGACGCCCTAGACCTACCATATCACTACCATGCACCGACTCCCTAGATCTACCATATAACTATCATACACCGAACCCCTAGATCTACCATATCACTATTATATACCGACCCCCTAGACTTACTATATTACTTTCATACACCGACCCCCTAGACCTACCATATCACTATCATACACCGACTCCCTAGACCTACCATATCACTATCATACACCGACCCCCTAGATCTACCATATCACTATCATACACCGATTCCCTAGATCTACCATATCACTGTCATACACCGACCCCCTAGATCTACAAAATCTCTATCATACACTGACCCCCTAGACCTACCATATCACTATCATACACCGACCCCCTAGACCTACTATATCACTATCATACACTGACTCCCTAGATCTACCATATCACTATCATACACCGATCCCCTAGATCTACCATATCACTATCATACACCGACCCCCTAGACTTACCATATTACTATCATACACCGACCACCTAGACCTACCATATCACTATCATACACCGATTCCCTAGATCTACCATATTACTATCATACATCGACCCCCTAGATCTACCATATCACTATCATACACCGACCCACTAGATCTACCATATCACTATCATACACCGACCCCCTGGATCTACCATATAACTATCATATACCGACCCCCTAGACTTACCATATCACTATCATACACCGACCCCCTAGACCTACCATATCACTATCATACTCCGACTCCCTAGATCTACCATATAACTATCATACACCGATCCCCTAGATCTAACATATCACTATCATACACCGACCCCCTAGACTTACTATATCACTTTCATACACCGACCCTCTAGACCTAACATATCACTATCATACACCGACTCCCTAGATCTAGCATATCACTATTATACACCGACCCCCTAGACCTACCATATCACTATCATACACCGACCCCCTAGACCTACCATATCACTATCATACACCGACTCCCTAGATCTAGCATATCACTATTATACACCGACCCCCTAGACCTACCATATCACTATCATACACCGACCCCCTAGACCTACCATATCACTATCATACACCGACTCCCTAGATCTACCATATCACTATCATACACCGATCCCCTAAAACTACCATATCACTATCATACACCGACCCCCTAGATCTACCATATCACTATCATACACCGACCCCCAGGATCTACCATATTACTAAAAAGACCGACTCCCTAGATCTACCATATCACTCATCATACAACGACCTATAGATCTACTATATCACTATCATAAATCCGACCCCCATAGATCTACCATATCACTATCATACACCGACCTATAGATCCACCATATCACTATCATACACCGACCCCCTAGACCTACCATATCACTATCATATACTGACTCCCTAGATCTACATATCACTACCATACACCGCCACCCGAGATCTACAATATCACTATCATACACCGACCCCCTAGACTTACCATATCACTATCATACACCGACCCCCTAGACCTACCATATCACTATCATACACCGAGTCCCTAGATCTACCATATCACTATCATACACCAACCCCCTAGGATCTACCATATCACTATCATACACTGACCCCTAGATCTACCATATCACTATCATACACCAACCCCCTAGATCTACCATATCACTATCATACACCGACCCACTAGATCTACCATATCACTATCATACACCGACCCCCTGGATCTACCATATAACTATCATATACCGACCCCCTAGACTTACCATATCACTATCATACACCGACCCCCTAGACCTACCATATCACTATCATACTCCGACTCCCTAGATCTACCATATAACTATCATACACCGATCCCCTAGATCTAACATATCACTATCATACACCGACCCCCTAGACTTACTATATCACTTTCATACACCGACCCTCTAGACCTAACATATCACTATCATACACCGACCCCCTAGACCTAACATATCACTATCATACACCGAATCCCTAGATCTACTATATCACTATCATACACCGACCCCCTAGATCTACCATATCACTATCATACACCGATCCCCTAGATCTACCATATCACTATCATACACCGACCCCCTAGATCTACCATATCACTATCATACACAGACCCCCTAGATCTAGCATATTACTATCATAGACCGACTCCCCTAGATCTACCATATTACTATCATACACCGATCCCCTAGATCTACCATATCACTATCATACACCGACCCCCTAGACTTACCATATCACTTTCATACACCGACCCCCTAGACCTATTATATCACTATCATACACCGAATCCCTAGATCTACCATATCACTATCATACACCGACCCCCTATATCTACCATATCACTATCATACACTGACCCCTAGTTCTACCATATCACTATCATACACCAACCCCCTAGATCTACTATATCACTATCATATACCGACCCCCTAGACCTACCATATCACTATCATACACCGACTCCCTAGATCTACCATATCACTATCATACACTGATCCCCTAGATCTACCATATCACTATCATACACCGACCCCCTAGACTTACCATATCACTATCATTCACCGACCCCCTAGACCTACCATATCACTACCATACACCGACTCCCTAGATCTACCATATAACTATCATACACCGACCCCCTAGATCTACCATATCACTATCATATACCGACCCCCTAGACTTACCATATCACTATCATAAACCGACCCCCTAGACCTACATTATCACTATCATACACCGACTCCCTAGATCTACCATATCACTATCATACACCTATCCCCTAGATCTACCATATCACTTTCATACACCGACCCATTAGACTTACCATATCACTTTCATACACCGACCCCCTAGACCTACCATATCACTATCATACACCGACTCCCTAGATCCAGCATATCACTATTATACACCGACCCCCTAGACCTACCATATCACTATCATATACCGACCCCCTAGACTTACCATATCACTATCATAAACCGACCCCCTAGACCTACAATATCACTATCATACACCGACTCCCTAGATCTACCATATCACTATCATACACCTATCCCCTAGATCTACCATATCACTTTCATACACCGACCCCCTAGACTTACCATATCACTTTCATACACCGACCCCCTAGACCTACAATATCACTATCATACACCGACTCCCTAGATCTACCATATCACTATCATACACCTATCCCCTAGATCTACCATATCACTTTCATACACCGACCCCCTAGACTTACCATATCACTTTCATACACCGACCCCCTAGACCTACCATATCACTATCATACACCGACTCCCTAGATCCAGCATATCACTATTATACACCGACCCCCTAGACCTACCATATAACTATAATACACCGACCCCCTAGACCTACCATATCACTATCATACATTGACTCCCTAGATCTACCATATCACTATCATACACCGATCCCCTAGATCTACCATATCGCTATCATACACCGACCCCCTAGATCTACCATATCACTATCATACACCGACCCCCAGGATCTACCATATTACTAACATAGACCGACTCCCTAGATCTACCATATCACTATCATACACTGACCTATAGATCTACTATATCACTATCATACACCGACCCCCCTAGATCTACCATATCACTATCATACACCGACCTATAGATCCACCATATCACTATCATACACCGACCCCCTAGACCTACCATGACACTATCATAAACTGACTCCCTAGATCTACATATCACTACCATACACCGCCACCCGAGATCTACCATATCACTATCATACACCGACCCCCTAGACTTACCATATCACTATCATACACCGACCCCCTAGACCTACCATATCACTATCATACACCGAGTCCCTAGATCTACCATATCACTATCATACACCGACCCCCTAGATCTACCATATCACTATCATACATTGACTCCCTAGATCTACCATATCACTATCATACACCGATCCCCTAGATCTACCATATCGCTATCATACACCGACCCCCTAGATCTACCATATCACTATCATACACCGACCCCCAGGATCTACCATATTACTAACATAGACCGTCTCCCTAGATCTACCATATCACTATCATACACTGACCTATAGATCTACTATATCACTATCATACACCGCCCCTTTAGATCTACCATATCACTATCATATACCGACCCCCTAGACTTACCATATCACTATCATACACCGACCCCCTAGACCTACCATATCACTATCATACACCGACTCCCTAGATCTACCATATCACTATCATACACCGATCCCCTAGATCTACCATATCACTATCATACACCGACCCCCTAGACTTACCATATCACTATCATACACCGACCCCCTAGACCTACCATATCACTATCATACACCGAGTCCCTAGATCTACCATATCACTATCATACACTGATCCCCTAGAGCTACCATATCACTATCATACACCGACCCCCTAGACTTACCATATCACTATCATTCACCGACGCCCTAGACCTACCATATCACTACCATGCACCGACTCCCTAGATCTACCATATAACTATCATACACCGAACCCCTAGATCTACCATATCACTATTATATACCGACCCCCTAGACTTACTATATTACTTTCATACACCGACCCCCTAGACCTACCATATCACTATCATACACCGACTCCCTAGATCTACCATATCACTATCATACACCGACCCCCTAGACCTACCATATTACTATCATACACCGACCCCCTAGACCTACCATATCACTATCATACACCGACCCCCTAGATCTACCATATCACTATCATACACCGATTCCCTAGATCTACCATATCACTGTCATACACCGACCCCCTAGATCTACAAAATCTCTATCATACACTGACCCCCTAGACCTACCATATCACTATCATACACCGACCCCCTAGACCTACTATATCACTATCATACACTGACTCCCTAGATCTACCATATCACTATCATACACCGATCCCCTAGATCTACCATATCACTATCATACACCGACCCCCTAGACTTACCATATTACTATCATACACCGACCACCTAGACCTACCATATCACTATCATACACCGACTCCCTAGATCTACCATATCACTATCATACATCGACCCCCTAGATCTACCATATCACTATCATACACCGACCCACTAGATCTACCATATCACTATCATACACCGACCCCCTGGATCTACCATATAACTATCATATACCGACCCCCTAGACTTACCATATCACTATCATACACCGACCCCCTAGACCTACCATATCACTATCATACTCCGACTCCCTAGATCTACCATATAACTATCATACACCGATCCCCTAGATCTAACATATCACTATCATACACCGACCCCCTAGACTTACTATATCACTTTCATACACCGACCCTCTAGACCTAACATATCACTATCATACACCGACTCCCTAGATCTAGCATATCACTATTATACACCGACCCCCTAGACCTACCATATCACTATCATACACCGACCCCCTAGACCTACCATATCACTATCATACACCGACTCCCTAGATCTAGCATATCACTATTATACACCGACCCCCTAGACCTACCATATCACTATCATACACCGACCCCCTAGACCTACCATATCACTATCATACACCGACTCCCTAGATCTACCATATCACTATCATACACCGATCCCCTAGAACTACCATATCACTATCATACACCGACCCCCTAGATCTACCATATCACTATCATACACCGACCCCCAGGATCTACCATATTACTAAAAAGACCGACTCCCTAGATCTACCATATCACTCATCATACAACGACCTATAGATCTACTATATCACTATCATAAATCCGACCCCCATAGATCTACCATATCACTATAATACACCGACCTATAGATCCACCATATCACTATCATACACCGACCCCCTAGACCTACCATATCACTATCATATACTGACTCCCTAGATCTACATATCACTACCATACACCGCCACCCGAGATCTACAATATCACTATCATACACCGACCCCCTAGACTTACCATATCACTATCATACACCGACCCCCTAGACCTACCATATCACTATCATACACCGAGTCCCTAGATCTACCATATCACTATCATACACCAACCCCCTAGGATCTACCATATCACTATCATACACTGACCCCTAGATCTACCATATCACTATCATACACCAACCCCCTAGATCTACTATATCACTATCATACACCGACCCCCTAGATCTACTATATCACTATCATACACAGACCCCCTAGATCTACCATATTACTATCATACACCGACTCCCTAGATCTACCATATAACTATCATACACCGACCCCCTATATCTACCATATCACTATCATATACCGCCCCCTAGACTTACCATATCACTATCATAAACCGACCCCCTAGACCTACCATATCACTATCATACACCGAGTCCCTAGATCTACCATATCACTATCATACACCGATCCCCTAGATCTACCATATCACTATCATACACCGACCCCCTAGACTTACCATATCACTTTCATACACCGACCTCCTAGACCTACCATATCACTATCATACACCAACTCCCTAGATCCAGCATATCACTATTATACACCGACCCCCTAGACCTACCATATCACTATCATACACCGACCCCCTAGACCTAACATATCACTATCATACACCGAATCCCTAGATCTACCATATCACTATCATACACCGACCCCCTAGATCTACCATATCACTATCATACACTGACCCCTAGATCTACCATATCACTATCATACACCGACCCCCTAGATCTACTATATCACTATCATACACAGACCCCCTAGATCTACCATATTACTATCATAGACCGACTCCCCTAGATCTACCATATTACTATCATACACCGATCCCCTAGATCTACCATATCACTATCATACACCGACCCCCTAGACTTACCATATCACTTTCATACACCGACCCCCTAGACCTATTATATCACTATCATACACCGAATCCCTAGATCTACCATATCACTATCATACACCGACCCCCTATATCTACCATATCACTATCATACACTGACCCCTAGTTCTACCATATCACTATCATACACCAACCCCCTAGATCTACTATATCACTATCATATACCGACCCCCTAGACTTACCATATCACTATCATACACCGACCCCCTAGACCTACCATATCACTATCATACACCGACTCCCTAGATCTACCATATCACTATCATACACCGATCCCCTAGATCTACCATATCACTATCATACCCTGACCCCCTAGACTTACCATATCACTATCATACACCGACCCCCTTGACCTACCATATCACTATCATACACCGACTCCCTAGATCTACCATATCACTATCATACACTGATCCCCTAGATCTACCATATCACTATCATACACCGACCCCCTAGACTTACCATATCACTATCATTCACCGACCCCCTAGACCTACCATATCACTACCATACACCGACTCCCTAGATCTACCATATAACTATCATACACCGACCCCCTAGATCTACCATATCACTATCATATACCGACCCCCTAGACTTACCATATCACTATCATAAACCGACCCCCTAGACCTACAATATCACTATCATACACCGACTCCCTAGATCTACCATATCACTATCATACACCTATCCCCTAGATCTACCATATCACTTTCATACACCGACCCCCTAGACTTACCATATCACTTTCATACACCGACCCCCTAGACCTACCATATCACTATCATACACCGACTCCCTAGATCCAGCATATCACTATTATACACCGACCCCCTAGACCTACCATATCACTATCATATACCGACCCCCTAGACTTACCATATCACTATCATAAACCGACCCCCTAGACCTACAATATCACTATCATACACCGACTCCCTAGATCTACCATATCACTATCATACACCTATCCCCTAGATCTACCATATCACTTTCATACACCGACCCCCTAGACTTACCATATCACTTTCATACACCGACCCCCTAGACCTACCATATCACTATCATACACCGACTCCCTAGATCCAGCATATCACTATTATACACCGACCCCCTAGACCTACCATATCACTATAATACACCGACCCCCTAGACCTACCATATCACTCTCATACATTGACTCCCTAGATCTACCATATCACTATCATACACCGATCTCCTAGATCTACCATATCGCTATCATACACCGACCCCCTAGATCTACCATATCACTATCATACACCGACCCCCAGGATCTACCATATTACTAACATAGACCGACTCCCTAGATCTACCATATCACTATCATACACTGACCTATAGATCTACTATATCACTATCATACACCGACCCCCCTAGATCTACCATATCACTATCATACACCGACCTATAGATCCACCATATCACTATCATACACCGACCCCCTAGACCTACCATGACACTATCATAAACTGACTCCCTAGATCTACATATCACTACCATACACCGCCACCCGAGATCTACCATATCACTATCATACACCGACCCCCTAGACTTACCATATCACTATCATACACCGACCCCCTAGACCTACCATATCACTATCATACACCGAGTCCCTAGATCTACCATATCACTATCATACACCGACCCCCTAGATCTACCATATCACTATCATACACTGACCCCTAGATCTACCATATCACTATCATACACCGACCCCCTAGATCTACTATATCACTATCATACACCGACCCCCTAGATCTACTATATCACTATCATACACAGACCCCCTAGATCTACCATATTACTATCATAGACCGACTCCCCTAGATCTACCATATTACTATCATACACCGCCCCCCAAGATCTACCATATCACTATCATTCACCGACCCCCTAGACCTACCATATCACTATCATACACCGACTCCCTAGATCTACCATATCACTATCATACACCGCCCCTTTAGATCTACCATATCACTATCATATACCGACCCCCTAGACTTACCATATCACTATCATACACCGACCCCCTAGACCTACCATATCACTATCATACACCGACTCCCTAGATCTACCATATCACTATCATACACCGATCCCCTAGATCTACCATATCACTATCATACACCGACCCCCTAGACTTACCATATCACTATCATACACCGACCCCCTAGACCTACCATATCACTATCATACACCGACTCCCTAGATCTACCATATCACTATCATACACTGATCCCCTAGAGCTACCATATCACTATCATACACCGACCCCCTAGACTTACCATATCACTATCATTCACCGACGCCCTAGACCTACCATATCACTACCATGCACCGACTCCCTTTATCTACCATATAACTATCATACACCGAACCCCTAGATCTACCATATCACTATTATATACCGACCCCCTAGACTTACTATATTACTTTCATACACCGACCCCCTAGACCTACCATATCACTATCATACACCGACTCCCTAGATCCAACATATCACTATCATACACCGACCCCCTAGACCTAACATATTACTATCATACACCGACCCCCTAGACCTACCATATCACTATCATACACCGACCCCCTAGATCTACCATATCACTATCATACACCGATTCCCTAGATCTACCATATCACTGTCATACACCGACCCCCTAGATCTACCATATCTCTATCATACACTGACCCCCTAGACCTACCATATCACTATCATACACCGACCCCCTAGACCTACTATATCACTATCATACACTGACTCCCTAGATCTACCATATCACTATCATACACCGATCCCCTAGATCTACCATAACACTATCATACACCGACCCCCTAGACTTACCATATTACTATCATACACCGACCACCTAGACCTACCATATCACTATCATACACCGACTCCCTAGATCTACCATATCACTATCATACATCGACCCCCTAGATCTACCATATCACTATCATACACCGACCCCCTAGATCTACCATATCACTATCATACACCGACCCCCTGGATCTACCATATAACTATCATATCCCGACCCCCTAGACTTACCATATCACTATCATACACCGACCCCCTAGACCTACCATATCACTATCATACTCCGACTCCCTAGATCTACCATATAACTATCATACACCGATCCCCTAGATCTAACATATCACTATCATACACCGACCCCCTAGACTTACTATATCACTTTCATACACCGACCCTCTAGACCTAACATATCACTATATTACACCGACTCCCTAGATCTAGCATATCACTATTATACACCGACCCCCTAGACCTACCATATCACTATCATACACCGACCCCCTAGACCTACTATATCACTATCATACACCGACTCCCTAGATCTACCATATCACTATCATACACCGATCCCCTAGATCTACCATATCACTATCATACACCGACCCCCTAGATCTACCATATCACTATCATACACCGACCCCCAGGATCTACCATATTACTAAAAAGACCGACTCCCTAGATCTACCATATCACTCATCATACAACGACCTATAGATCTACTATATCACTATCATAAATCCGACCCCCATAGATCTACCATATCACTATCATACACCGACCTATAGATCCACCATATCACTATCATACACCGACCCCCTAGACCTACCATATCACTATCATACACTGACTCCCTAGATCTACATATCACTACCATACACCGCCACCCGAGATCTACCATCTCACTATCATACACCGACCCCCTAGACTTACCATATCACTATCATACACCGACCCCCTAGACTTACCATATCACTATCATACACCGAGTCCCTAGATCTACCATATCACTATCATACACCAACCCCCTAGATCTACCATATCGCTATCATACACTGACCCCTAGATCTACCATATCACTATCATACACCGACCCCCTAGATCTACTATATCACTATCATACACCGACCCCCTAGATCTACTATATCACTATCATACACAGACCCCCTAGATCTACCATATTACTATCATACACCGACTCCCTAGATCTACCATATAACTATCATACACCGACCCCCTATATCTACCATATCACTATCATATACCGACCCCCTAGACTTACCATATCACTATCATAAACCGACCCCCTAGACCTACCATATCACTATCATACACCGAGTCCCTAGATCTACCATATCACTATCATACACCGATCCCCTAGATCTACCATATCACTATCATACACCGACCCCCTAGACTTACCATATCACTTTCATACACCGACCTCCTAGACCTACCATATCACTATCATACACCAACTCCCTAGATCCAGCATATCACTATTATACACCGACCCCCTAGACCTACCATATCACTATCATACACCGACCCCCTAGACCTAACATATCACTATCATACACCGAATCCCTAGATCTACCATATCACTATCATACACCGACCCTCTAGATCTACCATATCACTATCATACACTGACCCCTAGATCTACCATATCACTATCATACACCGACCCCCTAGATCTACTATATCACTATCATACACAGACCCCCTAGATCTACCATATTACTATCATAGACCGACTCCCCTAGATCTACCATATTACTATCATACACCGATCCCCTAGATCTACCATATCACTATCATACAACGACCCCCTAGACTTACCATATCACTTTCATACACCGACCCCCTAGACCTATTATATCACTATCATACACCGACCCCCCTAGATCTACCATATCACTATCATACACCGACCTATAGATCCACCATATCACTATCATACACCGACCCCCTAGACCTACCATATCACTATCATACACTGACTCCCTAGATCTACATATCACTACCATACACCGCCACCCGAGATCTACCATATCACTATCATACACCGACCCCCTAGACTTACCATATCACTATCATACACCGACCCCCTAGACCTACCATATCACTATCATAAACCGAGTCCCTAGATCTACCATATCACTATCATACACCGACCCCCTAGATCTACCATATTACTATCATAGACCGACTCCCCTAGATCTACCATATTACTATCATACACCGATCCCCTAGATCTACCATATCACTATCATACACCGACCCCCTAGACTTACCATATCACTTTCATACACCGACCCCCTAGACCTATTATAATACTATCATACACCGAATCCCTAGATCTACCATATCACTATCATACACCGACCCCCTAGATCTACCATATCACTATCATACACCGACCTATAGATCCACCATATCACTATCATACACCGACCCCCTAGACCTACCATATCACTATCATACACTGACTCCCTAGATCTACATATCACTACCATACACCGCCACCCGAGATCTACCATATCACTATCATACACCGACCCCCTAGACTTACCATATCACTATCATACACCGACCCCCTAGACCTACCATATCACTATCATACACCGAGTCCCTAGATCTACCATATCACTATCATACACCGACCCCCTAGATCTACTATATCACTATCATACCCCGACCCTCCTAGATCTACCATATCACTATCATACACCGACCTATAGATCCACCATATCACTATCATACACCGACCCCCTAGACCTACCATATCACTATCATACACTGACTCCCTAGATCTACATATCACTACCATACACCGCCACCCGAGATCTACCATATCACTATCATACACCGACCCCCTAGACTTACCATATCACTATCATACACCGACCCCATAGACCTACCATATCACTATCATACACCGAGTCCCTAGATCTACCATATCACTATCATACACCGACCCCCTAGATCTACCATATCACTATCATACACTGACCCCTAGATCTACCATATCACTATCATACACCGACCCCCTAGATCTACTATATCACTATCATACACCGACCCCCTAGATCTACTATATCACTATCATACACAGACCCCCTAGATCTACCATATTACTATCATAGACCGACTCCCCTAGATCTACCATATTACTATCATACACCGCCCCCCGAGATCTACCATATCACTATCATTCACCGACCCCCTAGACCTACCATATCACTATCATACACCGACTCCCTAGATCTACCATATCACTATCATACACCGATCCCCTAGATCTACTATATCACTATCATACACAGACCCCCTAGATCTACCATATTACTATCATAGACCGACTCCCCTAGATCTACCATATTACTATCATACACCGATCCCCTAGATCTACCATATCACTATCATACACCGACCCCCTAGACTTACCATATCACTTTCATACACCGACCCCCTAGACCTATTATATTACTATCATACACCGAATCCCTAGATCTACCATATCACTATCATACACCGACCCCCTATATCTACCATATCACTATCATACACTGACCCCTTGTTCTACCATATCACTATCATACACCAACCCCCTAGATCTACTATATCACTATCATATACCGACCCCCTAGACTTACCATATCACTATCATACACCGACCCCCTAGACCTACCATATCACTATCATACACCGACTCCCTAGATCTACCATATCACTATCATACACCGATCCCCTAGATCTACCATATTACTATCATACCCTGACCCCCTAGACTTACCATATCAATCATACACCGACCCCCTTGACCTACCATATCACTATCATACACCGACTCCCTAGATCTACCATATCACTATCATACACCGACCCTCTAGACTTACCATATCACTATCATTCACCGACCCCCTAGACCTACCATATCACTACCATACACCGACTCCCTAGATCTACCATATAACTATCATACACCGACCCCCTAGATCTACCATATCACTATCATATACCGACCCCCTAGACTTACCATATCACTATCATAAACCGACCCCCTAGACCTACAATATCACTATCATACACCGACTCCCTAGATCTACCATATCACTATCATACACCTATCCCCTGGATCTACCATATCACTTTCATACACCGACCCCCTAGACTTACCATATCACTTTCATACCCCGACCCCCTAGACCTACCATATCACTATCATACACCGACTCCCTAGATCCAGCATATCACTATTATACACCGACCCCCTAGACCTACCATATCACTATCATACACCGACCCCCTAGACCTACCATATCACTATCATACATTGACTCCCTAGATCTACCATATCACTATCATACACCGATCCCCTAGATCTACCATATCGCTATCATACACCGACCCCCTAGATCTACCATATCACTATCATACACCGACCCCCAGGATCTACCATATTACTAACATAGACCGACTCCCTAGATCTACCATATCACTATCATACACTGACCTATAGATCTACTATATCACTATCATACACCGACCCCCCTAGATCTACCATATCACTATCATACACCGACCTATAGATCCAACATATCACTATCATACACCGACCCCCTAGACCTACCATATCACTATCATACACTGACTCCCTAGATCTACATATCACTACCATACACCGCCACCCGAGATCTACCATATCACTATCATACACCGACCCCCTAGACTTACCATATCACTATCATACACCGACCCCCTAGACCTACCATATCACTATCATACACCGAGTCCCTAGATCTACCATATCACTATCATACACCGACCCCCTAGATCTACCATATCACTATCATACACTGACCCCTAGATCTACCATATCACTATCATACACCGACCCCCTAGATCTACTATATCACTATCATACACCGACCCCCTAGATCTACTATATCACTATCATACACAGACCCCCTAGATCTACCATATTACTATCATAGACCGACTCCCCTAGATCTACCATATTACTATCATACACCGCCCCCCTAGACTTACCATATCACTTTCATACACCGACCCCCTAGACCTATTATATCACTATCATACACGAATCCCTAGATCTACCATATCACTATCATACACCGACTCCCTATATCTACCATATCACTATCATACACTGACCCCTAGTTCTACCATATCACTATCATACACCAACCCCCTAGATCTACTATATCACTATCATATACCGACCCCCTGGACTTACCATATCACTATCATACACCGACCCCTAGACCTACCATATCACTATCATACACCGACTCCCTAGATCTACCATATCACTATCATACACCGATCCCCTAGATCTACCATATCACTATCATACCCTGACCCCCTAGACTTACCATATCACTATCATACACCGCCCCCTTTGACCTACCATATCACTATCATACACCGACTCCCTAGATCTACCATATCACTATCATACACTGATCCCCTAGATCTACCATATCACTATCATACACCGACCCCCTAGACTTACCATATCACTATCATTCACCGACCCCCTAGACCTACCATATCACTACCATACACCGACTCCCTAGATCTACCATATAACTATCATACACCGACCCCCTAGATCTACCATATCACTATCATATAACGACCCCCTAGACTTACCATATCACTATCATAAACCGACCCCCTAGACCTACAATATCACTATCATACACCGACTCCCTAGATCTACCATATCACTATCATACACCTATCCCCTAGATCTACCATATCACTTTCATACACCGACCCCCTAGACTTACCATATCACTTTCATACACCGACCCCCTAGACCTACCATATCACTATCATACACCGACTCCCTAGATCCAGCATATCACTATTATACACCGACCCCCTAGACCTACCATATCATTATCATACACCGACCCCCTAGACCTACCATATCACTATCATACATTGACTCCTTAGATCTACCATATCACTATCATACACCGATCCCCTAGATCTACCATATCGCTATCATACACCGACCCCCTAGATCTACCATATCACTATCATACACCGACCCCCAGGATCTACCATATTACTAACATAGACCGACTCCCTAGATCTACCATATCACTATCATACACTGACCTATAGATCTACTATATCACTATCATACACCGACCCCCCTAGATCTACCATATCACTATCATACACCGACCTATAGATCCACCATATCACTATCATACACCGACCCCCTAGACCTACCATATCACTATCATACACTGACTCCCTAGATCTACATATCACTACCATACACCGCCACCCGAGATCTACCATATCACTATCATACCCCGACCCCCTAGACTTACCATATCACTATCATACACCGACCTCCTAGACCTACCTTATCACTATCATACACCGAGTCCCTAGATCTACCATATCACTATCATACACCGACCCCCTAGATCTACCATATCACTATCATACACTGACCCCTAGATCTACCATATCACTATCATACACCGACCCCCTAGATCTACTATATCACTATCATACACCGACCCCCTAGATCTACTATATCACTATCATACACAGACCCCCTAGATCTACCATATTACTATCATAGACCGACTCCCCTAGATCTACCATATTACTATCATACACCGCCCCCCGAGATCTACCATATCACTATCATTCACCGACCCCCTAGACCTACCATATCACTATCATACACCGACTCCCTAGATCTACCATATCACTATCATACACCGACCCCCTAGATCTACCATATCACTATCATATACCGACCCCCTAGACTTACCATATCACTATCATACACCGACCCCCTAGACCTACCATATCACTATCATACACCGACTCCCTAGATCTACCATATCACTATCATACTCCGATCCCCTAGATCTACCATATCACTATCATACACCGACCCCCTAGACTTACCATATCACTATCATACACCGACACCCTAGACCTACCATATCACTATCATACACCGACTCCCTAGATCTACCATATCACTATCATACACTGATCCCCTAGAGCTACCATATCACTATCATACACCGACCCCCTAGACTTACCATATCACTATCATTCACCGACGCCCTAGACCTACCATATCACTATCATACACCGACTCCCTAGATCTACCATATAACTATCATACACCGAACCCCTAGATCTACCATATCACTATCATATACCGACCCCCTAGACTTACTATATTACTTTCATACACCGACCCCTTAGACCTACCATATCACTATCATACACCGACTCCCTAGATCTACCATATCACTATCATACACCGACCCCCTAGATCTACCATATCACTATCATACACCGATTCCCTAGATCTACCATATCACTGTCATACACCGACCCCCTAGATCTACCATATCTCTATCATACACTGACCCCCTAGACCTACCATATCACTATCATACACCGACCCCCTAGACCTACTATATCACTATCATACACTGACTCCCTAGATCTACCATATCACTATCATACACCGATCCCCTAGATCTACCATATCACTATCATACACCGACCCCCTAGACTTACCATATCACTATCATACACCGACCACCTAGACCTACCATATCACTATCATACACCGACTCCCTAGATCTACCATATCACTATCATACATCGACCCCCTAGATCTACCATATCACTATCATACACTGACCCCCTAGATCTACCATATCACTATCATACACCGACTCCCTAGATCTACCATATCACTATCATACACCGACCCCCTAGATTTACCATATCACTATCATACACCGACCCCCTAGACCTACCATATCACATCATACACCGACTCCCTAGATCTACTATATCACTATCATACACCGATCCTCTAGATCTACCATATCACTATCATACACCAACCCCCTAGACTTACCATATCACTATCATTCACCGACCCCCTAGACCTACCATATCAGTATCATACACCGACTCCCTAGATCTACCATATCACTATCATACACCGACCCCCTGGATCTACCATATAACTATCATATACCGACCCCCTAGACTTACCATATCACTATCATACACCGACCCCCTAGCCCTACCATATTACTATCATACACCGACTCCCTAGATCTACCATATAACTATCATACACCGATCCCCTAGATCTACCATATCACTATCATACACCGACCCCCTAGACTTACTATATCACTTTCATACACCGACCCCCTAGACCTAACATATCACTATCATACACGACTCCCTAGATCTAGCATATCACTATTATACACCGACCCCCTAGACCTACCATATCACTATCATACACCGACCCCCTAGACCTACCATATCACTATCATACACCGACTCCCTAGATCTACCATATCACTATCATACACCGATCCCCTAGATCTACCATATCACTATCATACACCGACCCCCTAGATCTACCATATCACTATCATACACCGACCCCCAGGATCTACCATATTACTAACATAGACCGACTCCCTAGATCTACCATATCACTCATCATACAACGACCTATAGATCTACTCTATCACTATCATAAATCCGACCCCCATAGATCTACCATATCACTATCATACACCGACCTATAGATCCACCATATCTCTATCATACACCGACCCCCTAGACCTACCATATCACTATCATACACTGACTCCCTAGATCTACATATCACTACCATACACCGCCACCCGAGATCTACCATATCACTATCATACACCGACCCCCTAGACTTACCATATCACTATCATACACCGACCCCCTAGACCTACCATATCACTATCATACACCGAGTCCCTAGATCTACCATTTCACTATCATACACCAACCCCCTAGATCTACCATATCACTATCATACACTGACCCCTAGATCTACCATATCACTATCATACACCGACCCCCTAGATCTACTATATCACTATCATACACCGACCCCCTAGATCTACTATATCGCTATCAAACACAGACCCCCTAGATCTACCATATTACTATCATAGACCGACTCCCCTAGATCTACCATATTACTATCATACACCGCCCCCTGAGATCTACCATATCACTATCATTCACCGACCCCCTAGACCTACCATATCACTATCATACACCGACTCCCTAGATCTACCATATCACTATCATACCCCGACCCCCTAGATCTACCATATCACTATCATATACCGACCCCCTAGACTTACCATATCACTATCATACACCGACCCCCTAGACCTACCATATCACTATCATACACCGACTCCCTAGATCTACCATATCACTATCATACACCGATCCCCTAGACCTACCATATCACTATCATACACCGACCCCCTAGACTTACCATATCACTATCATTCACCGACCCCCTAGATCTACTATATCACTATCATACACTGACCCCCTAGATTTACTATATCACTATCATACACCGACTCCCTAGATCTACCATATCACTATCATACACTGACCCCCTAGATTTACTATATCACTATCATACACCGACCCCCTAGCTACTTAAAGTTAATGTGGCATTTCAGGCCATCATCAACCCTAAACGCCCTTTTAGCCCTCTAATTGCGCATAGCCTGTCAAATGATTCCTTCGCTATTTCCATATCTCTCTCAAACTCAGTCAAAACTAACATCCTATAATTGGTATGCACCTTAGTGACATGTAAGAAGTAAATAAACACCCACAGTTCTATGATAAGATGTGTTTCATTTCAATTTTTTGTAATTATTATGACGTATTCGTTTCCATCTTATTAGAGTGTAAAATTCCTAAGAAACTTCCTATATTCAAAGTCGATGGTTAATCTGAGGGTGGAATGTCCCAAAGATCTCTTGATACGAATCTTTGAATACCCCCTTTCTTCCGCTAACAGAATTATAGTAAAATTTAAAAAACAGGTGAAGCCTCAGCAAAGGTTCGATCTATTCATTCTGTGCGTTCTGAAATATGTCTTCGTCCTGTTCGAAGATCCATTGGGAGCAACCTTTGGTCAAAAGCTTCTGAACTGGCAGAAAGATTTCAAACCAGCCCAAGAACATCGGTAAATAATTATTTGCAATACTTGATATCATGTAACTGCATCCAAGAGGAAACCTCTTTTAATTATTGCCAATATTAAGAAGAGGAATGAATGTACTGAAGAAGTGGGCCACAAGCCTTTGGAATTTTGGCATCAGCATATTGTTTTTAACGAATCAACGTTTGCTCAATTTTCCTAAAGTGGACGGGTATTGGTTTGCAGATTACTCCCTGAGGAATTTGCCATGAGCAACCTACAATCAAGAGTGACATAATTTGATTGAATTGGAAAAATACATTTCCATTCTTAAAGAAAGACCTCTACTAGTCTTTTCAAATGATCAATTTGAAAAAGAAAATTGTTTATTCGTGGTATTTAGACCTTCTTTTAATACTGCTAAAAGGACAAAATAATGATGGACCAAAGCAGCCTCAAACGACTTCCTTGGCCTAGTCAGTCCTTTGACCTGAATCCAATACCTCATATGTGTGGAATGCTAAAAAAAATCTTTACGGAAAAAGTACAAAACAAAACAAAAACACGATGATCAGAATTGCTGAATGTCCTACACTAAACATTGTTTGAAATACCTATGCCTAAACGATTTACAGAGCTAAAAGCTGATATGTGGACTTTCACAAAGTATTAATAATGTACTTTCATTGCTTAAAATGTATTTCAATCACTAAATTTAAAAATAAAAGTATTTCCAATAATTAACTGGCTGTCTGTTTACTTCTTGCATGATCTGTACATAATCGCTATCCGTTGTCAATCTAAATTAATATAACAGCCTTTTTCCTCACTCTTATTTTTATTTCTATCAACACTCTATCCATGAATATATTAAATATCCATGTCAATCACACACCTTTGCCCAATACAGCTATCTATATCAAATCAAGTTTTGCCTTCTTTCAACCCTTACGAACCCATTCCGAAAAATTATTATTTCCTTTCACTCACTGCCACCATTCTTAGAACCTGCCATATCGACACAAACATACGCTTTTTCCAGATCCATAAACCTTTTCTAATTTCATTATCCATAATTGCATGTTATTCCGTACATGTAATAGAAGTAAACAAAATAAAATATAAATTTGGTTAATTTAATCGTGTATAAAATATAAGTATGTGAATCTATTTCAGTTATCAAAGTAAATTTCTTTGAAAACTAAGATCAAATATATCAACATAAATTGTTAGAAAATTATCATTAATCTACATGGAATTACTTAACCTTCTAATTTTACCTCATCTTTTAAATTTATGTAATTTCGGGTCAATTTATTTGAAATATATTATTCAATTCATCCTTTATCCACTTACGAGGAAATAAAACTTGATTACAGATCATTTATTGCTGATATAATTTACAGATAAGCCAAGTTGCTGGTGGATAAAGCGAATAAATGTTTACGATCTGGAAAAAGGCGTCAAAATGTTTGTGGACCATTTCAATTTGTCTTGATGGCGTGTACTGTAAATTACCTAAATGAAGGAAAGGTTTGTGAGAATATCCCCTTTGAATTTATTCGAAATTGGCATCTGATTTCTTTGTTCAAAATTTGGATTTCCATCGAAAGGCGTAGTTTGGCTGTAGAAATACTTTTTGTCTTTTATATGTAAGGAGGAATTTTTGTTTTGTTTTGGCGAGATTAAGTTTGTTATCGTTTTGCCATAACAAAGGCAATACTCACAGATCCGAATAGGCAAACGAGGGGAAAAATGAATATGGTGACAGTATTAAGAGGTGCTTGAATATTGTGTTATCGTTGCTATAACAAAGTAGAGATCGCAAAGACCATTTTCCAAAATAAGAAGAAACGAGTATTTCTCGAAGTTTGGTCAATAAGTTTGTACAAAACAATATTTAAAAAGCGTCTCTACCTTTAATCTTTTTTACATTTGCATTATATTATAGACTTTCTACTGATTTCCATTATAAAATTAAATTTGTTTGCGATTATTTCAATTTCACATTTCCTATTTTATCATTGGTATTTAATGGAATTTCTAATTCAAGTTGTTAACTCTTTTATCCGTATTAAAGTTAGAGGATGGATTATGACTTAATGAACTTACACGAGGACTATTGCGTTACAATGGTTCTTTTAGACTTAAATATTAGCCACTCTCTCGTGTAGTTGCAAAAATGCTTAAAGGACATCGAAACCAAACACGGTCCTTTTTTGACTTCAGCTGGTATTTGGATCGGATTCTTGTTAATAATGATAAGTATACTTGTATGATCACTACATGGTACCATATGTTTTATTTTAGTAATAGAATGGATTATTATTCCCAGCTAGGCTGAGATATCTGGTTTCCTCGCCACTTTTTCTCTTATAGACGTAGATAGATCAGAGCCGATTCGTTGGACGATGTCGTTGTAATGTCGCCAACCCCCTCCACTCAATCCACATCTATATGTTAACCAAGTGGGCGTGGGGAATGTGAGGGGTGTATGTGATGAGAGAAAGGGGAGATAAATGGTAAATGTGTTTAAAAGGGTGTGTTGTAAGGTGCTTGCACTCTGTAAGACAAACATGAAAGGAAATGAAAGATTTTTGTTAGATGATGTGACTGGAGTGCGATCAGATATAAATCATGGCGGTAGTGGTGAAGAGGGTGAAGGAGTACTTTTAAGAGGGAAAGGTATGTTGCAACGGTTGGGGATGAATGTATGACCTCGAAAAATTATGTGAGTGAAGTTGAGATTTGCGAAGGTAAAACTGTGCTGGGTTGTAGTGTATGGAGCTTGTAAGGATACAACTGAAGCTGGGGGAGAGAGGATCTAAAATGACATAGATGGGTTGAATTGGGAATGAGTATCGGTTTAAGGTTGAAAGAGATATGAATGAACGAATAAGAGACAAAATTAGAGAGCAGATAACTGGAACTTAAGATACACATGCAGAAAATGTAAAAGGAAGTGGGAAACACTTTTAGCCAATGGATGTCCATAAATACATAAAAATTGGGCAAAAGATTGAAATATAATGAAAGAGCATGATTGATCTTTCTCTAGTAGGAGAGAATATGCATAGGAATGTATTTGATGCTAAAGCTCTATGAAATATCAGTATGGGAGTGCCCAAATAAATGGGTGTGGGGTAAGGTTAAATTAGTTGGTGTATGGATTACAAGATATGAAGAAGGTGGAAAGTAAGGAAGAGTCAAAGTGAAATGCTGTTGAATTATAGAGGAGGAAGAGTACATGAGAATGCTTGAGAGTA